>CM073143.1:40216494-40601494 GCA_037039145.1 Fundulus diaphanus
GAGGATTTAGTATAGAAATTTATTTATATATATATATATATATATATATATATATATATATATATATATATATATATATATATATATATATATCGAGAGAGAGAGAGAGAGAGATGTAAATATACGTATCTTTAGAAATACATGGTGCCATTTTGACTCACACTCCTCACCAGTTGGTCGCGGTAATGCACACCAAAAAGTTGTTAGCCAACAGCCAATAAATTCAAGAAGAAGAAGAAGAAGAAGAAGAAGATGGTTTGGTGCAGAGCCATATTGAGAGAAAGAGTCGCGACACTCCCATTGGACTCCGTTGTACGCTTTTTGCCGCCTACTTCCGGGGTATGCAGCCTCGCATAGTTCCAAAAAGCCGGAGAAGGACCTCGCTGCAGCCTGCGGAAAGGGGCGGGGACGGACCACTGTCAGTCCCATACCTTATATGGAAATGGGACTATTGCACTCCGGAAATGAAGGGGGCGCTATTTTCATAATCACTAGTACCTTAAAGAAGCGGAGTTGAGAAGTAGGTTCTTCCACTGATGTTCGGCACACGATCCATAATGCAAAACCTACGAAGTCAGCAAAAGGTATTTTTACCTTCTTAAAACTTGTTTTCACATAGTAAATCATTTTTTAGATTAGGTTGAAAATATAATTAACAGCTGTAGACAAGTGAAAGTCGTAAGTTATACAGGGAAGGCTAACATGTAGCATAGATAATTATTTTCCTGCAGGGCACCATTAGATGGAAATAGAAAAGTAGATAACATGTATATTTGAGAAATGTATTATATGTTCAAACTTTGTTTGTTATTTTAATCACACAGATCCACGCATCTATCTATTTGCAACATATTGCTGTCCCCTTTGCTCATACAATGCCGATGAGTCGCACAAGGTACAGAACCATATAGCAAAAGCTGCTATGGCTCAACATAACGGTATGTAAAATAACACTTGAAAAATATAAAATATTTTTTTACATGCTTATCAGTTTTCAAGTGTTTTTCTTTTATTTTTAAATATGTTTTTGGAACACGAATGTTACATTTTTGGAAAGTCAAATATTTTTTATAAACTAACAGCTGCCATCATATGTGGGTGTAGTACCCAGATGTGATGCTCTCATAACGAGTAGCACTGCTTCAATATATTTTTAATAAGTAACTGTGCAAAAAAACAACAAAAAAAACACACACACAAGTAAGAGTAACAAAGTATTTTGTGAGATGGCTATTATTAAGTCCTGTTTTACTGATCATAATATGCAATGTGATATTGCCCATTTATTTCAGCAGACATGAATAAAAATGAAGTTATGTACACTGTTCGACATTTTCTAACCAAAAATGAAAAATATTATTACAAGAAAACAAATTAAGGTTAGAAGAAACCTAGCATGAACAACATTTATCTGTGTATCGTGTTTTATTTTTTTATAAGTTAAAATGTGTTCTTCATTCAGTTAAATTACACGCATTGGGTTGCGTATCAACAAATTTACTCAAGATTACATTACATAAGGAAAAATAGTCCTAATTTATTTATTTATTATTTTTTTGTCAAACGTTACAGAATAATTGAGTAAATCTAATTAGTTAATACCTGCCCTTGGCTGTTTGAGCAATATCACTTTTACAATTTCAATTAATTTTTTGCAGAATATATATCTGTTAACTGGAAGCCATTGTGACTTCTAAAATTAATTGTTAAATCCTACAAAACAGTAACAATAAAGTTAAAAAATCTACAGTGATTAATTTCAAACATGCCTTTTTTATACCAATCATTTGTATATTTCCTGATGAGTACTAACCTTTTCCTTTTATGTCAGTAGCTATTACGATTTGTCCTTAAATTTACGTTAAAGTTAAATTTACAATGTGCAAATGACACTACAACCCTAAATGATTTAAAACAAAAATTAAATTCATTATTTGGACAGCATTTTTTATACCATTAGAGATGGAAAGGATAAGATCTTGAGCGATATAAAGTATTAACTATTGTTTAATGCTCTTCACCATGCAGGTGCAAAGGATATCGCCAATCTTACAGGTAAGATTCATTCATAATCACGTGTCATAGCTATTCTTCTGGTATGACTGTCTTGCAATGCACCTGTTTTTTTATTTTTTTTATTTTCAGATGTCTTTGAATGGACTTGAAGCTGTTCTCCAGGAGGGGGTACTAGCACAGGGAGACAAAGCTTACCTCACCCTGGCATGCCAAGACACACCTTGGCATCGACCTTCAAGTGCTTTGAAGCCATTGTGTCTGACCCAGTTTCCGGGAAGAAGACTCACTTTGCTTGGCTGGATGGTAAGGACCTTTGACTTTTTTCACTTAAAACATGCAAAATTAGATTTGAACTACATGAAATATATTTTTTATTAACAGGTGAGATCCACTGAGGTAAATTTTAAGAGTCATTCAAGGCAGAAAATCGGATTCCTTTTGGGGTCGAAACGTGTTCTTCCTGCAAGCGGCAATATAAAGACTGTGTGGGCTTCACCGGAAATGGAAGACGAGGGGAGTACCCTCGTTATTACTGTGATGCCATACCCGGACGCTGCCCTGAATGTCAATAATGAATGCATCAGTTGTTTTCCAGTCTTTCACATATTTCTGTTGTCACACATTGTTCGTTTTTTTTTTTTTGTGTGTGACATGCCATTTTAAAACATTTCTGATGAAGCACATTTGCCTTTTAACTTGTGCAGTCAGTCGTTTTGAGTTATTTCAATATTATGTAAATTTTTGAATGTTCTTTTTGTTGTAGCTCATTCATTCATTTAGTTTTCATAGAAATATTGTCGGTTCCAGAAAAAGTTACATTGTGGCTGTAAGATGTTCAAAAGAGAGTAGAACCAATAAAGTTATTGTAACTATACTGTAACAGCATTGTTTAACATTTTGATAATCTTTTTTTAAAAATAAAACTTGCAATATTTTATATGTTTAAATAAAATGTTTCCTAAAATCTTTGAAAAATGACTGGAATCAATAGAAATTTTCTTTACAAACCTGACATACAGCTAAGTTGTATATGTTTTACCAGTCAGAATTAGATTTTTATTTTGTAATAAAGCAAGCACATAGAAAAACATATTGTTCGGTTACATAGTCATATTACAAACATATGATTAATGTATGCTGAACAAAGGTGGAGACCAGATGGAGGTGAGGAAAGCTCAGGTGAGGAGCAATTGCACACATCAAGCCGGACTTTATGAAGGGTGGAGGAGATGAGACCGCCGCCGTTAGGCTGGGACAGAGGTGCATGATCAAGTGATTCGCTGAGCAGATAAGATGAAGATAGTTATAGTTAGAATTTACACATTGGTTTAACTTATGTATCCAGTGACTTTATTCAAAAAGGTTTTCATATAGAAAAAAAAACCTCATCCACAGCGGATCATTCTCTCTGCCGGTTACCAGCACCATATCTACTGACGGATTCCGAGCGCCAAAGATTATTTCTTGTCAAATAAACTTTCTAAAACCTATCTCTGTGTGAGTCTTTCCAGGTTGAAGCTACATTTAAAGTTTCAAATGAATCCCTTTTGGTTTTGCAAAAAGTGGATATTTAAGGTATTTGGAGCGCAGTTTATGAATCGATTGCAATTGGTAGAATTGATGTGGAAATTCTAAATGGAATAGTGGTACAACAATCAGTTTTCTGTAGAAAAGTTTCCAATGAGACATTATGGTAAACAATGATAATAGTTGAGCCAGGTCGCCTGCAAAGAAGTATATCTTAGTTTTCGGAATGCCACTTGTTAGAAGTTCAAAAATCCTTTGGTTTGTTTGTAAATTGTATTCACAATGTGAATAATAAGAGAAATATTTGGCAAATAAACAGAACAAAAGTGCACTGTGAATGGACATACTAAGTTGGACAAAATTGTTGTCTAAATGTCTTACCGACCAAACCTCTTTTCTATCTAGTCCTTATTAAATAAGGCAAAGGCTATTATATTTTAGATTTGAATTTATTTATTTTAAGAGTACGATTCATAACATCAAAATCTGTTATTCGAACTTCAGCACCAGCAAGTATTTGGTTATATCTGTTTTCTTAATCAACGCTGGAGATAGGCACCAACCACCCCCGCGACCCCATAAGGGATTAAGTGGGTCAGAAAATGGATGGATGGATGTTTTCTTAATCTGCGATGGACTGGGAATCTGTCCAGGATCCACCGCAGCAGCCCTAACGATCCCACTATAGGGATAGGCGTGGATGGATAAATGTGTTGTAAATGTAATGTACATTTGTCTCTAAAATATTAATTTGATTTATGGTTGGCAAACAAATGGCGTTATTAATATTATAATTATTATAACACGGCTGGTACAGGAAATAGTGTCACTAGCGCCCCCTTCATTTCCGGAGTGGAATGGTCCCATTTCCATATAAGGTATGAGACTGACAGTGGTCCGTCCCCGCCCCCTTTCCGCAGGCTGCAGCGAGGTGTACTTGAAAAGCCGTTCTATGGCGTTGGACATCATTCACTTCCATTGCTGACTGTCGAGTAACTTCTGAGGTAAGTTGATTAAATAGCTACCTGTTTTGAATTGTCAACTGTCTATATTGTATCATAGGCCATTTATGATGCATATACTGATTTTTTGTTGTATGTACACAGCGTAATTATATATATATTTTTTATCTTGGTAGACGACCGATTGCCTGCTAGTTTACTAGCTTGACTTGCCTTCTGTGAAGGTAACGTTATATCCAGGGGTAAATTGATTAAATAGCTACCTATTTTGAACTGTCAACTGTCTATATTTTATCAGAGGTCCTTTATGATGCATATACTGATCTTTATTTGTATGTACACAGCGTAATTATATATATGTTTTATCTTGGTAGACCACCGATTGCCTGCTAGTTTGTTAGCTTGACTTCGCCCTCTGTAAAGGTAGCACTAACGTTATATCCAGGCGTAAGTTGATTAAATAGCTACCTCTTTTGAATTGTCAACTCTGTATATTATATAAATAGGCCCTTTATGGTGCATATGCTTATATTTATTTGTATGTGCACAGTGCAATTTATAAATATATTCTTAACTTGGTAGACAACCGATTTTCAGTCATTGCCTGCTACTTTTATCTCGATTTTGCCAGCTGTGAAGTATGGGAGTTAGGGTCAGTTTGACCTTTTTCCTGTTTTTCGCCGATGGGAGTAAAGGGAAACATCTGCAGTCGGTTTATACTAGGACTGTTCCAAGATATGTCAAGTAGTGGAATTAATCGCTCTGTTTTTGTACTTTTGTGATAAACACTTCCCAGAACTTAAGCCCTGTTGCCAATTGACGTCATTAGCTTGTAACACACACACACCAATGGAGACACACAGACTCTTGTGTTTAACGCACACACATTTGTAGGCTTTAAAAAGACAAGTTCTGTATCTGCATTTTTTAGAACTCACGCTTCTCACCCGTGCGTACGTGAGATGATGTAATGGAATAAAAGTGAGTTCTCGTTGTTAAGACAAAGGAACGCCATTTTTCTCTGAGTCTTTCTTTCTTTTTAAAAGGTTAATAGTTAAGTAATTCTCCCACAAAATTGGTGACCCCGACGTGATAGGAAAAAGGGAGTTTTGCCTTCCCGGACAGACGGCTTGGGTTTCCCCCGCTCGGAACTGGCCCTTCCGCGCTGGGGTGGAGGAGAGAGAACAGAGGTGAGTGTAAATACATTTTTGTACTGGTCTCTGTCTACTGCTCTCTCTGCTTGTTAGCGATGAATCTGCCGCCTGTGTAATTTGAATTGGGAAGAGCGTTGTTTGTGATTGATTGACAGACGGGAGTGGTCGTTCCTTTGGCTTGACATCTATTTGGTATTTTTCTACGTAGAAAAATAGTTGTCTTAAACATCAAAAGATTTGGAATGATATGGGCTTCCTCCACAATTGGGCACACACGACAACTTAAAGAAGTGATTGGTTACTCCCAGCCGCTTTTATCGGATGTCCCGTCAAATATGACGTTAGAAGCGACGGCGTATAAGAAATGAATCGGACCAGTACGGGTCTTTGCTGAAGTTTTTCTAATATACATAACTTTTTAGAATCAAAGAGATCATTTGTGAGAGAATTGATCTTATAAATGTTCGGTTGGTCGGAGTCTTTAGGGCGTGGCCCTGTTAATGTAAGCGCTTGAAGAAGAATAAGGCAGTTCTCGGATCATTCCATGCGTGGAACTCCGATGAAAATGTGGCCTTAACAGAGTTGACTGCAGTCTGTTTTTGGTTGAGTACTCCAGGTTTAGGCAAACGAGGTAAAAGCCTCCTATCAAATTTGAAGCAAAGAGGCCTTGCTGGTGCACGTGAAGTATAAATGTTTATTTTTAACTTTTTTGCTCTGGGTCCCATAAAAAACCTGATTTAAATTCTCTGTGCGCACAGTTAAAATCCAGGAACATTGAACATTTGGACCATTAAGAAAACAAACAATAAGTTTCCCGGGAGAGTGAGAGTGAAAGGAAAACGTGAGAATGTGGGAATGATGAGAAGTTATGAGTAAGAATGACTGATTGTGTTGTTGTGTGTCAGACGTCTATGTGTGATTATAAAAGATGAGAGCTCTATTGTCTGACTAAAATGTATGAAAGTGGATGGTTGCTTTGCTTTGTTTTTTTTCTTTAATTCAAAGTTCCATTGATAAGGTAAACAGTGCTTGGAAACTTCTATTTTTTTTTTGTAAAATATCTTGGTGGACCAAAGTTTATACTTAAAAAACTATTGGCAATAAGATCTGCAAACTTCTTTGGTTTTTCCTTTTTGCCTGTCAGTAGAGAGAGGAAAACAGCAGGCTGAGTTATATTTAGCCCTCAGTGACCAGTGACCAGTGCCAAATTCCTTAGTCCCCACCGAAGGAAAATCTTACACACAAAGGAGGGAGCACACACACTGTGTTTCACACACAGCTCAGCAGGCAGAGCAGGAAACACACATACAGTTCTACGCAGGCAAGGAGAACCGCACACACACAGCTGTCCCGAGCCAAGAAGCCCCCACCTCCCGCTCCTCAGACAGCTGCATTGCTCAGCCCTCACACACACATTTGAGAAAAGGCAGTTCGGACTGCACAGTTATTTTTCTTTTTTCTGCGAAGAGAAGTTAACCGCGAAGAACCAGTTAGTACTAGTTTTTCTTAACTTGGCCTAACGAAACTAATACAGAATAAAATGGCAAACATTCCAATTGTTGTCATAGGATTAAAGAACCCCGAAATTGCATCAAAAATTCAAAAGATTTCAAAGAAATGGAGCAAACGGACGGAACGTTTAACTTCCCCGTGGCCAGAACAGGGCAGCTTTGATACAGCTCTTTGTGAGCAAATGGAGGTCAGAGTTCTAGATTACAAAGCGAACAGCAATACTAAAAAAAGAAAGGAGAAACGTGACCTCGAGCTGAAGATTTTAAACCTTTTTAAAACAGAAGGAGAGGCTTATAGACGCGCTTTAAAGCAAAAATATATGGAAATGAAACAGCAATCTGTAAATGATAAGGCAGAAAAAACTGCTGGAATTTATCCAACACTTTCCGGGACCGTCAACATACAGGGAGACTTCCAGTACAAGAACAAAGATTCTCTGATTTTAGATGAGATGAGAGAAGGAGATAAAACTGGAGAGGAGTCTACATCACATAAAGAGATTATGACTAAAGCCTCACACATCAATGTTACAGACGCAGGAGGGTCACCTCACCAAAAAGATCCCGGCCTAGCAAACATATATTCGTCTGTGCATAAGTCAGGATCTCCAGCTGTTTCAGTTGCAAACCATCAGAGTAATGAAGGCCCAATAAACTCAGATTCCCCTGTATATGCAGACAATTTAGCACCGATGCATTGCAGTACCTCGAGAAAACAGATAATACCTGACGACAGGAGGTCGTTGACCTTGAAACCGATGGGTGGGATAGACTGTTATGCTGACTATGCTGGAAATAAAAAGAGTGATTCATTTTGGGTAAACCTAGATCACGAAGGGATAGATTTGCAGAGAGAAATTAGTCGCACTGTCATAGAAGAGTTGGAGCACGAAATTGAGGAGGAAGCAATGAGACTTTTATTGTGCCAGGAAATCCCAACGAGCCTTTAGCGGAAAGTCCACTTATAGCAGAGGCAGTAAAAGACCCTGGAGTAGGAGCAAAAGTCACTACTAGAAGGAGAAGTGATTTTAATTTCAGATACAAGCCAAACATACATGCACCGGGGAAATGCACAGATCATAAACAATTACCAATATTAGTAAAAGGGAATGTCGCGAACTACTTACCTTGGGCCAGTCAAGATCTTGTCGGAGTGGTCGCAAAATTGCCAGACATTAACGAGGGTGCCAGTAAGTGGATAAAGGTGTTTGAAGAGTTAAATGTGGGGAAAATGTTGGCTATTGGGGATCTAAAGGCTGTCCTTGCACAGTGCATGGGAACACATACCATGGAAAACGTCTTGAAGGAACGTTTTGCGTGGATGCTCCAACAGAGAGCAGATGGAATCGGATTCAATTTATTTCGCACAGCAATGTGGGAAGTACTGCGAAAGGAATTTCCAACGAAAATTGATCCGAAAGCCTTAAAAGCGAATCCCATTGATGCCACAGAAAACCCAGCAACTTACATCGCAAATGAGATGAAAAGATGGAAGCAAGAAACGGAGGAGGAAATTGATAAGAGCCCTGTGTTGACAACTCTGTTCCGGAACTCCATCGTTGAAGCAATGCCGGCTTCAGTGAGAAGCAGGTTAGAAGACGTGGTGGCTCTGACATCAATGCCCCATAGAGAGTTCCGTGACCATGTGATACATGCAGTTGAGAAACACAGAAGAGAGGAGATGAAGATTGCAGAACAAGATAAAAACGTTCAGAGAAAATTGGCACAAATGCAGCTTGGAGAAATGACAGGAAAAAACAAAGCAAAGACTCAAGCCATAATGATTAATACGACTGAACATGTGGCACCACCACCCCAAGGATTTTCAGAACCTGTACTGATGTGGCAAATCAGGCACAAAGGAGTTTTCCAGCTCCCCAACCAACCCAGCTGCAACAACCGGTGGTGAATGTCTATCCTCAAGCATTTAACTCACAGCCATACGGACTTCGCGGACGACAACAAAGAGGTCCCGCCTGGACTAACAGAGGCAGGCCTGGCGCACCTGGAATAATGGGAGCATGTTGGACATGCAATGAACTTGGACATCGTGCCGAGCATTGCCCAAGAGGCAACAGCACCAACCGAAGGCAATCGCGTGGCCGGTTCCGTCCAGGTCTGACAAGACGCCCTGTAAACCCACCAAATTTTGGTTACTAGGGGTGCCCAGAGAACCTTACAGGGGAGAACCAGTGCCCGATCGTAAGCGAGGGTGCTGAAAATGAACCAATGTTACAAATTCTAATTGAAGAAAAAGAAACAACAATGCTGGTCGATACAGGAGCATCTTACACGTGTGTAAGTCCAAATTATGCAAAGCACCTCCTCATGTCTAATAAATTCATTTCAACAGTAGGGTTCTCGGGAACAAGACAGTTAATACAAATGACAGCTCCTGTACGACTGGCAACTGATGAAGATGAGATAAGAATACCAATTCTTGTCTCTGACCAAACACCAATTAACCTGTTGGGAAGAGATGCATTATGCAGGATGAAATTAAAAATCTGGTGTTCTCCGCAGGGTTTGTATGTTGATAAAACAGGTCTGGATTTTCAAATGTACATGCAAACACATGAAGCTAAAGTTTATTGGCTAGGAGAGATTTCAGGCCCAGTTGAAAGTGTAGTCACTAACTGGGGCCGGTACATTAGAGCTCAAATTTCAGAAGCCAGAAAACCTTTTCTAGATTACCACTGCACCATGTTCTATGACATTTCAAAGAGCCTGGAGTTTGAAGAAAAATGGGACAGTTCTACAAAAGACAGAACTGTTAATCTTGAAACACAATGTATTGTTATTGGAAAACAAGGTGCAGCTTTAAATGTGAAGCAAAATAATTTCATTTCAGAGTGGTACAATGTTTCAGACTCAGTACCACACATAACATTGTTTGTAAATAAAGGATTTCATGCAAAAGATCTGGGACCAATGATGAAACTTGCAACTGAAACAACATGGGAAGACACAGACAACTCATTAATTTCACAATCATGCGATGGAACAATGATCAAGATCTTATGTGAAACAACAATGACAGCAAAACCACAAGTTGTGACAGTGCCAGTTGATCTTAAAGATCAGTCTAAAGAAAATGGTTCCTCTGAAGATCAACCAGCAATGCAGGACATGCTAAAAAATGTCTCAGAGCACTTATGGTCTAAACATGACACAGATGTGGGCTTAGTAAAATCTGCAGAGCCAGTCTCAGTTCAAATAAAACCAAATGCACAGTTTCCTTTTCGCCAGCAATACCCATTGAAACCAGAAGCAGAACAAGGCATCCAGAAAACCATTGATGGATTGATGCAAGCAGGTGTGCTGGTGGAAGTAGAAAGTCAATGCAACACTCCAATTTTTCCAGTTCTGAAAGCAGACAAAAACAAATACCGTCTTGTTCATGACTTAAGAGAAATAAACAAGATAATAGTAGATGCTGAATCGGACGTGCCAAATCCAAACACTCTCTTAAATTCAATACCAACTGGAGCTCGTTTCTTCACCGTTATTGATCTCTGTTCAGCGTTTTTCAGCATTCCGCTATCAGAAGAGTCACAACAGTTATACCCGATTGCCTCAAGGGTTTAAACTCAGCCCGCACATATTTAATCAAGTGCTAAAAAATGATTTGGAAGGACTCAATTTAACTGGAACTGTGTTACAGTATGTGGACGATTTGTTAATCTGTGGAAACACACTAAATGACTGTCATCAGGACTCAATCAAAGTTCTACAAAGATTAGCAGAGGGAGGACACAAGGTCTCCAAACAAAAACTACAGTATTGTCAACCACAAGTAGATTACCTAGGAAGACAAATATCACAAGGAACAGTTGGCATTTCACCTTCTCAACTGGAAGGTGTCAGCAAAGCTCCAAGTCCGCGGACAGTCGGCGAAATGATGACATTTTTGGGAATGACAGGATTTAATGCAGACTGGATTGAAAACTATGCGGAAAAAACAGCACCGCTTAGAGAACTCATAAAAGAAACAGGAAACCAGTCGTTGAAAGCAGTGTTAAAATGGACAACTGAAGCTAAAGTAGCCTTTGAAACACTAAAACAGGAAATGCAAATGGCACCAACTTTGGCATTGCCAGACTATGATAAAGTATTTTACCTGTATGTGGCCAACAGAAAAAACATGTACGTGTCAGCTGTACTAATGCAAGAAACCTGTGTAGGACGACGGAAGCAAGCCATTGCTTATTACAGCACTAAACTAGACAATGTGGCCCAAGGCTGGCCACCATGTTATCAAGGTCTAGCAGCAGTCTACTACGCTTATGAAAAAGCATCAACCATAACAATGGGTTATCCGATAATAATACGGACCCACCACAAAATCACAGAACTGATAAATCAAGGATTGTGATGACTCAGGCAAGATGTTTACAGTACATGCCACTTTTAACATATCCAGACGTAACTGTGCAAAAGTGCACAACAAACAACCCTGCTGATATGGTACCTCTAGACTGTGAAGGAGAACCACATGAGTGTCTTGCAGAAACAATGAAATACACAAGACTAAGACCCGATTTAGAGTCAACTCCGATAGTGAACGTGGAAGTCACTTACTTTGTCGACGGGTCATGTTTCAGAGATCATCTTGGAAACCATGCAGGTTACGCCGTGGTAGAACAAGTAGGTGACAATTTTGTAACAGTCAAAGCAGAAAAATGCGAGCAACCATGCTCAGCTCAAAAAGCAGAACTAAAAGCACTGACAGAAGCATGCAAACTAGCAGAAGGAAAAGTAGCAAACGTATTCACAGACTCGGCTTATGCCCATGGGGTGTGCTATCTGTTTGCTGCAGTTTGGAAACAAAGAGGTTTCAAAAGAGCAGACGGCAGTCCAGTGTTACATCAAAAACAGCTAAAAGAGCTGATTGCATCGATGATGCTGCCATCAAGATTGGCAGTAATTAAATGCAATGCCCACCGTAAAGGTAATGATTTGATCATTATGGGCAACAACGCCGCAGATGAGGCAGCAAAACTAGCGTCTAAGTGCCAGATGGCTATCTTGGCACCAGTGGTCACCTTGGAACCAATGGTGACACCAGAAGACATCATTTTGATGCAGCAGGAAGCAGGTGCAAGTGAGCACGCTCTCTGGGCGCAGAGAGGTGCGACGATGAGTGAAAGTGGTTTGTGGAGATCACAAAGTGGACATTTAGTTGCACCAGTAGCATTGTTGACAATGTTGGTCTCAGAAGCTCATGGTTTGGATCACTGTAGTAGAGTGAAAGTGATGGAGAAGCTTAAAAGGCAAGGTTATTGGTCACCTTACATGCAAGCAATGGTGGATGAAATCTTGAGTCAATGTGAAATATGTGCAGAAAACAATGTTCGAAAAGGCATAAAATCACCGATTGGTCACATTCCGGTCCCTGAGGGACCCTTTAAACATCTTGTGATAGATTATGTTGACATGATAAAGCCAGTACAAGGGAAAAGGTACATGCTGGTTGTGATCGATCGATTAAGCCGATGGGTTGAAGCAGTCCCATCAAAGACATTGGGAGCTGATACAGTGATTAAGTTTCTGACAAGAGAGGTGATTCCAAGATTTGGCATCCCATCAGAAATCAGCTCAGATAATGGTTCAGCATTTATCCAAAAGGTGTTGAAAGGTGTTTTGTTAAAGCTAGGAATTAAACAACGTTTTGGAGCAGTCTATCACCCGCAGAGTCAGGGTATTGTTGAGAGGATCAATGGGACTTTGAAAGCTAAGCTAAATAAAATCTGTGCTTCTACTAAACTAAACTGGATTGATGCTTTGCCGCTTGCGCTAATGAGCTATCGCATGCAGTTGCACCGCAGCACACATTTAACCCCGCATGAAATGCTAACAGGCAGAATAATGCCAGTGCCCGAATGGAGGCTTCCATTCAAAGGCCCGGCACTTGAACAGCTACAAACAGAGTTGAAAGCATATATGGATCAACTAACTGCTATCCATAGAGCTATCTATCTGCAGGAAAAAGCCAGAAGTTCCTGTCCAGAGACGGTGGTGAAGAGACCAGTCGAACCAGGAGACCTGGTGTACGTGAAGGTGTTCAGACGAAAATGGAACTGCTCAAGATGGGATGGACCCTTTGAGGTCAAACGAGCAACCGCAATCGCCGTCCAAAAGTGGTGAACCTAACGACAACGAGGCCGGAGATGAACTCTCACAGCCTGCAGCCAGCACCACAGCATCAGCCAACGTCAGCTCAACCACGAGTGGAGAAAATAACGAGTTATGTGGGTCGAGACAGTCGACGTCCAACCATGAACTGTGGGACTTCAGTCTATAAAGGGAAATCCACCTTTGTAGAACAGGATAAGTACAACACAACGTTAATGGGTTTGAACAAGTACACACCAGTGTTTTTGCCAGCTGAACTAAAGTTAATGACTCATCTAGGTCTTAGAGAACAATTAAGAGTAAAAACAAAAAGGATGCGTAAGAAAAGAGAGACCCATTCTGAATTTAAAGGGAAAGCAACGGTAACCGATACAGAATTTCATACAGAATTAGATACAGAATATGAGGTAAATGTCTATTACGATACCAGGAAATTATGCGGAAAAAGTGTTAAACAGGAATATAAAGTTTATGGGGCATACCAGTGTTCAGTCCTTTTACACATTAAGGACGATGGTTTTGGCGTAGAAACAAGAATAGAGTCCCATTGGGATCCTGAGGACAATTACAAATATGACTTAACAATAAAGAATCCAGGTAAGGGTAAAAGAAGTACAGGAAAAGGTGGTTTAGAGCGAATAGGAAACAAGGAGATATCTGCTACAGTTCAAATTGTAAATGATCAAATTAGGATTCATGTTGAACCAGACAGTGATAAATATGATTTGGTTGAAAGAAACGTGATTATCTCCAGATTACTGCAAAAGGGTGACAGACGAAGGATGTGTAATTCCCATGCTAATGTTAGCCATCAATTATCTAGTATAAATCAAGAAAACATTAATTGTAAAATGACTGTTAAGATTGCAGATTGTGGATGGATTATTGAAGCAGATGTAATAGCCTTCCGTATTGACAAAACATACGAGTTGAAATTTGAAGACATCACTTCGAGTGGAAAAGTAGATTCATCTATATTATGGAACCTACCAAAAAAAGAGGCTTTACCAGAGGAAATCAATTGTTTCCCCCCAACAACTATGGCTACTATAACTACTGTAGAAGTGAAGAAAATTACCGTCCCTAGTGGACATGCGACTTTACCTACTTCAGTCACCAAATCAGGACCAAATAAACCGACAACCTTAACGGTTAAGACAGCAGCAGTCACATCAGCATCTACAATCTTAACTAGCACAATACAAATTTCAACCAATAACAAAAAACTACAAAGATAAATACAAATAAAAAGGAAGTGCAACCTATAGAGGTTGATAGCTATTTAGAAAATGCAAAGCCTACGGTGTATGGAAGTAAATATGTGCCATCAGAATTTGAATAAAAAATACCTTTGAAATTTGAATGTTGTATATTAGTGCTTACTTTTTCAGTATTAAAATAAATTCAGAATATATTTTTAACCTAAAAAAAAATTCAATGTCATTATTTTTGCAGTAAAAAAAAATTCGGTGTAATTTTTTTTACATGGTTGCAATTTTCAGTTATTAAAAAAATTCACATTCCTATTTCAAAGTGATCAAATTTTCAATATACATATTTTTCACAGTTTAAATTTTCAGTGTTAAAAAATTCAGCATATAAAAAAATTCAACTTTTCAAAATTCAAATGCAATATTTTCGTTGTCCTCCAATTCAACTTGCTCAAATTCGCCGTCTCAAATTCACCGTCTAAAAATTCGCTGTAAAAATGGCCAAGGTTACTTCAGGTCACAGACATTAGCAATGGATGTCCAATTCCAACATCCACCTAATCACGTGACACAACCGTCATATTGAAGAAGTACCAGTATATCACCCAGGCTGGCGACCATGGAGGCGAACTCAAACCCAACGGTGAGTTTAATACTTTCATATTTCTGTAGTATATTTTATTTTGCGCATGAAGTTTGATACATTATCTTAAAGCCTGATTTAAAATACTGGTTTGGGCCGTTGTTAATCTTACACCGTGTAGAACCGGCATATTACTTCTCGCTACCTCCTAGCACCCTCCCCCCCCTCCCCCACCCAATTTCCCCCGTTTTATTTCAAAAAGAAATACCACTTGCGCCAAGTCTAGAATCTTTAAAGAGAACTGATGGGTGGTGACTTTCTGGGTTGTTTGTATGTTGTCTTAGGTGAGACTGAGACAGGCAGTCTTAGTAAAGTCGTAATTTTTCAGGAGATGCTAACGCTAATGTAGTAAGCTAATATGGCTGCCTTGTGTGCTTCAAAGATACAGACGTGAGAAGGAAGACACACATCCCAGGCTGAACAGTGTCAGTGAGGATGAATGCTAGCAATTTTTTTAAAAATTAAGAGGGAAACTGAAGAAATTATACTGTCTCTTTATTCTTTAAAACTTATGTTGCTGTAGTTTTAGCTTATCTAGTGAAATAGAATGACACTTTCCATCTGCTAGATCAGGGATCTGCAACCTGTAGTTCTGGACTACAGGTTCCCACGGGGGCCATGGACTACTGGCCCCCGTGGTAAATTTGATCTGGAACCAGCATTCACATACATATTTGCACATAACTTTATTTCTTGCTGTCTGAGAAATTTTGAACATTATATCAGGTGTAATGATCAGTTAATCAGTATTTGAGTAGACTTTTTACCAAATACTTTCTATCACTACACCGGCCATCCCACCATTATGAAAGAAAAAATGTACATGGAAAGTGATCAAAGTTTTTGTTTTATTATATGCAATATTGGGTTCAATGTTCATCTTCTGAAAACTCATGTACAATGAAAATCCCCCGCTATTGTGTATATTTTTGGTTACAAAGACTGTTTGAGCTATGCCAAAATTTGTCATAAATGTTGTAATTATAAGCAACTTATAAATACGTTACACACTTATTTTAGGGTACGTGCCGATCAAGGGGTGGAAAATGTGGACGTGGCACGACTTATGTTTATGATTCGTGGAACAGGAAGAAGCAGTTTCATATCTGGGAAGAGTGTGCACAATCAAAGGTTTGTACAAATGACAAGTTTCAATGTGATGCTTTGCAATGTTTATAGTAACATTAGCTTTGTGTGGTCTTCAATATGACAAGATTTGAACCGTTTATTACTCCATAATTGAAGGATTGAGCGACTGTGGAGAGATCTGTGGACGGCTGTGACGTGCATCTATTATGATGTGCTGCACTACCTAGAAGAAGAGGGATACCTGGACATTTCCAATGAAGCCCAACTCTTCTGTTGCCACTATGTCTTCCTGCCACGTCTGCAGGAAGATTTGGATACTTTCCGCAGTGGCTGGGACAATCACCCACTTCGAACTGAAAGCAACATGACACCTAACCAGCTCTGGGTTCTTGGTCATACACATAATCCAATTCCTGAACCTCATGGTGCCTTGACAGAGGTACGTTTTAATTGGACAATTTAATGTGTAGCATGTCTACTACCATTCACCTAATTTGTAATATCTTAAGTAAATTTTGAGTTGTCTTGATCCCTTCTTTGTGTTTTCCAGGGTGTACAGATTCCCGAAATCGAATGGGAGGACAGCGGGCTTCCTCTTCACGAGGAGTCAAATGTCACAGTACCAAACTCTAATTTGCAACTGACTGACGAACAAATGGCAGCTTTAAGAAATGCAGTAAACCCAAAAGCCACATCACTGTCTTTTGGATGTGACATTTATATTGCTGCAGTTCAGTTTTGTGAGCAGTTTTTTACTGTGTGAAAGTTATCTTACGGGAAAAACACATCACGGTTATGATTAGTTACTTATATACAATCATATGTTAAATATGGTAAGCATAATTTACTTGGTTATTATTATTCACTGAATTTAACTTGTACATAATTGCAAAAAATGACATAAAAAATAAATGCAAAGCATGATTTATTTTGAAGAATACTTAACAGGATCTAGTTTTGTCTTTTTGCCACTATCTTGGCTTCTGTTGATTTTGATTGCTCGGTTCTAAACAGCCCTTTGCCGTTATTCAGCTATTGTATTGTTCAATAAAAATCTGAAAATAAAATGTTCAGCAAATACATCTGAACCTCCGTTATAATCGCCTTTTAGCCATTTCCCGAATCAGAAGCTACAATCGTAAGCCAACTTCAGCTTCAAGACAAAACTTGCTAAAATGTCTACTTTGACAGATGTTTGACCTGGTTTAGTTCTGTTTTAGACCATTTTCATCCTTGTTTAGCTAGCTTAAGTGATTTTCCACAAACTAATTAAGTTGTGAGATTATTAAAAATGTGCACATAAACGATCCCGTCTCACTGCCCCCTAGTGACTGAATTGAGAATTGGGCTTATTTCTTTTTTCCCCTTGTGAAGTTTACTTGTCTGCAAAGGCCATAAATAATATACGTTATAAAACCAATACTTCTTAATTACTGATTACATTAAAACACTGTTTTGGGGAAATTTACATTAATAAACAAACTGGAATACTCAAACAACAAACTTTTATTGTGCTGTTTAAATTCTGAGCATCGTTTTTCTTACATTTGCAAGATACCTTAGCAAAACATGGGTTTTTAAAAAAACTCTTAAAAGCTACTAAATCCACAACATGGCATATAGTGGCAAGATGTTAGAACAGAATTAACTAAATAGGACAATAGAAAATCAGTGTACAAAACCATTACTAAGCCATACATAAAATAACAAAATACATAGTAACAAGCTCAGACAGTAAGTAATAGCAGTAATAGTAATAGCATCTTTATTGTCATTGAAACATATATTGAAACATACATAACAATGAAATTTGTTCTCTGCTTTTAACCCATCCCTTAGGGGAGCAGTGGGCTGCCATGTGCGGCGCCCGGGGAGCAATCTGGGGTTAAGGGTCTTGCTCAGGGACCCAGAGTGCAGGCGCTGGGGATCGAACCGGGTACTTGCATCCTTCTCTGAGTGCAAGCGCACTGCTCTAACCACTAGGCCAACACTCTCCCGTTTGTTTGACAACCAAACAAACCAAAATTTGTTTGACCTGCAACCTTGACATTTTGGAATCTACACTTTTTTAAATAGCGACAATCCACATAACTTAGTATTGGGACATTTTATCTCCAACAAACCAAATTTTGGCCTCTCAGTCGGGTCAAAAACAACACCATCTGGAGAAGAGCCCAACCATGGAGCATCAGGGTGAATGATGAACCCACAGGGCCAAAAGTTGGTGTTTATGATCCTGCAGTATTCCTGGATAGCTGATGGTTCAAGTGCTAGGCCCCTTTTCATGGCGGCTGTGGCTGCTGTTGCCTTCTTGATGCGCTGCGCTAAGCACAAAGCAGAAGTGGCTCATCTCACATGACATACTTCCCAGAACCGAGAAGTAGTAATACAGGGCCTCCTGACATCATGCCGTTGAACTGTTGCGCTCTGCTCCCTGGTGGATTAAAGTAAAACTAAACTTCACAATAAAATGGCCTGAACAAATCTTCTTACTGAATATGATAAAAAATAAAAAGCAAACCATCATACAAATAACTTAAATATTTTCTATTTATGGCTCTAACACCACCGTTTCCTCTTTAAAAGCCACTGTCAAATGATGTGTTTCTCTGTTTATAACAGCCACCAAGAGACATCTCTCTACAATTAAACTGTCGCGCTGCACTAAAGGATCCTGTCTATTGCACAATACACCATTAATTCGAAAAGCTCTGAAATTATTCTTGCACCTTCTGCAAATGGTTGCCGTCGTAAAAATGGACAAGACATGGCTACGACAGACTTCCCATCTCCTCCGCTTATAAAGCTGCGATCTAATCCTGTTTACATGAAATAAACCTGCTCACGAGCAGGTTTAAACTGCCGCACATGTTGCTATGACAGCAAGTCCAGGATGAGTTTCGAAGAACCAAACGATCCAAGATCATGCCAAATCGTCAACAATCCAATCCAGCTAACTGAGTTAGCGACGTACGAAGAACGGATCCCTGGACTTTACCAAAGGCCGAATCAACTAAAGGGGCATCAGCACTGATTGCCGTGGTAGTAATGAGAGGTGCAAGGTCTGCTGAAAGTCCTGATACACCTCTGCTACTCTGAGAACATCAGGGTCTGGTGTGTCTCCTCGCACGGCCTGGTAACGTTTGCTCCTTCAAAAAAACAAAACAAAAACAAGACATCCAATTAATACATGTTAGTCAAAATAAGTATTCAAAGAACATATTCAGTTACTTCAACCTTACATTTACAATATTTACCTTATACCATTTCCAACTGTGCGCTGCTGTTTTGGTGTTGCAGATATAAAAACCATGTCACGTACGCGGCCTGGTTTAACACCCTGTAAAACAATTAAATGAAATGCTTAAAAATAACATTGATGATAACACACAGAAAAGGTACAAACCCAGGGAAGCTCCTTCAACCTTCACAGAGTTCAGAGAGCACGTGTTCTTTTTTTAACACTTACGGTTTTTGTAAAAAGTTGGTTCAATAATGGATTGTGTTTGAATCCATTTATCTAAAAATAGGTCATTAAGCAACAACATAAAATGGCCAGGGCTGCACTTAAAATGTATATTTTGATTGTCATAATTGTTTGGCAAGCCGAAAAAAGACTGGAAGAAAGTGCAGGACAAAAATGTGCTTATTTTTTTTAAAACCTTAGCCGATTTATGCTCACGTCTGTTATTAATAAAGATGAATGAATGCACTTTGGGTTGACATCCCAATTTTTTTTTTTAATAACTATTTGCAAAGATACAAATGAAAGTTTGCAGTTGTCAACAGAGTAAGAACTATCTCTGCAGCACAATGCGCTTTTGGTGATCAGTGTTTTTAATCAATTTCAAGCTTTTTTATGCATCACAAAGCGTCTAAAACTACAACTTTGAGCAGGCTTATACGAACGAATGTGAAATCATCACGTCAGTGACTTTGGTAGGCACCATGCATATTTTTGATAAGTAATAGTACAATGAAGAAACTTTGTTTACAAAAATTAATGCTTCCCTGGCGTCATAACTTAAATAAGATGGACATTTCTGAACATATTTGCCAACCAAACGCACGCAACGTAAACAACAGACGTCGCTCACATAGAAACTGCACACCGCGGTGAAGTTGGTTTGATATTGCACATTCAAACTCCGCGGATTCAGCGGGATCTAGCTCATGGTTGATCCGGTTGAAGCACTCCGATTCCGGCCAGCGTCTCAACAAATCTTTGAACCAAGCACTCTTGAGAAACAAAAATCAATAAATTCCTTATCTTGTGACCAGCTAACGTGAAACTAATATAAATTGATCCCGCTGAGTCCGCGGAGCTTGAATGTGCAATATCAAACCAACTTCACCGCGGTAAATTGCACTGTGTTCCAGTCTTTAAATGAAGTAAAAAGAAGCAAATGAGCAGAATGAACAGGCCTAGGAATTGGCCTTAGCATTAACAGAGTCATATATATTTGAACTTACAATATAACAAAAATCTGCAGTCATAACAGACTAGCTTCTGGGGCTCTCGTGTAGCTAAGCTAATGCTAAAGTTAGCAACTTATATGTGCGCTACTACTCCAACACACAACAGCTATAAATACTTACAACTTACGCTGCACAGGAGCTACATAAGACCCCCAAAATATAGTCATCTTTGCATAGAACAGATCATCATTTTATGTGATTACAGCCTACTCTGAGTTCATGAGGCTTATCATTTTTGCCCACCGGTCTGTAACAGACCGCCCTGACGCTCACTATCCCTGACGAGTCTTTGTTGGACACTGTGGTTAAAACATTAAAACAGAATCTGAAACAATGGCTTTGAAGTTATGTTAAAACAAATATATTATAAGTGAAAACGAGACAGTATATGTATGTACAGAATAAAAAACACTACCTAGGTAGTCAACATTGGCTCAGCAGTGACCGACTGGTACATTACTTACCTTCAAAGTTTTCAATGTAGTTCGACACGTAAAACTTGAAGCCTTTCTCTTTTTTACTCCGTGGAGCAGATGATAAGGTTCGTATAAACCGGAGGACGTGGTTAATTGTTATTTTTGGAAGGTCCTGCAGGCAGCGTGTAGAACGCCATTGCTTGCCGTGGGTGAACAGCCTAACCGGAAGTATGCTCCCTTACCCTTTTCAGTTAGCGGAAGTTGCGTAGCAACATCGTGCACATAGCCTATTGGACACCCATTGCTAATGTCTGTGACCTGAAGTAACCTTGGCCATTTTTACAGCGAATTTTTAGACGCTGAATTTGAGACAGCGAATTTTTAGACGGTGAATTTGAGACGGCGAATTTGAGCAAGTTGAATTGGAGGACAACGAAAATATTGCATTTGAATTTTGAAAAGTTGAATTTTTTTATATGCTGAATTTTTTAACACTGAAAATTTAAACTGTGAAAAATATGTATATTGAAAATTTGATCACTTTGAAATAGGAATGTGAATTTTTTTAATAACTGAAAATTGCAACCATGTAAAAAAAATTACACCGAATTTTTTTTTACTGCAAAAATAATGACATTGAATTTTTTTTTAGGTTAAAAATATATTCTGAATTTATTTTAATACTGAAAAAGTAAGCACTAATATACAACATTCAAATTTCAGAGGTATTTTTTATTCAAATTCTGATGGCACATATTTACTTCCATAACGGTGCCTCTACCTGAAAATAGCATAACTGAACTTCCAACAACCGTCACAACTAAAACAAATCTGCGAACAGTAGTTTCAAATACAATTAAATCCACGAAGGAAGTTTTAGAAACTACTAAACCCTCACTAGTAAAAATAATTACAACAGTGCCTTCTCAGATTGAGGTCACATCAAACCAGGACAACAAGCTAATATTAGAATTCACACAACCGGATCCAAAGAAGTATGGATGCTCTGAAAAAGAAGGATGTGAGGATTTCTCAAAAGGTTTAGATCAATTTTATGAAGAACGTCATCCAAAAGTAGCAACACCAAGAGTAATAAATAAATTACAGGATATTAAATGGCATGGAACCAGACCAAGGGGAGATCCTTTATGGCAAAGAGCCTTACATAATACATGGTATACAACATCATGGTATACTGTCAGGGAGTTAACTAAAAATGATTGCTTAGTCTGTACTGTTGCTCCCGGAGCAGTACCTATGGTAATTCCAGAAAAATACACGTCAAAAGAATGTGCAGTTGTACAACGTGAAAGATGTAGCAATGGTGAGTTCACTTCAAGAGAAGACGCAGTGTCATTCTTTAAATTACCTATGTGTGGTTTGAGTTGCAGACTCTTATATGGTTCAAGAAACTCTCATCAATACTTAGAGAAATGGAAAGGGTATAAATTAGAATCATTGTGTGCAGAATTTAACATTAGTACTACAGATAATGTTCCACCTACTGATTATGACATAGATTATGATGCAGACTACGAATGTTTCGTTAGTGGAGGTTTTGAGGACAATGAAGGAATTAATGTAGGAAACACCACTGTGAAATGTAATGTAACCTGGGTGTTATCTTGGTTTAAGCATGCAAATGTAACACCAGTGTTTGCTATAAAGCCTGTTTGGTTTGAAAACCCAGATTTTATAGAAGAGGACTGTAAAAATATAACTATGACTCTTCCCAAACTTTTCTTTTTAGGAGATCAAACGTATCCAGTGGCAGACAGTTACTGGATGTGTGGTGATGACATGCTAATGAACACTTTACCGCTGAAGTGGATAGGACTTTGTGCATTAGTACGAATGAAAGTACCGATAACCTTAGTGTATGAAGGGGTAAAAGAATTAGCTCAAATTGAAATGGGTAAAACTAGGTCTCGTCGGAGTCTAGGAGATTACGGATTAAATGAAAAAGTGTATTTAGATCTTATTGGGCAACCGAGAGGAATTCCAGATGAATTTAAAGCACAGCATGAAGTTAAAGCAGGTTTTGAGTCTATTTTGCCTCAAATTACTATTAATAAAAATGTTGAATGGATAAATTACATTTACTATAATCAGCAAAGGATGATAAATTTCACGATAGAAGGATTTATGGCATTGGGAGACCAATTACATGAAACGAGTAGAATGGCAATTCAAAATAGGCAAGCTTTAGATTGGCTTCTAGCAAGCAAGGGAGGTGTATGTCACATGTTTGGTAATGAGTGCTGTACATATATTCCCATGAACACAGCTCCTAAAGGTTCGTTTAGGGTAGTAATGGCTAAACTTATGAAACTTCGAGAAGAAGTAAAAGAGAATGCTGGAAGAAACAACTGGTCGTGGAAAAGTCTGGAAGAAATTTTAGGAGAATGGGGAGCAATGGCTGCAAAAACAGGAATAATTTTGGTGATAACGCTGATTGTATTCTTTCTAATTGTGTGTTGTGTTGTGCCTATTTTGAAAAGGTGGATTGTGGGGACAATGTATAGATGGATGACATCAGGCAGCAGCCATCCGAAGGGCTGATCCCCGGCCGCCTGGACACGTCCATGGACTCATGCGTGTGCTACAGAGCCATGCCAGATGGAAAGGAGCCCCGGGAACGGGACGGACTCTTTTTTTTTTGTTTTGCTACGTGTCCAGGAACTCATTCAAGCCAAGCACACAAACTGAAGATGACTAACCCTATTAACCTTGTTTAAGTTACTCAATAAATAAATAAACAAAATACAATACAATGAAGCTTTAATAGATAAGTTAGCACAGGCGGCCGGTTAGGTTAGTTTACACTATCATAACATTAGATTCTAACATCCATTTCATTTTTAATCCTGCGTATCAGCATTATTAGCAAGATAAGTTACATATATAGATAATCCATGTATTTGATATGTTGTTGTTTTTGTTTGTATTATGATGTTTTGTTAGTGTATTATGCTTATGTACTCTTTTTATATGACAAGTGCTGGATGTCATTGCGAGTAGCATGGCTGACTTCCAATTGATGCCGGTTCGGTCAGGTGACCGATGATAACGGCGGATGCTCTGAGGAATAGAGGTCCATGAAAGACTTTTTCCCCGAGGAATACACATAAATAAGTGTCAATTGTCGGGGTTTTTTCACTTTCATATCTGATTGGACGGATGTTACTGCGAAAGCAATGACTGTTTTGCATACTCTCTCCCTCTCTCTCTCTCTCTCTCTCTCTCTCTCTCTCGCTCTCTCTATCTCTCTCTCTCTATCTCTCTCTCTCTATTATTGGAAATATGTTATTGATTGTAATCTGCACTTATTACATGTCATTTTATGTCAGCACTTGTGTAGACACCTTGACTACATTAGTGTGTTATCCATTGGTTGTGTAAGCAATTAGATCTTTCTTACATGTTTGTTATTATCACAGCTAGACTTGAACAGTGTGGAGTCAGATTTGCAATGTAGAGGTCTTCTAGATATGTCACGCTGTAACGTGCCAAGGGAGGATTTATGGGAGTTAGGGTCAGTTTGACCTTTTTCCTGTTTTTCGCCGATGGGAGTAAAGGGAAACATCTGCAGTCGGTTTATACTAGGACTGTTCCAAGATATGTCAAGTAGTGGAATTAATCGCTCTGTTTTTGTACTTTTGTGATAAACACTTCCCAGAACTTAAGCCCTGTTGCCAATTGACGTCATTAGCTTGTAACACACACACACCAATGGAGACACACAGACTCTTGTGTTTAACGCACACACATTTGTAGGCTTTAAAAAGACAAGTTCTGTATCTACATTTTTTAGAACTCACGCTTCTCACCCGTGCGTACGTGAGATGATGTAATGGAATAAAAGTGAGTTCTCGTTGTTAAGACAAAGGAACGCCATTTTTCTCTGAGTCTTTCTTTCTTTTTAAAAGGTTAATAGTTAAGTAATTCTCCCACAGAAGAAGGTATCGCTACACCAGAAATTACGAAGTTCATTAGTGAATCTCTGACGTCTTTTATTAAGTAAGTTATTGATGTTAGATTACTAGGATCATTAAGGTTGACTAGGACGTTTTAGGTTGTATCTGCTGAACCTGGCGGTGTTAGCCAGTCAGCTGAGTACTGTGTATCTGATGCTAATAGAAATAAGGTTTGTTTAATTGCACCCTTGAAAGGGCTGTTTAGTTGGATTGCATGTAGGAATACAAATTGTTCCACACAAAAATTATCATAAGCCATAATGAACTTTAAAATGTTTATTACTCAGACAGTAGTGTGACTAATTTGTTCCCCAAACACTGCTGCTGCAGGTGGCTGCTGCTGGAGGCGATGACTGCTTGAGCTGGCTGATGTTGGCGAAGGATGGTGATGGCGGCTGCTGATAATGTTGGCCTCTGCTGGTGTTGGCAGCTGGTGGCGGCTGGTGCTGGCGGGTGCTGGCCATGGCTGCTGGTGGTGTCTGCAGGTAGTGGCTGCTGGTGACGACTGCTGACTGCTGGAATAAGAGGAGACTGGAGGCTGTGGAGACTGCGGACGGTGTGCCGGGAATGGTGTGGCCGAGTACATCCATGGCAACCAGTAAGGTGTTCGGCAGTGGCCTAGATGGTATGACCTTAGGTGAGGAGGTCTGCTGTGTGGAAATCGCCTTCTTGGTCTGACTCTTGCTGCCAAGGTACCCCTTATTACGGCTGTTTGCCTTCCTCTCAGCTCCAATGCACTTTGAGTGAATCCTTAACCTCAGCGTGATGTATGTTGAAAGGATTTTTTTTTTTCAGCTCATGGCATGAGGGAAGGTTGCTGTCCAGACTCATGGCCTCTCTTTCCACTACGTTGGAGGATTCCATAAGGGAATCGCTCGTCTTGGAACGGAAGAGCTGCTCCACGTGCTGCAGGAGAGTGAACAGCTCATCGCATGGTCGGTATAATGCACCCCTTTTAAATTCCTTTAACTGTAGTAAAACAGCTTTCTCACTTGTTGTGTTGGTTACTTTTTCAACCAGTGCACATTGGCATTCCTCACAGAGCGAGAAGCTGATGACCCTCTTCGTTATGTATCCTGCCAGGTTGTAGAGGACACAAGACTCGGTCTTTGTGAGGTCAGGTGGTGATGGGTCTACCAGCTGCTCCACTCTCACAACTTCAGAAGCAATGCAGTTGCTGTTCTTGTTGTCCAAGAAGTCCGCCAAGTGGTCTGATGCATCATCCAGGTAACTGCCAGTATGCGATGTCGAGAGGAACTGCCCTACAGTGACAGCCCGTAGTGCATAGTGGAACTCCACAGGTGTCGGGACTGAGTTCCTCTGACGTATGCAAGAAAAAGTATTTTTGTAGGCAGTCCAGAATGAACTGGCTTGAATGAACATATTTGTGCCCCTGTCTCAACAGATCTTGCTGGACCAGCAGTATCGTTGTTGTGGCCATCACAGGTTTCAGTGGAGCGCCCCCCCCCCCCCAAAAAAAAATGGTTACGATACCTGTTCTTAACGCCTGTTTACACATTTGTTGTTCTTGTTCACACATACTGTACGTATGTTTGTTATTATTCATGCTTGTTCCCATTTTTTTTGTTCCACACTGTTCATTTTTATCTTATGCCAGGTACCTTTATTATTAATGTTGTCCTTCCTTTCAGCCCTGATGCACTCTGAAGCCTGATGTATGTGGAGGATTTTTTTCAAATGTATTTATAATATTCCTCCCTGTTCCTTCACTTTGTTCTTGTTTTTCCAGTTAGATACACACACATCTTGTTGTCTCACTCAGTATTTTTTATTAAACAATATTTGAATAATTCATCCAAGCTTAATGAGTTATTATTTAATATATTTGATTCTTTGTGCATGGCTTAGTATTAAAATTATCATTGTTGTGTGGCCAACTCCTGCCTCATCAGAAAAAGTGGGTGTAAATGCTGAATGGACTGTTCTTTCTCAAAAAAGCAAAAAGCAACAACGGAGTCCAATGGGAGTGTTGCCTGTCACTGTTCTCTATCACTCTCTGCAGCTAACCTTACTCTTACTCTGTGCATTAACCCAGAGACGTAGAGAAAAATCTTAATAGCTCTGCACTTATTGTCTCTGTACTGAATTGTGCTATACAAATAAATTTGCCTTGCCTTGCCTTACCTATAGACCCAAACATATAAGCATAATGCTTTTGATAATATGTGAATGGCTTAATCTTAAAATTATATTATTAGTCTTAACATGATCATGTTTCACGTTGTGGTCTGGGGGTGACCACTTATCAGAAGTGAGCTAGCTGCTAGACGAATGCTGAATGGACCACGGCAGACCTAACGCTACCACAAAGGTAAGCTAATGGCTGAATCGGAATTTATAAGCAAAATCACGGTAATCAATAATACAGCCCAGTCGCCATAAAATGAAAATCATGAGACATCTGTCATCACATGAATGATATGGAAAAGAAAACTTAAGTTAGAGCCGTTCTAGCCTGTTCTCCTGTTCATACGAACATGAACATAAGCTTTTCCCTCCAAAAATGTAAAACGTATCTAAGTAATATACAGCTTTTTGTTGTCACCCTGCCTCTCAAAATGGAAAAATGACATTAACAAATATGTAATCATGCAATAACAGCTGAAAAAGTAGTATCGCTGCTGTCTGTCCCATAGAAGAACATGACAGCCAGCGTATGTTTTGGAACTATAGCGGTCTACACGAACCACGTGACTGCCCTGGCGGTGACATCAAAGAGTGTCGCAACTCTTTCCATCTCTATGGCGCTGGTTTGGTGTAAAGGACGAATATTTAGATGGATTAAGGATTTTTTACAAGGGAGATTAATACAAGTTAGAATAGGGAAGAATTATTCGAGGAAATATAGGGTAGAGAACGGAACACCTCAAGGGAGTATAGTGAGTCCTTTATTATTCTCTATATTAATTAATGATGTTTTCAAGGAAATAGGGAATGGGATGGGGTTTTCTCTTTTTGCGGATGATGGGGCAATTTGGAAGAGGGGGAAAAATTTGAAATTTATTATTAAAAAGTTACAGGATGCAATAACAGAAATAGAACAGTGGTCATATAAATGGGGTTTCAAATTCTCAGTAGATAAGACAAAGACAATGTTTTTTACAAAGAAAAGAATTAGTACAGAGATAAAACTAAAAATGTATAATCAAGAATTAGAGTAAAACACTTTAAGTTTTTGGGGTTATGGTTTGACGAGGGGATAACATGGAGTGTACATATACAGAAAATACAGGACAAATGTAGGAAGGTGTTAAATGTTATGAGATGTTTGGTGGGAAGTGATTGGGGGGCTGATAGAAAAGCATTGAAGGCCATTTACTGTGGATTAATTAGGTCAGTACTGGATTATGGTTGTGTGGTGTATGGATCTGCATCGAGTTCATCTTTAAAAAAGTTAGACAACATCCAGTTTCAGGCTTTGAGATTATGCACAAGGGCATTTAAAACAACTCCAACAGCAGCACTCCAGGTGGAAATGGGAGAAATGCCATTAGAGCTGAGAAGAACTCAGTTGTCTTTAAATTATTGGGCTAATTTAAAAGGTCATAGTGATAATCATCCAGCACAAAGCACTTTAAAGTCTTGTTGGGAAATGGAGAAAAGGGAGAAAAATAGTTTTGGATGGACAGTTAAACAAAAAGCAACAGAGTTAGAATTAGTTGATTTAATTTTCAGTCCGACAGTACCAATGCCAGCAGTTCCACCTTGGATAGTACCTGAAGCAAAAGTAGATTTGAAATTATTAAAAAAGAAAAACAAAGATAGGGAGTTTATTTTGAATTCAGATACAATACAGAAATATATTAACAGTTATTATAGTTTCAGTCAGATATACACAGATGCATCAAAAAGTTTAGTTAATAAGATAGGAGTATCAGTTATTGTTCCAGAGTTTAAAATTACAATAGGAAAGAGGATCAGTGATAACATATCAGTATACACAGGAGAAATGGTAGCAATTCTGTTGGCAGTACAGTGGGTAGAAGAAATAAGACCACTGAGAGTAATAATTTGTTCAGATTCATCTTCATCATTAATCAGTTTACAGAGAAGTCATTCAGATAGTAGACCAGATATTTTAATAGAAATCCAGCAAACATTGTTCAGAATTCAAATGATGGGAATTACAGTTATATTTTTGTGGGTACCAGCACATATGGGAATAAAAGGAAATGAAAAGGCAGATAAGGTTGCAAAGGAGGCTACAATTAGAGAAAACATTGATATCTCAATTAAAGTTAGTAAGATGGAAGTAAAGAGCATTATTAAACAGAAGATGAAGGAAAGGTGGCAAAAGCAATGGGAGGAAGAGAGGAAAGGACGGTGGATGTACATGATTCAGTGGAGAGTGGGAGAAATGAGTTGTGCAGGGAGGAGCAGAAGGGAAGAAACAATCATATCAAGACTTAGATTTGGGCACATTGGATTAAATGGAAAATTATTCAAAATAGGGAAGCATAACACTGGAAGATGTGAGTATTGTGGGGAGCAAGAAACAGTTGAGCATATTATGATATACTGTAAGAAATATGAAGAAGAAAGAAGGGAAATGGTTAAAAATTTGAAAAGGAAACGAATAAAATTTTATTTAATAGAAATGCTTAGAAGTAATTCAAGAGATGAGTGTTATGGGATTATGTTTCATTATCTTAGACTAAGTAATTTAATTGATAGGATTTAATTTTTTTTTTTTTTTTGGGTGTTTGTTTTATTTTGGTAGGTTGGTTTAATTTATTTTAGGTAGTATAAGTCATTCTGATCCACACTCCAAACCAGTTGGTGGCGGTAATGCACCGTTTCGTTGCGTGCCAACCGCCAGAAAAAACCATAAAGAAGAAGAAGATGGTTTGGTGTCACGTGACCTGACCCGGAATTATTGTGTGAGGTGAACGAACCCGATCTCGGCAGGTCTGTCCAGGACAAAAGTTGAAACAGTTGAGCTCTTTACACTGAAGACTTCTGTGCTGAGCAGAGACCGGCCGGGCGACTGCTGGTAGAGGGAATGGGATTAGAAGGAGAGGCACAGAGGTAGGAGAAACTCCGAGCTAACGACGCTTAGCGAGACTGGTCAGGAAGACTCCCAGTTGATGAGTGTGGTCTCAGGTGAAGTTGTCCAAGTTAAGGGGTGTGTATATCTGCTGAGCAGTACTTAGATTGCATTAAGAGTTGCAGATGTTCGGTAAAACTAGTTATCTCAAAGTTCTACTTACCAGTCTACAGTGTTCTCTGGGCTGGCCCTCAGTTCCCGTTAGCTTGAGCCTGGATCATGCCAGTCCTGGCCATGGCAGAGCCTGCGATGGATCACCAGAGGCGCTTTCAGGCAGCAGTGGATGTCATTCATAATCTCCCCAAAAACGGTAGGGCTTCCCTTGTCGCTACTGGCCTGGCATGTTATTTTCAACAGTGAACCTTATCCGATGATGCAGTCCTGAATCATATTTGGAATAATGAATAAAAAGGATGAAACTGTAAACAATAACAGGTTTCCAGCTTTGCAAGAAATTGAAAAGCATATCTGTGCTGAAGAAACCCCCGAGATCAGACTGCACACAGCAGCAGTGCTGCACAAAGTTGGGCTCTGGGCCTCATTGTGGATCACAAATTAAGGAACGTGGGGTCTTGAGATCCTCCGGAATCAAGCTAAATAACCAAAAATTATGGTAAAGCATCCATGGATGTTGTAATGCATAAAAACCAGCAATTCTGAAAAGAAAAATGCAATATATTCCCGATGCTGTTTGTACTGTCGTTACATACTCGATTATAGCCGGATTGACTACTTTTCAGTTTAACTGAAAAGCGCATACTAATTTCATAATGTTATTCACACACTCTTTTAATATAATCCTAATATCTGAAACCTGGATCAACAATGATAGGGGCAATAGGGGCATGAACTGTGAACTTCCTGGATATGAACTGATCTGCATGAATTAAAAAATTGGTGGTGGTGGAGGAGGTACCCCCACCTCTCAACCATTGAATGCTGGAGAGAGGCACCAGCACCCCTCGCGACCCCACAAGGGACAAGTGTGATGGAAAATGGATGGGTGGTGGTGGAGAATTTATTTAATTTTACTTATTTGCATTTGTTCATTTATTTCTATTACTCATAAGCCTAAGTAATTAAGTGACAAATCTGCAAAATGTGCTAAATGTTTATCTGTTTGCGTCACAATAATCAATAGTTGATTACTAACGAAAACATTTTGACAGCCTGAAACAAGACCACCCCCTCCAGGAAGATCAAGGCATGTAGTAAATTTTTAAACATCTGTACGTGTTCACGGTTACTTTTATTAAAATTATTAGCCTAATTATTGCCAGAATGCATCCTATTTTTTGTCTCAATGTCTTCTCTACATTCAGCTCTCTGACTAACATGTTCGATTTTCACACAGGTAAACACACACACACCCACCCAGAAGAGGGACTGAGAAGAGTCAATATATTTTGCCTGCTTTGACAAACATATGTGTTTTTTAAATGCACCTAATTTCTGAGGATGTCTGCACTGAAAGCTCCCACAGGGTCAGAATACAAAGCATCCACTAGCTGCGCAGACGTCATCAGAGCCTGTTCTGTTGAGAGAAACATACAGAGGTCATTAAAGCATTAAGTGCTTATATGACCCAACTATTTATACCCACAGAACTCGTAGCCCTCTCATCGGGAGCACATTTGCCTAATAGGAATATATCCATCCATCCATCCATCCATTTTCCAACACACTTATCCCTGTTGGGGTAGCGAGGGGTTGCTGGTTCCTATCTCCAGCTGTCAATGAGCGAGAGGCGTGGTACACCCTGGACAGGTCACAAGTCTATCGCAGGGCAACACAGAGAAAACCAACCAAACTGGGAGTTGCTTCCACAGGAGAGGAGCCTGATAGCTAAAGGATCTGCCTCCCGGTCTACTTTTAGAGACTCTAGGAACCATCAGTGGAGCTGCAGTCTGAGAGTGAAGTGCTCTGTTAGGAACATACGGGGTAATCAGAGCTCTGATATATGATGGAGCTTTATTGTTAAAGGATTTATACGTGTGAAGGAGGAGAATAGAATTTTAAATTATATTCTTGGTTTAACAGGAAGCCAATGAAGGGAAGCTAAAACTGGATAAATATGATCCCTCTTGTTGATTTTCATCAGAACTCTTGCAGCATTTTGGATCAGCTGAAGGCTTCAAACTGCATTTTGTGGACTTCCTGATTGTAAAGAATTATAATAGTCCAGCCTTGAAGTAACAAATGCATGGACTAGTTTTTCAGCATCACCCTTGGACAGAATATTTGTAATTTTAGCAATATTCCGCAGATGAAAAAAGGAAACCCTGGACACCTGTTTAATATGGGATTTAAATGACACCAAGACTTTTTTACTTTATTACCAGAGGCCAATTTAATGCCATCCAGATTAAGTGATTAAGAAGTTTATTTTTTGAGGACTCTGGTCCAAAGATTACAACATCTGTCTTGTCAGAATTTAAAAGCAGGAAATTTAAAGTCATCCAGATTTTGATGTCATCAAGACATGCCTGTAGTCGAGTAATTGATTGGATTCATCAGTATGGATTCATGGATAAATATAGCTGAGTGTTATCAGCATAACAGTGGAAATTAATCCCATGCTGTCTGATAATTTTGATTGATTTATTATTAACATTAACAAACTGTCGGATGCTTTTCCTTTAATCCCTACAGCATGTTCAAGTCTTTCCTGGAGAATATTGTGATCAACTGTATCAAATGCTGCACTGAGATCTAACAGGACAAGTATAGACACAAGTCCATTATCTGAGGCCATGAGAATCATTTGTGACCTTCACCAGAGCTGTTTCAGTGCTATGATGAGCTCTGAAGCCTGACTGAAAGTCTTCAAAAAGGTCATTACTTTGTAAGTGACCTATAAACATAGTTTATTAGCAACTACTTTCTCAACAATTTTAGAAAGGAGAAGAAGATTAGATATAGGCCTGTAATTTATTAATATATTTTTAGGATATTTTAAGGTTTAATAACAGCTACTTTAAAAGCCTGCAGTACATATCCATTTACTAAGGATAGATTAATCATGTCTTAAATAGGGGCATTAATCAAAGGGAATACCTCCTTAAATAACTTGGTTGGGATTGGGTCTAACATACAAGCAGAAGGTTTAGATGAAGCTAAAATTTTAGATAGTTCAGAAAGCTCTACTACTTCTAAACTGTTCAAACAGCGAATAGGTTCTAAAGATTTCTCCAACGCTGCTTCACTTACTGAGGACGAGGTAATTATCTTCGGGAGGATGCCAATTATTTTATTTTTAATGAATCAATTTTATTTACGAAGAATCCCATAAAGTCATTACTGCTGAGAGCTAAGGGATGGAGCTATGAGCTACTGATGGAGCTATGACTCTGGGTAAGTTTGGCAACTGTACTAAAGAGAAATCTAGCATTATTTTTATTCTTCTCTATTAATGATGAAAAATATCAGAATCAGAATCAAGTTTATTGCCAAGTAGGTTTGCACTTACAAGGAATTTAACTTGGTGTTGATGGTACAGACAAAAAATAAAATAAAATTGTCATGTTTTTCAAATGCTTAGCCCACATGCAGACACGAACGGGAGAAAGTACACAGTTTTAAGATGTTTATTTTAAAGGAATATGCAGAACGGAGAACGAAGCTATAAGTAGCCTGGAACGAGGCCTGAATGATAAGTCAAAAGCTAGAACCAGGAATTTGCCAGAGCGTGCGCTGCTTACCATTAGTCGAAGAGACCTAACCGGGGAAGAGTGAGTGCCGAGAGAACGAGTGTGCCTACTCTAGTAGGTGGGTGGTGGCTAGAGGGCGGCAGATGGAGCTGGCGAGAGATCCGATACAACCACAGCAGGCAGGAGCGAACAGACGGATTAACCAGAGTACGGAAGGCTTGTGGATGCCAGTGGGATCCGGGAGGGGGAACCTCAGGCCCGACTTGATAATGCCAAGGGAGTAAGAGGGGAAACGCCAGAGCAAAATCTGAGCAGAGAACTCCACTGTTACACAATCCTCTTCAGAACTCCAAGACAGGTGAGTGCATCCATGCACACAAAACACGACTGGTTTAAGGCTCTGGCATCTTCCGTCTGTCTGTGCGCTGCTTAAGAAGCCAGCGGAATCTGCCATTGACAAGCCGCAGGTGTGAGGCACGCCCCCTCAGACACCACCACCACCTGTGGAAAAAACTCAGAGCAGGAACACACATACCGCACCCTGACAAAAATAAAATAAAATGGATATATATACAGAAGCTATATACACTCAGTAAACTGTGCGTTAATGTAGTCCTGAACGGGGGAGAGAGGCAGTGTCCAATGTCACGGGCGGCTCTTGGCCTTGTTCATAAGGCCGGTAGCAGATGGGAAGAAACTGTTCTTGTGGCGTGAGGTTCTGGTCCTGGTGGACCGCAGCTCCTGCTAGAGGGAAGTGACTGAAATAGTCTATGACTGGGGTGCGAGGGATCAGCTACAATCACGCCTCAGAGTCCTGGAGGCGTACAGGTCCTGGAGGGCTGGTAGATTGCAGCCAATCACCTTCTCTGCAGACCTGATGACAAGCTGCAGTCTGCCCTTGTCCTTAGCGGTGGCACCAGCGTACCAGATGGTGATGGAGGAGGTGAGGATGGACTCAATGATGGAGGAGTAGAACTGCACCATCATTGTCTTTGGCAGGTTGAATTTCTTCAGCTGCCGTAGGAAGTACATCCTCTGCTGGGCTTTCTTGGTGAGGGAGTTGATGTTCACCTCCCACTTTAGGTCCTGGGAGATGATAGTTCCCAGTAAGCGGAAAGACTCCACAGTGTCGATTGTGGAGTCACAGAGGGTGATGGGGGAAGCTGGGGCTGAGTTCTTCCTGAAGTCCACAACCATCTCCACTGTTTTTACAGCGTTGAGCTCCAGGTTGTTTTCCCTGCACCAGGTCACCAGATGGTCAGCCTCCCACCTGTAGGCGGACTCGTCACCATCAGAGATAAGTCAGATGAGAGTGGTGTCGTCCGCGAACTTCAGGAGCTTGACAGACTGATGACTAGAGGTGCAGCTGTTGGTGTACAGGGAGAAGAGCAGAGGAGAAAGAACACAGCCCTGGGGGGAACCAGTGCTGATGAGCTGAGTCAGAGTCATGTTTTCCCAGCTTCACGTGCTGCTTCCTGTCAGACAGGAAGTCTGTAATCCACCTGCAGGTGGAGTCGGGCACGTTCAGCTGGGAGAGCTTCTCCTGAAGCAGAGCTGGGATGATTGTGTTGAAGCCTGAGCTGAAATCCACAAATAGGATCCTGGCGTAGGTTCCTGCAGTGTCCAGGTGCTGGAGGATGTGGTGAAGGGCCAGATTGACAGCATCGTCTGCAGACCTGTTGGCTCTGTAGGCAAACTGTAGGGGGTCCAGGAGGGGGTCAGTGATTTCTTTTTAGGTGTGAAAGCACAAGGCGCTCAAAGGACTTCATAACCACAGAGGTCAGAGCGACGGGTCTAAAGTCATTAAGTCCTGTGGTCCTTGGCTTCTTGGGAACAGGTATGATAGTGGAGTTTTTGAAGCAGGCTGGCATGTGACATGTCGCCAGCGAGGTGTTAAAAATGTCTGTGAACACTGGAGACAGCTGATCAGCACAGTGCTTCAAGGTGGATGGAGAGACAGAGTCTGGTCCAGCCGCTTTCCGGGGGTTCTGTCTTCGGAAGAGTTTGTTAACATCTCTCTCATGTATGGAAAGAGTTGCCACTGAGGAGGAGGAGGAGGTGGAGGTGATCTGTTGGGTGGTGTCGTGGGGGGTGGATGCAGGACTGTCCCTTTGTCTGTCGAAACGACAGTAGAAGTTGTTCAGGTCGTTTGCTAACTGTCGGTCGTTCATGGAGTGGGGGGCTTTAGGCTTGTAATTTGTTATCTGCCTAAGCCCTTTCCAGACAGAAGCAGAGTCGTTGGCTGAAAACTGGTTTTGCAGCTTCTCAGAGTACAGTCGTTTAGCCTCTTTCACCGCCTTGCTAAACATGTATTTTGCATCTTTGAATCTGCATTTGTCCCCACTTTTGAAAGCATTTTCCTTCTCCAGCCATAGCCTTCTGAGTTTTGCTGTGAACCAGGGTTTGTCATTATTGTAACACACCCTGGTTTGTGATGGAACACAGCAGTCCTCACAGAAGCTGATATATGATGTCACAGCCTCTGTGAACTCATCCAGACTGTTGGTAGCAGCCCTGAAAACGTCCCAGTCAGTAGAGTCCAAACACGCCTGAAGATCCTCCACAGCCTCCACAGCCTCGCTGGTCCACCTCTTTGATGTCTTCACTATAGGTTTGCAGAGCTTTAGTTTCTGCCTGGAAGCAGGAATCAGGTGAACCTTGACATAGTCAGATTGGCTCAGTGGAGCACGGGGGACGGTGTGATAAGCATCCCTGACTATGGTGTAACAGTGATCCAGAATGTTTTCCTCTCTGGTCGGGCATTTAATAAACTGTCTATATTTAGGAAGTTCATGAGTGAGGTTTCCTTTGTTAAAGTCACCAAGAACAATAACTAAGGAGTCCGGATTTCTCTGCTCCACGCTCAGTATCTGGTCTGCGAGCGTGCGCTGAGCGACTTGCATGTTTGCATGCGGCGCAATGTAAACACCGACCAGAATTAATGAAGCAAACTCGCGGGGTGAATAAAAAGGCTTACAGTTTATGATGAAGGATTCCAGGTCAGGAGAACAGTGCTGCTGGATCACTGCCACATCGTTGCACCAGCCGCTGTTGATGTAAAAACAGCCGTCCAGCTGCAGCGCGGAGTCCGGAATTAATCCACTCAGCCACGTCTCCGTGAAGCAAAAAACAGCAGATGAAGAGAAGTCCCTGTTTTTGTCCAGCATCAGTTCCAGTTCGTGTAGTTTGTTGGACAGGGAACGCACGTTAAGCCGGGCGTACACTGTACGAGTTTTTCAGTCGTGGTACTTATATACATCTCAAACTGTGCGACGGAACCGCGGGGTTTAAAAAGTTCACCGCTCACGATCTGTGCGGCGCGGCGCTTGGACGCGACCGGACTGCTCACACTGTACGTCGTGCCCCCTCTGGGACCGCTCGCTGTGGTGGCAGAGGCAGGCGAGCGACGGTAGGTGACAGGGACCCAGAGCAGGGGTTCGAGCCCAGCTCTGGCGAGGCCCGCAGGAGGCACCGGGCGTCGGGGGAACGGAGGGGAGAGAGGAGGGACGAGACGCACCGGCGGCCGCTCGGCACGGCAGGTCGCCCGGCCCGCACCCCCCCGCGAGCGGAGGAGTGCCGAAACAGGCGGCGGACCGCGGAGGAGTGCCGAAACATGCGGCCAGCGTGTTGCCGCCCTCCCCAACGCCCCCGCGAGCGGCCGGGCGGAGGTCGCTTCAGGGACGCCCGCTCCCCTCCCTCCGCTGGCGGGGACGGAGAGGAGGGGAGGGCGCTCCCTCGTAGCTCTGCTTGAACAGCAGGATGCGCTCACGAAAACCTCACGACAGCCGACTGAATTTCAAACATGTTTGATTTTCACCGACCGTCCGATTCTTGATCGGGAGGTAGTCGTGAGAAGCCAGTCCCCCCTCCTCCCCCCCTCTACGATCAAGCTGAAATTAGGCCCGATTCAAAAAATGCCCGCACGACTGAAGAATCGGCCCGAATAGGACAAAAACTCGTACAGTGTACGCCCGGCTTTAGACAGGATTATGCCCGGGAGTGGTGAGCGGAGTCCGCGCTGGCGGTGACACACGAGCGCACCAGCGCGTTTCCCTCTCCTCCGGCGTTTCGCTGCGTGAGCAAAGGTGAGCGCACCTCTGACCAGAATGTCCAAAATTTCCAGTGTAGGGAGAAGAAAAGTAGGGAATAAATCCTCTGGTGATGTAACCCTGATGTTCATGAGTTCTTCTCTGGTGAAAGAGCTCCGGGTATCATCGCACGCAAAAACCAGAGTTAAATAGTAAGACATGCTGCTCTAATGCTGCGAAGGGTCTTTTCATACAACAGTAGACTGTTTTTCCAGATTAGGTAGGAATTCTCATGGTGTGTATAGTGCCATCTTCTCTCCAATTTCCTAACATTGTGCTTCAAAGAACACAGCTCTAAATAAATCCAGGGAGCCAGCTTGCGGTGAATAATAACCTTCTTTTTCAAGGGAGCTACATTATATGATGCAAAACGCAATGAGGAACTGACACATCAACAAAAGTGTCTATTTGTGAATGGGAAGAAACAACATTGCTACCATCTGTAGGGTATTTCTGTGATACTGAGGATATTGAAAGGGGGACAGACTCTTTAAAGTTTGATACAGCATTATCTGATAAAGATCTACTATAATTAAACATTTTGGGGGTGGAGAACTCAGTTAAATTGAACTCAAAGGTTACTAAAAAATGGTCAGAAAGGCGAGTGCCTGATGGCCGGGCTTTTTCCCATGCAGTCGGGCCGGGCACAGCCAAAAGAGGAGACATGGGTCCCCCTTCCAATGGGCTCACCCCCTTTTGGAGGGGCCAAAGGGGTTGGGTGCATTGTGTGATGGGTGGAAGCTGAGGGTGGGGACCTTGGTGTTCTGATCCTCGGCTGAAGAAGCTGGCTCTTGGGAGGTGGAATGTCACCTCTCTGGTGGGGAAGGAGCCTGAGCTGGTGTACGAGGTTGAGAGGTTCCAGCTAGAGATAGTCGGACTTACCTTGACGCATGGCTGAAACCAGTCTCCTTGAGAGGGGTTGGACATTCTTCCACTCTGAAGTTGTCCCAAGTGAGAGGCGCAGAGCAGGAGTGGACATACTTGTTGCCCCTCATCTCGGGGCCTGTACGTTGGCGTTTACCCCGGTGAACGAGAGGGTGGCCCCCTCCAGTCAGTTCTGTGAGTTTAATAGATAAGTCTTTACTTCTGACGTTGCGTTGCAAATCCAACTTTTCTAGGTCGAGTTCGCCACTAGCGGTTGCTCCCTCCATTGCTGTTTTTTGAGTGCAGGCGGAAAACACAGATCGGAAGCACTGTTGGCCTTTGGGTCGTGTAGTTCTTTTGACGTGCATTATAGTTTAGGTTACTTGGAAAAAAACTACAAAATGGCGGCGTCGATCCTACATTTTTTATTTTCTATTTTATCTTTTGGCATCGATCCTAGTTTATTGTACCTCCTTTGTTTTGCTCCCACTCCTGTCTGCTCCCGTTAATATTTAATCCTGTACCGTCCCAATCACGTGATCTTTACTAATGTTGACTCCCACCCCGCGGAATTCCCACGGGGATCCCGTGACCCGCGTGATTCCCGAAAAAATGTCAGCCTTTAGCTCAGAGTAGAGCCATTGCTCCTCCACGTCGAGAGGAGCCAGTTGAGGTGGCTTGGGCATTTGGTTAGGATCCCTCCTGGATGAATCCCTGGTGAGGTGTTTCGGGCACGTCCCACAGGGAGAAGACCCAGACGAAGACCCAGGACACGCTGGAGGGACTATGTTTCTCGGTTGGCCTGTGAACGCCTTGGGATTCCCCCGGAGGAGCTGGACCAAGTGGCTGGGGAAAGGGAAGTCTGGGCCTCCCTACTGAAGCTGCTACCCCGCGACCCGACCCTGGACATGGCTGTGAGGAAATACTGTTAATTCTTCACAATCAATGCCATATGTCAGCACAAGGTCCAAAGTATGAAGGCAAGAGTGCGTCAGTTTATGCACATTTTAAGCAAAACCAATTGAATCTAGAATAGTTTTAAAAGCTACACTAAGGTTATCACATTCAGTGTCAACATGAATGTTAAAATCCCCCACTATAATAACCTTGTCAGTGTTTATCACCAAATCAGATAAGAAGTCTGAGAACTGATCCAAAAACTGAGAGTAAGGGCCTGGTGGACAATGTAAAAACAACAAAGAGAAGAGGCTTTATTATTTTGCAGCTTGGGTTAGGGAAACTGAGGGTTAAATGTTCAAAAGAATTGTAGTTATTAATTGGCCTGGGACTAATTAATAAATCAGACTGAAAGATGGTTGCTGCTCCTCCTCTTCCTGTAGTTCTGGGAATGTGGAAATTTAAATTATTGGAGGGAGTTGACTCATTTATACTAACGTAGTCCTCTTGTAGCCAGGTTTCTGTGGGACAAAATAAATCAATCAGATTTTCAGAAATCAATTCATTAACTAACAAAGTCTTTGGAGGGAGAGACCTTATATTTAATTAAACACATTTGTTTCAATTTTTGGTTCGAGTTGAGTCATATTGATTTTTTTTTAAACTTTTATGATTTGTACCTTTTAGATCCTTTTTTACGCTGTTCAGTTTTGGCTGTGGAAACGATACTGTCTCAATAGGGTAATGGGTGGGTAAGAGTACAGAAACTGCAGAGAGGTGTGTTAAAGGTATACTATGCAACTGGGGTTGATTTTCCAGCGAGGCTCCCCCCAGAGGGCGAAAGTAAAAGTGCACTGTCGTAAATATGCTCAGCTGTTCACCTGGTTTCTCCGTCGTGGTTGTTTTGAGTTTAGCAGACGGGCGAACGCAACGAATCCCCATGTCTACTGCGGTAAGTGACTATTTTGTTCCAATTTTCGAGTTTGAAAATTTAGCATGTTTTCATACATTATTTGCTATGCATGTGTCTAAATAACAAATATCGTAGTTAGCCAAGTTGGAGTTTCCCATACATTTATCCGACTGTCGTTGGGGGAAGGGGGTTCTGATTTCTGTGGTTTTGTACCTCGAGCACTGAATTAGTACATTTCAAAGAATTTAAAATGGTCTAAACAACCTTTTGCATGCATCAGAAATATTTGAAATAGTATGGTAGATACTAGACACAAACCGTTTGAGGCTCAGGACTTATGAGCTATTATATGTAGGCTAAACTTGTTATTGACAACAGCTCTGTGATAATATTGCAGGAATCAGCTTCAACATCAACTTCGTCTGAGTTATCTGTTCAAGCTGTAGGCGGAAGGGGTAGGGGTGCAAAGCCCAAAACCAGGCAGAGAACATCAAAGTGGAGGGGTGCAAGACTGGACTCAACTGAACAGAAGAGGTTACAGGACCTCCAAGACAGGCGCAAGGCTGAAATAAAGGTGTGTAATAACACTGATACTAATTAGATTTTACATATTCTTAGTGTCACATTATAAAACTAATTGTTGTGTTGTAGGACAAAGTTGATTCCCTGGACCCTATCCAGAAGGACAGAATTCTGTATAGATTGGTGCAACGGTCACCAGGAATGATGATTGACATCATGCATTTCCTGGACGTTCCAGAGAGCTCTGTCCTTGTCCCTGACCCAGCTGGTCTACACTGGTGCATCTGTGGCAACTGCAGAGAAATGGACACAGACCTGGAGAGAAAGTGCTGTCGGCAGTCACCACAGGACTGTATCAGTAGAATGGGCCATATGGATTATTATATTTTGGATGAGGGTGTGTTGGGGCTGGCTCGTGCTGCATGGAATGACATCTTTACTCTGGAGGATAACCCTGAACCTGGGGTAGACCAGCGGCAGTTCAGGCATACGGCTTACCGTCAGTTTGTCCTGTGGCAGCACGGACGCCTGGGTGTGGGCAACAGGGTTGTGATACCCAGCTGTTGTGTGTGTCGCATCAGGGACAAATTCCCTGACCCAAGGGGCCAGTACACTGGTTTTAGGGTGCAGCGCTTGTTGTAAAGTTTTCAACTAATTGTACATAGTTCTATTTTTTACATTTTTGCTTTATTGACATACCAGCACAACACACATTGTTTTCAAAGTTTATTTACAAATAAAGATCTGTACATGTTTCACCACAAGAGAAAAGTGCCTCCTAACTTCCTATTTACAGAATTCAAATACTTTGGATCGTAAACATCCATCTGCTCAGTCCTCTAGGTCCTCTGTGTCTCTGTGGCCCAAGTCCCCACGGGACACATGTCTGCTTACAAGTTCAGCTGTAGGTGGTGGCTGTTCGAGGGCGAGCAAACCAAGGCGCCTTGGGTCAGCAGGCCTCAAATTCTGCTTGCGGGGAAGGCCTTTGACACTTCCCATCCTCCTTGCCAGAATTGCCCTCTGAAGGTCAGGAATGTAGCTGTACTGCTTCTTTTCCTTCATGGTGCAGACACTCCAGCTCTTTGACTTGTTGTATGAGCGTCTGTAGCTAGAATGTAATAAACATAGCCATGTGTGTTGAAATCAATATAGCCAATTTTTTTTTACAATGTAAGACATTCACAACAGAAACATTACAGTAAAAAACATACATTTTTTGACCATCCAGGTTGCGTGCAGGAAGGCGTCGATTGTGCTTGTTGTAGTCAATGGCTGCAAGTAGTGTCCTTGTCTTGTAGACAAATGGTGTGTAGGCGTGCCGCTTTGATGAGTACATCAGGAGGTGATTTTGGAAGGACTCCAAATCAGATGTGGTCCTATAAAGGTGGGACAGGAATGGGTGATGAGAATAACACACTAACATGAAATGACTAAACATACCCAAATTAGAGACTACGATGGAATAATAGCAACAACTTGTTCTATGCAATTAATGACTAGATGCTTACCTGAAGTTCAAGAACTTTTTCACCAGACCCAACCATCGCTTGTCGAGCACAACTCCAGCCAATGCCTTGTGAGCGGCAGAACCTGTAATGATAACCTTACAATTCACATATACACATACACACAGATTTGGACAGGGAGTTCAACTTCTGCATTCATTTACTGAAAATACCTTGTTTTATCCATGGCTTCTCCTGGCTGCCTTCCTCCAGTGGCTCGTGCTGACAGCACCCAGTTGCCCAAGAGTGCTCGTCCCGTACGTGGTACAGCACGCCAACCCACATCATCTGCAAAAAAGGAAAATTACATACAATGCATACAGAGCCAAGCAATTTCTGCCAGCGTAAGGAGGAGACCTGGTCAAAATATATACATTTTCACTTGACATACCTTAAACTGCTCCTCAGTTACAGCATGCTTACTGCAGTACCAAAAGTGATTAACAATGTCCTTGATCCAGGCTTGAATCTCTGTTTGATTTTTTACAGTCCCAACCCGGCACACAAGAGTAACACATACATCGTCAATATTCAGCGCCAAACTAACCCTTCCAACCTAATATCCCAACCTAATATCAAGTGGACAACATGTGTCTATTACAAAAGGTACAAATAGTTTGAATCATACCCGTCGTAGCTTCTTGCTTAGACTTTTAGCTGCATGCCATATATCCAGTGAGTGTTGGATCCCCCATGCTTTGTATTTAACACGCTCTGGATCTGTAAAAAAAAAAAAAAAAAAAAAAAAAAAATATATATATATATATATATATATATATATATATATATATATATATATATTATATATATATATATATATATATGTTGAATTTCATCCCAACCCAAAACACTACATACAATTTCAACCGACTTCAAATAATACAGGAAAAACAACTCACTCAACAATGCACTGATCTGTGGGTGGGCATCAGTGACAACTTCTTTGATAGCAAGCTCTGGAAGGAGAGCTTCCATTGTACGAATAAAGCACTCCTTCTCCATGATGACCGAGTTCCTGTTGGTTTCTCGCTTATCAACAGAGACGATGTGGACAATGTCTCTGGAGTCTTGCTCTATGGTGGTGTATGTGCAAAACTGCACAATGACCTGCAACAACAGCACTGATGTCAGCATACATGTGTGCATTTTTAAAAACAGTTTGCACATGTCAAGCATGTTTGTAACTACACAAATGAATAGCATCAGAACAACGGTGGAGAGAAAAAAAAAAAAAAAGGGTGGTCCAACCTACTGGTCGGTCAGGAGACAATGGCTAGACATTGAGAGATGAACTGCATGGGCTGTGCACAGAATAAGGTCTAATGTGATGCTAATTGAGTAGTTTCAGAACCTCAAACAACTGTTACTAACAAAGTGTGAGATACACACCATTCCTACAAGAAAGTTTACTTCAGACAGCTTCACAAATTAGACATAGTAGGCAATCCTTATTATTAGTGATGGGTCCGGCAACACCGAAGCGTCAGCGCATGTGTCAAGCTCATAGAGCAAAACCCGTGTCGATGCGCGTATTGACACGGGAAAGTCACGTGACCGATACAGGAACTGTTTCGAACTGACTGATGCGCCAAACTGTTTCTGTTCCCTCAAAGCTGCACGCTTGTGCATTCGCGCACAGCATCGTGCACAGCAAAGCTATGCTGCGCAGTAAATAAAATCCAAGCTGAACTGTAAACAAAATAATGGTTAATAATGGTTAATTTTTAACCATTTTGCAACTCTGGTGTGATGGTGTACCACAGTCTCGCTCTGTGAGCGCCAGGTGCTGATCGGAGCGCACCACTGATGGATGGGTTGGGCAGACGCCTTTATGGTTGGGCGGGTTGCGCTGTGCGTCTTGGTTCTGAGCGTCGTTTTAGAAAAAACGGCTGATCTACCCTTAATAGAAAGCTGCTACTCTGAGCAGTTCTTCCTCCCTTTGTCATACTCAGCATTTCCGATTTCAGAACAGATTGAAAGGATATGGAAGCAAAGAATTTGTAAAAAAAAATAAAAAAGCCAGTCCACAAGCATCCTCGTTCACAACATGTTTACTTAGAGGTTATTATATTATGATACAAGTTCACATTATTTATTGACTATATCTAAAATAAAATCAAATATACGTTTAATTCAATTGAAAATATAAAATAATGAAATGCAACATACAATGATTTAAATTGTATTGTGTATACTTGGTCATCAAATCAGTGTCAGTTAACTCTGTCAACCAGGTTGCCTGTAGGAATTTTTAGGGTCCTGTAGGTGTCAGTATTCAGTGACACAGTATCGGCACAGTATCAATACAGTTTGGTAATGTGTCGCAACACTTCATGACGCCTCATCGACCCATCACTAGTTATTATGAATCTAAATACAGGCCATAAGACAACATAACATGACGATCAACAAAAGTCACTTGAACTTACCAGGGGAGTCCATTCTGCCATCACCTGTTGAAAACAAACATTACAGGTATTAGATACTCAGATTCCAGAGTAAATCCTTCCATGAAAACCGGTGAAAGAATTCTATGTGTAATAGAAGTTGGCCTCACCTAGGACAACAACATGGTCCTTTTGTCGAAGACTTTCCAAGACTTCTGCCCTGGTTTTGTCCCAGTACTCCTGCACTGGCTCGATGCAGTAGGCATCTTGTATCCTGAAGAAAGTTGACTCTGAGACCATCCCCATCGCCATAAACTTGAACAGCAATGCTACTTTCCTGTAGTTGTTGCCAGACAGGAGAATGTTAGCAGACAGCATGAAGTCACCACCCTGCATACCAAACCTCAGGGTCGGCTGAGAATTCCACTTCCACAAGGAGTGTCCGAAGGGGCATAACTGATGTAACGAAAGTAGAACCACATATAAAAATAAAAAATAGACATTTACAAAATCAACACATGCAAATTCACACAACTACATAACTTTTCTACCAGCAGACTTGTAAGAGTCTTCACATATTCACTGGCTACCATGTCCCCATATGTGAAATGGGGCTAGGGACTCAAAAGAAGTGTGTGTGGGGTGGGGTGAAGTGTCATCTACTATCTTACCCATTCCAAAATTACTCCAGTCCCCCGAGTTTTCAAAGTCACTTGAAATGGTGGGGAACCCGGGCATGCTACCCCAAGCACTCTGTCAACATAACTGCACTGTTGCTGTGGCAGTCTCAAGTGCCTTGCCAGAGTCAGAAGATTCTCATTGAAGGTAATGTTTGCAGTTTTTCCAACCAGGTCATCTTCAGACGATACTCTGTGTGGATCTGTGGTGGATTCAGAGTCTTGGCCAGGAGGATCCGGTGTGTCGAAGTCATACACTACTTCATCCACACTTATATTAGCCAGCTTATTTGTTTCACCCCCAACCATTCTGAAGAAAGAGTAATAATGAGTGGACATTGGTCAAGGTGTTGTGTTTGACAAATGCCTAAGCATATTGATAAATTCACCCAGAAAATAATAAATTCACAATACAAATATACCGTAGGTAAAGAGAAGGGACAAAATCCTCATCTGAGCTGTCTCCATCTTCCAAGCCCATTTCACTTGGATCGGCCCAAAGGTCATCCATCTCAATGCTGATCAGGAACCACATGAAAATTATTTTAGATGGGAGAAAAGACACTGACAGAAAATGAAACCACTACTAAACAACACTTACACAGTGTTCCGCAGGTCATTGGTGTCTTCTTTGTCTGGAGAGTCTGGGCGGTGTTCTTCAGCAATGCTCAGAGAGTGCATGCTGCATTCAGGATAAATAAGGCCAAACAAATAAAATCACTGGTCACCTAAAAAGTTCTACATAGACAATCACAGACTCATAGCAGTGAATTGTAGCCTACCTTGATTCCAAATCTCCTACTTCTCCCCCTGCAGACAGTGGCTGGACACCCGGTTCAGCAACAATGCTGAGGAAACAAACAGCCCATAAGAACTGGTACAGATAAGTAATTTGCACAAAATTACTTATTTGCAATGGATAGAAAACCTACAGATCACGATCCGATTCCTCAGTGATACTGGACACTGGTGGCTCTGCAGGTCGAGGGTGTGCCTTGCTTGGCGTTGATGTGACTTGCCATCGCTTATAACTTCAACAAAGAGAAAAAAATGTTTATATATAAAGTTATAATACAAACAATGACACTTTTTTGTTCGGGGACTCATTTAGATAAAGGAAGAGGGACCATGCATTCCGTGGTTGAAAATAAATCACAGTCAGACAAAAAACGCTTCTAGGATCATCAGTAAATGCTAGTTTATACATAAAGTTACTAGCTTCGTGAGGTTTATGGCTAACAAACACGACTACATTTTGTACTGGTTTCAGACATAGACATCATATACGTAGACGCCCCATTGGACGCTGACGGCCGCTAGGCCGACATGCCTACAGGGCGGCCATCTTGGGTCAGACCACAGATCAGACAGCTGCTGTCAAAATGAATAGGAGGCAGCTCAGATCTAATTTTAATCATATGTTCACAATGCTGTGACCTTTCAGTCAGATTACACATATTTATTCAGAACCAAAACTATTTAAACTGAAGTCAAACTGGATGAAAAATGTACACGCACTTACATATTTTGCAGTTACATATTAATCTAATATACACACAAAAATCTCTCTCTCTTTCTTCCTATTTATAATATATATATATATATAATATATATATATATGTACACAGACACCGATCTACAGAGAACAGCACTTATCTACATAGGAGCAAAACTATATACAGACAAGTGAGAGCAAAGTTGCTCATAACAGCATTTAAAAATTATATAATACAAACCGCGATCTGGGGAAAGAAATCACCAAAAAAACTAATCTCAGAATCAAATATATTACAAAATCATAGCAAAACCAAAAATACTGTATAATATTTTACCCCCCCCCCCATAAATGATGTCTATCCAGTAATTTGGGACAATTTTGTTTGTTTTTGGTTTGTAATGTACTTCTCTCTGCTTCCATCCCTGCTACCCATTAGCACATATTGTGTTTATGCCTGAAAAACTGTGACTGTAAAGCATGAGGATTAACTATCATAAAATCTTCCTTATGGAAGGTAATTCCCCAGGATCTGGTTCCTAGTGTCCTTTTATTTGCGCACCCATAAGCGGAGTAAAAGTCGGGCTTCCTAGGACGTAGCTCTGGAAGTTTGCTTACTTTCAATACAAAATCGGAATTATTTATTAAGTTAGACAATCATTTAATTCAATCAATTGGTCCCATGTAGCCCCTAAACGGGTGATGTTTTCAGTCAGTTGATTTATCTGGAAATCGGGTGAGAATTCACCGGAATCAGAGTGTCTGAAAACATAAAGTAAATTTTTCTGAATTGACTTGTATTCTGTCTGAGCGCAGCTTGGTCTGACCTAAGATGGCCGCTCTGTCGGCACGCCTCCCACCCGACAACGCGGCGTCTAGTATACATGTCTGTGGTTTCAGATTTATGCAGCTCATTGGAAAACGCGATTCAAACCCAATCTGCGCAAAATAAGGTATTAAGTAAAGTAAATACACAGTCTCGAGATACCTCACATGTGAAGCAAGTTTGCTAAATAGCAAGCGATGCAGTTATCACCTACCACAACAATGTTTAGGCAGCAAGCTAACTAACTTGCTAACTAATAAAATGAACATCCCGCTAGCGACTTAGCTACTCAGCAACAGACCACAATCATACAAAATTCGAAAAAACGGCAGTACAAACAATGACTAACACAGTGAAAGTATGAACATGCAGAGAGAGAGAGAGAGAGAGAGTAACCATTCCAATGTTACTTACAATCGCATCAGCAGAAACGCGAGGTCCGCGTCAGCCTTGCAGCCTTCTTTCTCTTTTAGCTCTCGCCATTCGGAAAAAGCTTGCCCGATGTTCACCCGTGTACGACTCCTCTCTCTGTCCAGAGCCCTTTTCCTCTTTCTTGCCTGCTCCGACATGGGCTTTCGCTGTTTTGTCGCTGGTTCCGCCATGATAACTACACAGATATTGCCACTGCGCTAGCAACAAACATGCCTTTCACTGGGGGCGTGTAGCAGTTCTTGCCGTAAAGCAAGACCGACTCTCGCGATCTTGCACGAGATTCTGAGCATGTGGGCGCGGGCCGAGGGCTCCTTTAATTGCAAGTGCGGTATTTCCCCCACAGACCACCAGGGCGGCCGAGAAAACCTTTGTTCAACCTGAAATGACTCATTTAATCATCCAAAACGGTATGGAACACATTAATTAACTGAAAAATGTTGCATAGTGTGCCTTTAAACTACACTGGGTTTCCGTGGGGCATTAAAAGTCATTAAATTAAATTTTTTAAAATTAAGGCCTTAATTGGCATTAAAAGTCATTAAATGTGATTATCTGTGGCATTAAAAATGCTTTATTTTTTTCTAAAAAAAAGTACGGTCATAAAAACAGTTTCGTCAGATATATCACATATAACTGATTCCGCGTTGTGCGCGGAACTGCTTCCGGTTGATCGTAAAGCCGTATGTTTTTACAATGTTCGGAAAAGGGACTGGAGGGCGGAGAAAGAGCTAGAGAATGGGGAAAATGCTAATTTCAACAAAAGCGGATGGAAAATGAGGAATTCGGGACATGGCTGCAGCCTGTCGACGGTAAAAATGACGAAGAATTTTGCCTTGTTTGTAAGAAAAAACTAAGCTTTGCACAATGGGTGTCAATGCTTTACGTTCTCACATGAAGTCGGACAGTGTAGTCCAGGGTGTACGCGGGTATGTGGCGTATACCCACTTATTTATCAGTCAGCATTGCCTATATCAACTTCTGGAGCGATATTTGTGTCTTTTGTTTGAGCGCGCAGTGAGACAGGTATTCAGCGTTTAAACATCACGTGCGCGCGCTCAAGACCTGTTTGCCGCGCGCTCAAAACTGATAAACTCTTCTCAATCCACTATGCTCGCGGTCGGTTCCGTATCTGCCCGTGACCTGCTACTTTCACGCTCAACACCAGCTGTGCGCGGCTCGCGGGATTCTGGCTGTGCGCTCTTGACTTCAAAAACGGTCCACCTCACCAGCCAATCACAGACAGGTTTCTTTCCATCCAATCAGAGTAGGGCTTGCAAATACGGCATTCAGATGGATTAAATGAAAATGCTGCAGCTTTTGGCAGAAATTACTAAACATAACGGTGGGATTGAAGAAAAAACAACAACCAATAAACAGTTTAATATTTTAGCCTAAAATATTTAGTTTAAAATAATTCCTTGAGTTACTAAGTGAGGTGTGAAAAATCTTTTTGTCTCTTTTCTTTCCAGCTTCTGGGTGATGATGCAAACGTTTCTTGTGATCATAATCATCATCATTGTCATCATTATTTAAAGAGCACTTTAACACGAGGTACAACAAAATAACATCTAATTAAACGACTTGAGTAAAGAATCAACAGTTTAAAACAACAACAATAATAATAATAAGCTGTTTAAATCCTTAAAAACAAACAGAAGTTCTTTAAAGGGGAAGTCCGGTCAACAAGGAAAAATCAGGGTATCATTAGCTATAACTAAAACTAATACGTTCGTGGTTATTTAATGAACTTATCTTTAATCAATAAGAAAATAAAAACATAAATTGTCGTCTGAATCACTGTGTATGGGGGCTGACATTACTGCCCATATTTGGGCAGTAAGGGGCGTTTGACATCACATCCTGCGACGTAGAAAAGCGGAAGCGGCGACAGCATTTCTCTCCGCTTTCCATGTAAAGTCAATAGGAGCCGTTCTACACAGCTGTGATCATCAATAATTATTTCGGATTTCCAGAGGACTTCACCGCTGACATTCCCAAGAGCTATTGCTGAAGCAACAATGCTCACGTGCATGGCCATCGGATGTTCCAACACAACTGGTAAAAGTGGAAAAAACATAGCTTATTTAAACTTCCCGATTCATGAGCCACCGGGCTCGGCGCTGGATTGCCAACTTGAAGAGCGGATTTGCCATCTAACTTGTGGCCAGAGAGAAAACACGTCATATGCAGTGACCATCTCGAAGAAGAATGTTTTGAACATGACATGAGGGCGAGGATTTTCAGTAAGTTATTTTTAAATTTTAAATTTTTAATTTAGAAGTTACGGGGATGGTTACCGACCAGAGGGGCGGATGGATACCACATGGTATCCCTCCGCCCCAGCATGTGCTGGAATGCTTTTATATTTTAATACTTATACAATAATTACCACCTGCCCTATTTGCTAGGGGGCAAATATATAACTTAAGTCACTTCAGCGCGATCTCTCCTCCGCTGTGTGTGTGTGTGTGTGTGTGTGTGTGTTCCTGTATTACCACCCTTCTCAAGACCATTCGAAAGCAAATCACCTTCCATATTAGGACAGGTGGAAAAGTTAGGACCAAAATCATGGTCCCAATAAGGAGGAACCCAGAAACAGATAGAGGATGGCTTATTAGTAGTCCTAGTGGTAAAATCTAGGAAAATCTTCCTGGACCTAATGAGGAGGTATTTTAGATGAATGAGGGTTTAGCTCACGTGCCGCCACTGGCCAACTCGTGTAATTGCAAGTGTGTTTGGCAACTAACATTTTTTGCTCACTGTCCCACCTATGGCCAACATGTGTAATTACAAGTGCATATTGCATCTTAAAGTTTTTGCCCACTGTATCAAATCTGGCCAACTTGTGTAATTGCTCAGTATCATGCTTTACATTATTTTGCTTCTTATACCACATTTGTTTAAATGGTGTAATTGTAAGTGCACCACAATTTTTTTTACCTCTTTCAAAAATTAAGTAATTTATAAACTTAAACATTATATGGCATCTTTATTAACTTTATATACTCATGTGCTAACTAAAATCTTATTTATGCTCATAAACATTGTGGATTTTGTTTCCTGCTATAACATAAACCTCATAAGACCTTAAGACTCTCCACCCTCTTTCAGAGAAGGGGATCTATAGGTTAGTTAATATGACTGACCCGCATCTGTGGACACTGGATAGCATTTCCAATAGCTATCCTATGTTGCTGCTAGAAAAAAAATTGGGGAGCATTAATTGGGGCTGGGCCATATTATATTATATTATGTTTATGAATATACCGGTAAAACAAATTGCACGGGAAAAAATGATGTCATGATATGCTAATTTCTGTCATAAATATGCCATTCCACCACGCAGAGGATTACGCTCTTGTGAGTCACACAGTGATACTCAAGTTGTACAGGAGAAGGCAAACGTCGCTTTACAGCTTAAGAATCAATTTCCAAGTGGTGTGGAATTATTTTTTGATTACAAATGAGCAGATACGTAACGAAATGTGGTCCAAAAGGTGGAAATCTGTCTAAACTATTTCACCATCTCAAGTATCATCACCCAAATATTTACCAGGGGTTCAGGAGGGACTTGCAGCAGTTAACACTACTCAACCAGTGAAACGTAAGATAGCTCAGCATGGCATCGTGTAGTCCCTCACCAGCTGTTCCCCGTAGGATAAATCAACCACGTGCTGGAAACGTACATGCCAGTCCAAACCTGATTATATTATAAGTTATGATAACCAGATAGACGGCTACACTCTGCTCATGATTAGCAATCCTTTCAGACAGAATTTTATTTATTTTTAGCATTTCCCACAAGTGTAGCAAATTATACTTTGCCAGCATATTTTTGATTTATGCTATATTTATTCTTAAACAATCCCAAGCTTTCACTTTATTAAGCTGATGGCTGGAAACTAGCAGTTAGCTAGAAGCCACTAGCTGATGGCTGGAAACTAGCAGTTAGCTAGAAGCCACTAGCTGATGGCTGGAAACTAGCAGTTAGCTGTCAGCCAATAGATGAAGCCGGTGGCTGGAAGCTAGCAGTTAGCTGTCAGCCAATAGATGAAGCCGGTGGCTGGAAGCTAGCAGTTAGCTAGAAGCCACTACCTGATGGCTGGAAACTAGCAGTTAGCTGTCAGCCAATAGGGGGTTTTCAGCTGACGTCACGCTCACGTGACTACTCTGCGCGTCCGCTATATTGGGTGTCTGTCGTTTCGCACATAGACATATGTCTATGGTTTCGCACCGTTGACCCGCATTGTATTACGCCTTAGGCAGTATTGGAAGTGAACAATGGGGAAAACGTGTTTAATGGTTGGTTGCACGGCCCGTGGAGGTGGAGATCAACGCTGTTTCTATCGCCTACCAGCCGTAATAGTGAATCAGTGTGAAAAAACAAAACAGCTCTCTGAACAACGCCGTCACCTATGGCTGACACGGATATCCAGGTCCGATTTGGACGGTGTTAAGCTGGAATACGCCAGAGCCTGCGGTGCTCACTTTGTCACAGGTAATTAACTGTTAAGTATTTAAAACATGTAAACCGTTGCTGTATTGTGGGCTGTAACAGCGCAACACATGATCGCCATGGGAAAAACATAGGAACGGGTTAATTTTCCACCGCTTTCCTGCCTGGAGGCGCAACCACGGAGAACAACTGTTAGAGATAACAAAGAGTCGTCGGCTCGCTTGGATCGCGGCTGTAAGACGACCGAACATAACTTTCCACAGTATCCCGATGTCAATGAGAGTGTGTTCTAAACGTTTGAAACACATAGCAGCTAGTTAAAAGTACATTGCATGCGTGAGTGGTTGTTAGCACTAACAGTTAGCATGTGCCAGAGCCCGTCTGAGCACAGCTTACCTTTGAACGAGTTGCTGTGTTCCCACTGTTTGCTGGCTTTATGATCGGCAGCTCCTGAACCCATCCATTCGTGAACTGCACATGAGACTCAAAGGACTTGTAGCTTCAGAACTGTTCTGAAGTATAGGCGCTCACACCACAAACAAGGTAGCCGAAGACGTCCGATATGGAAAGTGACGTCCGCGCTACTTCCGGGTTATGCCGGTAGGCTTTTGCCGGCGTAAATACGGTAAATACAACTTAATTTTGCACTGGTCATTGTTTTGCTTAAATAATTAAAGCCGCGAGCGGCGTCGAGCGGCCCTGCAGCCAAGCGCCTTCGCGCACCGCCGGCCGTCAGCCACCGCAGAAGCATGCGACGCATTTGCGTCGGATTGTTTACATTTTTACCATCTTATTAAAACTCACCCGTCCACGTATGATGGCGATTTCCTTGATGTACATAACTTCGACATCTCGTACCCAACCAGATGTGAACTGGTTGTGAGCCTCTAGACCCTTGTAAGCTCTCATTTCCTCAAGAGTGTGCAGGGGGTTTTCACCGAACACCAGGTAATGCACTATGTCGCCGTGCTCTACATTTGGCCAATCATCTGGATTACGGCTAAACAAGGCACCGTGGAGGGCATAGGGATCCTTATGGTCGATCACGGAACATTTCCTCAGATATACGTCCTTATCTGGTCGCTCTAGCGTGCTGGCGTACTTATCCATTCTCGATACGAAAATACGTGTAGGACAACTAGAGATAAGGAAGTGTGACACCCAATATGGCGGACCGGAAGTTGGCCAGTGACGTCAGTGAAAACCCCCTATAGATGAAGCCGGTGGCTGGAAGCTAGCAGTTAGCTAGAAGCCACTACCTGATGGCTGGAAACTAGCAGTTAGCTGTCAGCCAATAGATGAAGCCGGTGGCTGGAAGCTAGCAGTTAGCTAGAAGCCACTACCTGATGGCTGGAAACTAGCAGTTAGCTAGAAGCCACTACCTGATGGCTGGAAACTAGCAGTTAGCTGTCAGCCAATAGATGAAGCCGGTGGCTGGAAGCTAGCAGTTAGCTAGAAGCCAATAGGTGAAGCTGATGGCTGGAAACTAGCAGTTAGCTAGAAGCCAATAGATGAAGCCGGTGGCTGGAAGCTAGCAGTTAGCTAGAAGCCACTACCTGATGGCTGGAAACTAGCAGTTAGCTAGAAGCCAATAGATGAAGCCGGTGGCTGGAAGCTAGCAGTTAGCTAGAAGCCAATAGGTGAAGCTGATGGCTGGAAGCTAGCAGTTAGCTAGAAACCACTACCTGATGGTTGGAAACTAGCAGTTAGCTGTCAGCCAATAGATGAAGCCGGTGGCTGGAAGCTAGCAGTTAGCTAGAAGCCAATAGGTGAAGCTGATGGCTGGAACCTAGCAGTTAGCTAGAAGCCAATAGGTGAAGCTGATGGCTGGAAACTAGCATTTAGCTAGAAGCCAATAGGTGAAGCTGATGGCTGGAAACTAGCATTTAGCTAGAAGCCAATAGGTGAAGCTGATGGCTGGAAACTAGCAGTTAGCTAGAAGGAAAAAAAAGCAGTGGAAAAAGAGCCTAAGTGCACCTACCCATCCCCCACCCTGAAGAACTGCTAAGGTTACATGTGCTGTATGTAGAGCAGGGGTCAACCTTGCTCAGGCCTCCAGCTCTAGCATTAGTGTTGTACAATATTTGAGATCCTGCCAATTAGACAAATACATTCCAAATTGGCCCTAAATGAAAAAGAACTTTCTGCCTGAGACTCAGAGGATGTGAAGTTGGAAGTTCCTAGCATGTTTGGATAGCTTTCTAGCTTTAGTCTTTTAGGAGACAAAAATTCTTGAATTGCTGTGAAAAATTTGTAAAATATGTAGAATTTGACTATACCTATTCTCCATATGGCTCCATATGGCTCTATCAGGTCCAATCTCAACCAAACCCCCTAAGCATATACCTCCCGCAGTTTCCCCATAAGATGTAAATAAATTAAAAGGTCCTAATTAGGACCAAGGATGATTCTTATTGAGACCATAAGATATCACACACATCCAATGTTCTATCAACATCAGGAAAATGGTGTGTGTATGTGTATGATATACAAATAGTCCCTATAACAACTATCACCCAGGTCCTGATAACAGATTTTTTTTTTACTTTCCATCACCATACCTTTGTTACCTTTTAAATATATGTTTCTGAAGTCTACGAGTAATGGTTTGGTCCAGGAAGATAGGAAAAAACAGAATCATCTCAAATTTGTGACACAGTTTTGACTGAAGTAGATTAAAGTATAGTCTGTTTGTTCCAGTGAGGTCAAAAACAGCTGCTGCAAGACAAAGATTAACCCTAACCCTGCAAGACACAGGAGGGGGCTACATGTTCTCAAGTGGGCTTGTTTCGATCGTCTCGATCCACCCTTTCGTTTGGTACCAAGTTTGTCAGCCTATATTGCCCCTATGCCAAATGGTGGCACAAAACACAGTTTTCTATTAGGCCTCATTTTCTCCCATACCAGCACTCAGTTAGGTCAAAAAACAGCTACTGCAAGACACAGGAGGGGGCTACATGTTCTCAAGTGGGCTTGTTTCGATCGTCTCGATCCACCCTTTCATTTGATACCAAGTTTGTCAGCCTATATTGCCCCTATGCCAAATGGTGGCACAAAACACACTGTTTTACTAGTAAGCCTCATTTTCTCCCATACCGGCACTCAGTAAGGTCAAAAAACAGCTACTGCAAGACACAGGAGGGGGCTACGTTTTCTCAAGTGGGGTTGTTTCGATCGTCTCGATCCACCCTTTCGTTTGGTACCAAGTTTGTCAGCCTACATTGCTCCTATGCCAAATGGTGGCACAAAACACTGTTTTACTAGTAGGCCTCATTTTCACCCATACCGGCACTCAGTAAGGTCAAAAAACAGCTACTGCAAGACACAGGAGGGGGCTACGTTTTCTCAAGTGGGCTTGTTTCGATCGTCTTGATCCACCCTTTCGCTTGGTACCAAGTTTGTCAGCCTACATTGCTCCTATGCCAAACAGTGGCACAAAACACAGTTTTCTATTAGGCCTCATTTTCTCCCATACCAGCACTCAGTAAGGTCAGAAAACAGCTACTGCAAGACACAGGAGGGGCCTACATGTTCTCAAGTGGGCTTGTTTCGATTGTCTCGATCCACCCTTTCATTTGATACCAAGTTTGTCAGCCTATATTTCTCCTATGCCAAACGGTGGCACAAAACACACTGTTTTACTAGTAAGCCTCATTTTCACCCATAGCGGCACTCAGTAAGGTCAAAAAACAGCTACTGCAAGACACAGGAGAGGGCTACGTTTTCTCAAGTGGGCTTGTTTCGATCGTCTCGATCCACCCTTTCATTTGATACCAAGGTTGTCAGCCTATATTGCCCCTATGCCAAACGGTGGCACAAAACACACTGTTTTACTAGTAAGCCTCATTTTCACCCATACCGGCACTCAGTAAGGTCAAAAAACAGCTACTGCAAGACACAGGAGAGGGCTACGTTTTCTCAAGTGGGCTTGTTTCGATCGTCTCAATCCACCCTTTCATTTGATACCAAGTTTGTCAGCCTATATTGCCCCTATGCCAAATGGTGGCACAAAACACACTGTTTTACTAGTAAGCCTCATTTTCTCCCATACCGGCACTCAGTAAGGTCAAAAAACAGCTACTGCAAGACACAGGAGGGGGCTACGTTCTCTCAAGTGGGCTTGTTTCAATCGTCTTGATCCACCCTTTCGCTTGGTACCAAGTTTGTCAGCCTACATTGCTCCTATGCCAAACGGTGGCACAAAACACAGTTTTCTATTAGGCCTCATTTTCTCCCATACCAGCACTCAGTAAGGTCAAAAAACAGCTATTGCAAGACACAGGAGGGGGCTACATGTTCTCAAGTGGGCTTGTTTCGATCGTCTTGATCCACCCTTTCGTTTGGTACCAAGTTTGTCAGCCTACATTGCTCCTATGTCAAACGGTGGCACAAAACACAGTTTTACTAGTAGGCCTCATTTTCACCCATACCGGCACTCAGTAAGGTAAAAAAACAGCTACTGCAAGACACAGGAGGGGGCTACATGTTCTCAAGTGGGCTTGTTTCGATCGTCTCGATCCACCCTTTCATTTGATACCAAGTTTGTCAGCCTATATTGCTCCTATGCCAAATGGTGGCACAAAACACTGTTTTACTAGTAGGCCTCATTTTCACCCATACCGGCACTCAGTAAGGTCAAAAAACAGCTACTGCGAGACACAGGAGGGGGCTACGTTTTCTCAAGTGGGCTTGTTTCGATCGTCTCGATCCACCCTTTCGTTTGGTACCAAGTTTGTCAGCCTACATTGCTCCTATGCCAAACGGTGGCACAAAACACAGTTTTCTAGTCTTATTGGACCTAACAAGTGCAGTAACAATATAAAGAAAATTTTTATTTATTTTTTCAATATTTGAAGTGATGATAATTTTCTCAAATTTTTTTCTGATTTTTGTATGTCATTTTAATGTTCCTAGAGTGTCTAGAAAGCATGGTCCTAAGAAGGTAAGATTTTTTTGGAGGAGCTAAATAGGCCACAAATGTGAGAATGTGTGTGTGTGTGTGTGTGTGTGTGTGTGTGTGTGTGTGTGTGTGTGCGCTCTGCTGCAGCGCCGGCAAAGCCGTGCTCCGCCCAGCATGTGCTGGAATGCTTTTATATTTTAATACTTATACAATAATGACCAACTGCCCTATTTGCTAGGGGGCAAATATATAACTTAAGTCACTTCAGCGCGATCTCTCCTCCGCTGTGTGTGTTTGCGCGCGCGCTCCGCTGCAGCGCCGGCAAAGCCGTGCTGCGCGGAGCGCGCGCGCGCACACACACACAAACACACACGCGCGTGTATATATATATATACTGTAGGACCCGACTGAGTTTGCAATGGAAATAGGTACGCTGGATTTTACAGCTGGATTCCGTCAAAAGTCCGGTTTCTGTCAAGAAACTCTTCTAAAACATCCATATCGCTATCAGATGATGATGACTCCACGGAACTCTCATCACTGTCACTAAGTACTTCATCACTCTATGCTTCGTACAGAGCACCAGTCGCCATCTTGGAAAATAGTGCGCCGTAACAAACAGAGCGTTGAAACTTGCTCAACAGCGGGTCCGCCGAGTGACATCAAAAAATGGGAGGTGACAGTACTATTCTTGACCAAGATGGATTCCTCCACATAAACATGATTAAATGAGAATTATTCTTAATTAAAAAAACGTATATTTTTTTGCACAGTATGTAGTAGTTTTATATTTAAAGTACTTTCAGCAGTTTGAATTCTGATTTTGACCGGACTTCTCCTTTAAACTGAATTCTAAGATAAACAGGCAACCAGTGAAGGGAGGCCAGGATGGGCTAATGTGCTTTATTTTATATTTGTCCATTAAAAGGTGTGCAGCAGCATTTGAACCAGCTGCAGACGTTTGAGTGAGGACTGACCGATTCAGACATAAAGAGAATTACACAAATCCAGCCATGATGAAATGAAGGCTTGGAGTAGTGTTTCCATATTTCTGCCTTGAAAGAATAGGTTTTACCTTTGCTTTGTTCCTTAAATGATAAAAATGACTTAACTGAGGCCCCTTTTTGACTGTCAAGTTTAAAATCACCGTCCATTTTAAAATCGAGGGGCTAAACATTCATTGTCAGGGTGTCTAAATCAACAGGATCAACAGTTGTTTGGGTGTTTCAACTGGTATATTTGACAATTCCTCATTTGCAAAGACAAAGATATTTGAGTTTTGATGATCTCCTCGTTATTAACTTTATCTCTTTCTATAGATTCACTTTCTCATTCAATTTAGGACTTTCCATATGCCTTATCATCTACGTCTATATTGAAAAACCTACAGTAAAGTAATGAAATGTTGATTCTGGATGTAGTGTAGGAATTCCTTCAATATAAACCAAAGAAAATTTTACATTACCTGCCAGAAGCTGGATAAAATCTTTGAAAAAGAGATAACAGTATTTTCACACCTCACGTAGTAGCTCAAGGAAATATTGTAATCTAAATGTTTTAGGCTAAATATTTTAGGATAAAATGAGTAAACCCTAGTGATGGATTTTTGTGTAAACTAAATAGAGCAGTGTTACATGTCATTGTTTCTAAAACAGCATTTTTCTGAGCTAAAAGGGCAAACATTGAGAGTATACCCACTTCTCCAGGGACCACTACACCACTGCGGACAGCCACAGATCAGCTGCAAGGAGCAGACAACAGTTAACAATGTCAAGTTACTTCTCTGTAACCAACGCAGTCACGTCTGCATTAGCTACCGCAAACAGCACAGCAGCAGCTGGAGCAAGCTTTACTGCCACTAACGTAGGGAAATCAGACAGTCTTCAAACAACATTTGGATCCAATGCAACACTGCATGCGGAGGTGCTCTGGTGTCTGAACACAGCCACCAACAAGTACTCTATTCAATTCAATTCAATTTTATTTATATAGCGCCAATTCATGAAACATGTCATCTCAAGGCACTTTACAAAGTTAAGTTCAATCATTTTATACAGATTGGGTCAGATTATACAGATTGGTCAAAAATGTTCCTATATAAGGAAACCAGTTGATTGCATCAAAGTCCCGACAAGCAGCATTCACTCCTGGAGAAGCGTAGAGCCACAGGGAGATATATATATATAATATATATATATAGGTACTTGTTGATGGCATTAAATTTATTTCTACGAGCATTAAAAAGCATTAAATTAGGGTTACTTATTCCTGTATAAACCCTGCCACAGCTCTGCTTCCTGGTCTGGACCCTGGGTTGTCAGCATTTAGGAGAACTAATAAATCCGGCCAGATTCCTAGACAGAAAATCTGCACCATCCAAAGTGGGATGGATGCCGTCTCTCCGGATCAGACCAGGTTTTCACCAGAAAGTTCGCCAGTTATTAATGTAGCCCACGTCATTTTCAGGACACCACCTAGACAACCAGTGGTTGAATGATGACATGCGGCTAAACCCCACCAATATACGCTAACTTGACTACTACAGAAACACGAGGAAACAGAGGGACTTTTGGAGGATGAATTTATGCCCACAAAAACGAAAATCATGGTCATGACAGCAACGGAAAGGACAACGCAAACCTCTGTTCTCACAAAAGCTGGCCACTGTTTCCCAAGGAGCAGTGTGAGTGGGGGTTTGCGGCGAGAACCGTAACCTCCACAGTAGTCAGTGTTGTCCCTTTATGCACATGACATCCCAAATACATTTGCAATACTGGACTGCACAGAACTGAAGATAGAGAAACCTGCTTCATTAGCCTTGCAATGTGCAACCTTTTTAACTTACAAGTCTACCAAAACAGTCAAGTGACCCACGAGGTGCAGTTATAATATGTGTCTGCCCTCTTCACTGGATCCATCTCAAAGAGATCTTTAAACGGTGTAACATCACAGAGCTACTGCAGAGTTGTGTTCAGTGTGGCTACCTTCAAGTAGGAGAGGGATTAATGGTGGACAAGGGTTTTCTTGTTGAAAAAGAAGTAGAAAATATTGGTCTCAAACTTAACATTCTACCTTTTGCTGGGTCCAACTCTCAAATGCCACATAAAGATGTTGAGATGACAAAGAAAATAGCTAAGCACAGGGTTCATGTGAAAAGGGCAATTGCCAAAATAAAAAGGTTTAAGATAGTTTCTGTTAGGATCCCACATACATGTCTTGGACCTGATGGGAGTTCCTGTCTGCTGCTGCAGTAGAATGAGGTAATCAGTTATTGAGAAAGCCCTTTTCCTAGCAAAAAAAAAAAGTGTCCTTTTAGTACACATTGAAAAATCGGTTTTGCTCAGGTGAATCTTTTTATAAAAAAAAGGGGGAGGGGTGGCAGATCTAGGACTTATGTATGATCCTATATTATGGATATGGGAATATGTTCCCATGCCATAAAGTACTGTACAAATTTTCTGCTTTTTAATTAATTGAAATTAGTGCTGTCAAACGATTACAATTTTTAATCGCGATTAATCACATAATTTCAATAGTTAACTCGTGATTAATCGCAAATGAATCGCATATTTTTTTATTTCTGAAAGTGTAAAAGCCTATTTTGGCATTTTAATATGCAATTTTGCAATAAATGACACTAGTAAAAAACATGCTTGTACAAATTTTTTTTTCTTTTTCATTTTCAAGCACTTTTCAGAATTGGAATGAAAGCATCCTGGTGCCATAAAAGTTAAACTTTGGCCAATAATGGCTAAATCACTAATAATAACACCCTGATGTCTACACAATGTGTAAACATGAATGGCTTAGCACCTAAATACATCACAGACTTGTTATCAGTGTATCAATCCTCCAGACCACTAAGGTCGTCTGGCCTCAGCCTTCTCTGCATACCTAGAACCAGAACCAAACACGGAGAAGCAGCATTTAGTTCCTATGCTCCACTTATCTGGAACAAACTTCCAGAAAACTGTAAAACTACTGAAAGCCTGAGTTCCTATAAATCAAGATTAAAAACACATTTGTTTAGGATTGCCTTCGACTGTTCTAATTGAACTGTATTACTGAAATATAATTAGTTTACTTTGTATTCCAACTGTTTTTACTTGTTTGCTTTTAATTTTTATTTTCCCATGTTCTATTTTGTTTCTGCTTTTTATTCCTGCTTGCTTTTATTCTGTTTTATATTCCTATATTTTAATCATGTAAAGCACTTTGCATTGTCTCTGTACTGAAATGTGCTATATAAATAAATTTGCCTCGCCTTGCCTAAACAAATGTGTAAATAAATAAAAATTTCATGCCGAAATATTTTTTGCCTCTTAAACAAAGATAGATATGGTATTAAGCTTTTACATATAAAGTAATACTAATTTTACATTTTAGAGACAAAAAAAGAAAACAAATTAATAAGCATTAAAGTATAGTTTGTGGGTTGGGTTACTGCAGTGTTATCAGCGTGTTAAAAAAAAAAAATCACCTTTAGAACCAATCTCTGCTCAAAATGGTGATCTGCACCGCCAAATCTACTTTCAGTAGTTATCACCAGTTATTACAACCGTAAACTGCAGAAAGTATGGGCAGAGTTGCTCTTCCTGCCTTTACTCCCTCGGCTCCTATGTCAGTCTAGAGGAGGATGCGCTGCAGCGCGTTATGAGGCGGAGGGATATTTACTCACTGTGTCAGTAGTTCGACAGCGTCACTTATCTTAGAGCCCAAATAAGCGACTTCACTCTCAGAAACAAGCCCAAAAAAACTGCAACCCGCAACTCATGAAATTTACACGCGACTTTAGAAAAAAGAAGCCCAAAGTCGCATGAAATAAGCGGGCTTGACAACAGTAAGCGTGGGTCTGCTTTGCTACAGTCTCTAGCTGTCGTGGAACTACGGAAAGCGAAGAGGGTAAAAAAAAAAAAACACAATCCGTTTGTGCCACTTTTGTGGCAAACTAATTCAGGCTGTGACTGGGCTTTCTTGTGCTCTGATCAGATCTAGTGTATTGAACAAACCCATGATGTGCAACCAATATCCCAGTGCACTATAAACAAAAAGAACACATTAAGGAGCTGGCTAGCATAACAGATACCAAAATCTAGCTTATAGCATTCTGGTTGAAACTAGAAATTTTTATTATAATCCATCGCTTCAGTTTTTATGTCCTCTTCATCAACATTATTCTGCTGACAAATGATGTTATGAATATATTTTTCATATGCATATTGAAGTCCTTTCTGTATGGTCCTCTCCGATATTTTTGAGACATTACTCCAAATATTCGAAACGATTTCCTTCGGAATATCTTTCACTGAAATCACTGTGGAATCCATGGCAATATACAGGCGGCTAGCAATGTTTGCCAGGTATAGAAACAGTAACCATGTGGTGCGTACCTTATCGAAGGGTGGATTGCAATGACGGATACATATTTTTTTCATTTTGAAATGTTCCTGGCATTTATCTGTCCACACATGCTTAGACAGCCAGCTTACTATGGTCCTTGAAGCAGTCCCCTCTAAAACCATTATCACAAGCTTTGACTGGGTCTCTTGTTCTTTAAACAGTAAAATTCCTCCAGATTCCTTACATGGCTTCATAATATTCCACACACAAATGTTCGCATTTCCTTTTGTTCTTTTATGAGTTGGTGCCAAGTCTAGAGAAACCACTTTAAATTATATGTATTTGCTTGGAAATGTATGTCTTAATTTGAGCTGGAGTCCCTTCCAATTGGGCAGAACTTTATTAGAACCCAGTATGTCTGACCCATGCTGTCGGTGTGCTGCTGATTGAGTGTCCCCTTGATGTGTGCAGGTCCTCCACACCATGCCTATGGATGAAAAAACGGCGCAGTTCTTCCACCATTTCGAGCCTCTATACAGGGTCATTGATGACATGCCCCGGCCTCCAGCATCACTGCTCAACCTCACTGAAGGTGAGTTGGTATACACTCTTTCAGTTCAGAGTATGAGTGTGTGTTCTCACGGGATGCTTGTCTTCATTTTAGACCTAAACTCAGCAAATTGTGGCCACGGTACAGGTGGAGCGAATTGCTCCATTTCAATCATAATTGCTCAATGGTTATTAGCCCCTTTTCCATTCCAAGCACCAGGGTTTAAAGCCCTAGGCTCTGGTTTCCCGGGGTAAACCAAAGTCTGGGGCTTTTGGGTTTTCGCATTTCCATTTGCTAGGAGCCATTTATGTAAAACAACCCCAACTGACGAATGGCACGGCACTCATCCCTACTCCGTAGAAACTGGGGAACAACGCACCACTGATGCCGTTACATCTCCTTAGCCTCTTTTACACCACCCCCAACTCAATTTCTCACCACTGGGCTCCACTCTATTCTATTCTAATAGACCAGTTCATTGTTATTGTTTTGATTCGGGTTTTTCGCGCATGCGCGCCGGACTGGTTGGCAAAAGACGAACACAATGGCGGACGCAAACAGAGAAACTGACGAGTTCTCCACGTATTTTTCTTCTTTAGATAACGTATCACAAGATCGTTTTAAGACTAAGTTGATGGTTGATGGTATCAGATTGCCAGATCCACACAGCAAAAGCCTGAAGGGACGGAGCGAGTCTGTGAAATGCTGCCAAGCGTTCAGTACCGCGACATATACAGCTACCTTATAAACACGCAGGCCAGTACACACGAGAGAGCATGGAAGCATGAAACCACTGAACGGCTGCAATTATATTATATCTGGACATAGGCACCAGCAACGCCCGCGACGCCATGAGGGATTAAGCGGGTCAGAACATGGATGGATGGATGGATGTTCAGACATGTGTAACATACGAACGCGGAGTCGGACAGGAACACCCGCCCGGTAGGTTAAAAAAAAACAAAGTTCACTACGGATTATTTTGGTGTTTTTGTCTTGTTAAAATTGGTGGGGGTGTCGGCGACATTGCAGCGTAAACACAGAAGTAGCGCCCGTGAACGGGGGGAGGGGAGGTGGCGATCGCTACACGGGCCGGAATAGTCAGCGGCTGCTGCTACCGCTTCTCCGGCCCGTGTAGCGATCACCATCTCCCCTCCGCCGCTATTTAAGTACAACAATGACTAGAGCAGAATTAAGTTGTATTTACCGGAGATGAAGTGTAGACTGCATATTCTGTCGCAGTATGATGGATCCCCCAGTCCATTTGGAGTGTCTGCCTGCGCTCTTTTCATTGAAAATATCCATTTCTTTATTCGTGTTTCCTCCTTCGCTAAACGACAGAAACGTACATCCGACGATTTGGAATGCCTCTGTGTGCAACCGGGAGCACAACAAGTCGTAGGCATTGTTTAGATTCCAAAAATAAACTAACTAAAAATACGCTCTAAATCACCCGTTTTGTCACAGTAGTAGACGAGAACAGCGCTGTTTTTGCCAACCACCGAGATCCGGATGTAGCGCTGACGTCACGCGTGAACTGGTCTATTGCTTTTGGTATAAATAAATAAAAATGAAACACAGGTTCTTTCTGCCTGCGCAGTGCGGGGACCGCAGTCGTGTGAGTGGTGGAGGGTTGATGAGATTGATCTTCAGAAATTTATGAATACATGAGTATTTGATCACAGCAAAAAAATAAAAATAAAAAAATAGGGTTAAATGATATATGTGCTAAGCAGGCTTCCTCATCTCTCTCTGCCACGGAAAGCAAGCCTGCTCCGCACACGCAGTTGTGTGCACATACACATACATTGGCGAAACAGTTTAGAGTTAACTCAAAACGCCGAAAACATCCAGCCAATATTTTATGTGTCCGTGAACATTTCTCTATTTGCATATTCAAAATGTAATAAAATGTCACGAAAACTGCATTTTGTATCAATCACCTTAAAATGTAATATGGACACATTTTGTAATAGTTTCTGCCACATTACATCATAAAATGATTACATTTTACAGTGGTGCTGCAGTTCCTCTTTTTTTTTTTGTTTAAAGATAAGGTAATATTGTGGTGCATTATGCAACAAACAATCAGAAAACAGTGTTTGTGTTTATCATAATCAATATACCTTTAATAACTCGTAATGTAAGGATCTTCAGAATCAGAAATACTTTAATAATCCCAGAGGGAAATTGCTGTTTCAGTGCCATCACCATAACATAACATCACAAACATTTCAGGGGGGAGACGGTTCACTGGGGCCTTGCAGCCAAGGACAAAAACTGTCCACAAGGCGCTGCCCTTATCTGTTGAAGAAAGATAACAACAACATTGGGGAAAGGGAGGGAGAAAAAAAGACAGATGTTTGACAACTTACGCTCTCACAAATAGAGTCAAACAACTGACAAAAAAAACCCTCATAGCACGAAAAGCACAATAACACAAGACACAAATATGCAGAAAGGTAAACATCTGAGGCCCGTCGGTGTACATAAGTTCATCAGTTTTATGAGTATCAGTTATGTGAGTGTGTTTGGATGAAAGTATTTATATTTCCGTGAACACATTTTCCAGAGGCCATTGTCCTTGATGTTATCAGCCGGCCCACAGTTCAGAAAAAGCATCCACAGGTGCCGCGGGGGAGGAGGGAAGCCGGGAGCTTTTCTGAGCATTCTCGCCATAACAATCCAGGAGTAGAGATAGGGAGGGCGAAATCCAAATATGTTATTTGTTATGTAGGCAAGCTGCACTGCCTTTACTGTCAGTTTTTAGTCTTTTGCTGGCTCAAATGGTAAATCCAATTTTCCGAATTGCTGGGCTTTTCCGCGCTACACTTCCAGATTTTATCCCATCACCCCCATGAGTTCAACCACCAAAGTCAGTCTGCGTTCCAGCCCTCGGCTCTGCTCTTTCACCTTCCAGGTTTGTCCGTTCACAGCCATAGTGAGCGCGTTGTTTGCAGTTGGCCGCATGATCAAGGCCAAAATGGTTACTGACATCCGCTGTATTTGCTGATACTTCAAAAATCCACAAAAACCAATAAGTAGAGATCCAAGTATCCTTAATCCAAATGTAAAAGTTTCAAACGTCCAGGGATGACAAAGTCGAAAGACACACCGTTTTCCATCCAGGAATTTAGGGTGTATCTCACAAAATGAGTCAAATCAGGACCGGACGGGTCCCCCTTTCGTTGCCTACCCGTCGAAAAAAAATTATCAATAGTATTGAGAGACCAGCTTACCAGATCCATGTTTTTCAGAGTTCGGTTGATATGAAGAAAGTGCTGAGAAAGACAAGACATAGCAAAGCAGGAGAGGGGTGGGGGGTGAAAAGCTGCAGAGGAGAGAAAAAACACCGACCGACCTCGAAGAGAGACAGACATAAAGGTTATAATCTTTAAAACTGTGTTTAATAAAGACCAAACCTTTGGTCATTTAGGGCCAGATCTTCAAAATGTCTGTGTCTATAAAACATGTGTAAACTTAATCTGGATGGCATTAAATTGGCCTTTGGTAATAAAGTAAAAAAAAAACTCGTGTTATTTTTGACCAAGACATGTCGTTTAAATCCCATATTAGACAGGTTTCAAGAGTTTTCTTTTTTCACCGCCGGAATATGCCAAAACTAGAAATAAGAGTAAAGAGTTCTGATGAAAATCAACGAGAGGAATCTGTAATGATTCGGGACCCAGAACTCAGCTAGACAAGCAGAGGTTCAAAAAGGGCTCTTTAACAAAACTCAAACAACGGGCAAAAAACCAAAATGACTGTTGCACCAAAAGGGACAGCAGAAAAACAGTCCAGCAGGGCAGGAAAAGGCAGGTAACAGAACAGGATGGCACAGATCACTGGAGGAAACAGGGTCAAAATCCACAAGCAAAAACAGGAACAGATGTGCTGGATAAGACTCACCCGTAAACTCGACAAGACGACCTGGCACTGATGTCTGGTCTGAACGCATCTTATATGGTGATGGGAGCAGGTGAAACCGGAGAGAGGTGATTGCAGGAGGGGTGGAGTTAGGCAGGTGTGCGGACTAAGTAATCAGACAAGGCATCAGTGCCGAAACCCAAACATAAACTCAGGAGCAGGCCAGAGACAGAACATAAACAATAACTGGACTAAACAGGAAAAGAACTCAAAACAGAGACAACTAAACAGTGGGCAGAACCCAAGCTATTACAGAATCATATTTTTCCAATTTTAGCTTCCCTTCATTGGCTTCCTGTTAAATCAAGAATAGAATTTAAAATTCTTCTTCTCACGTATAAAGCACTTAATAATAAAGATCCATCATATGTCAGATATCTGATTACCCTGTATGTTCCTAACAGAGCACTTCACTCTCGCATTGCAGGTCTATTGGTGATTCCTAGAGTTTCTAAAAGTAGAATGGGAGGCAGATCCTTTAGGTATCAGGCCCCTCTCCTGTGGAAGCAACTCCCAGTTTTGGTCCAAAGGGCAGACACCCTGTCTACTTTTAAGACTAGGCTGAAAACATTCCTTTTTGACAAAGCTTACAGATAGAGTGACTTATGTTACCCTGAGCTATCTCTGCTATAGGATTATGCTGCTGGAGGACATCAATATCTATTTTTCTCAACTGTTGAGTTCTCCTACTGTTCTCCAATTTGCATTGTTTGATATTATTTCAACTTTTAACTTTTTGTTTTGTCATTTTTACTTCATAGTAGGTACACCTGGTCTGTCTTTTAGCTATGACATTATCCAGAGGAGACAGATCATTCACTATTACCATATAACATAAAAAAGGATTTCTGGATCAATGTGTGCTTCAGTGCTTTTGTGTCTCTGCTCTGTCTTCTCTAACCCCCAGTCGGTCGAGGCAGATGACCATTCACACTGAGCCTGGTTTTGCTGGAGGTTTTCCTCTCCATTGTTGTTTCATGCATGCTCAGTATGAGGGATTGCTGCAAAGCCACTGACGATGCAGTTGACTGTCCACTGTGGCTCTATCTCTTTCATCAGGAGTGAATGCTGCTTGTCAAGACTTGATGCAATCTGCTGGGTTTCCTTAGGAAACCTTTTGACCAATCTGTATGATTTGATTGAATTTGACTTTGTAAAGCGCCTTGCGATGACATGTGTTGTGAATTGGCACTATACAAATAAAGTTTAATTTAATTGAACTTGAAAACACAGGCAAAGCTGACAACAGAGAGAGAGCCTTCTGTGCGCAAGTAATATTTGGACTGTCCGAAATAAAAATAGAGACATATCATCTACAAAACAAAGCCAATTTTTTCGCTGCAGGATTACCCAATAATTCCAGTACTTCATTCTTTTATGACGCACCACCACTGTGTTGGCATGCACTGAAGGAGCATGTCTTATTCTAGAGAAGGTGGTGCAAATTACACTTTCCTGTTTAATTATCAAACATCTGTGGAAAAATGCTAAAAGAAAGCATTTCTCAGATATCGTTCTAGCTGTCACAATCCTCATGTTTTGTTCAGGACTATCACCAGTGTTCTTAATGTGCCCCAGATAATGTGATGCATCTCCTGCTGTGTGTAAAAAATGTTCTTAATATCTTCATTGAAAAGATTACATTAACTAGAACTTCTATTTCATATTCTGGTTCTGACCCATCACTCTTTGTTACTCGCTCAGCTGTTTTTATCCAGTTTGAGCCTGTGACTCTGTCTTCTTTAAATAAGATTGTTGATTGTTTAAAGCCTGCTGGCTCTCCATACGATGTTGTTCCTCCTCGACTTTTCAAGGATGTCCTTCCAGACTTCTGCCACTTTGTTCTTAAGTATTGTGTTAAGGCATAGTTCCTACAAAGTTAAAACACACTGTTGTTCAACCCTTACTTATGTTGGGCTATTATTACTAACTTTTTAAGTTATTTAATGTATAATAAATAACTCTCGGTTAGGGTTAGGGTTAGGGTATTGTCCGGGGAATATCAGCCCAAACAGCTGATATTAGGACAATATCTTTTAACAGCAAAATCTGCACACATATAGAATAAATGAATGACAACTACATAGATAAAACTAACATCCAGAGAACACCACTATAGAACGCTGTTTATCTAAATTGACACTATATTTCAATCGTCAAATCCTCTCTATTAGGCGATTGAAACTTAACTACTAAGCAAAACGAAAATAAAAAGAAGCTATATACACACAAAAGAAACAAAAAGACAAATAAAATTGTTGAAAACCATAATCAGAATGATTCAGTGAATCCTGGTTCACTGCAGATCCAAGTTAGAGAACCAAAGTTCATCTTAAAGAATATGGAATGAGATAAAATTAGTTTAACTTTTAGAACATTTGGTATGTGTTTCAACCCATTCACAATGCAAATCCTGAATTAAACCAAACATTTAAGAAAATAACATTATAATGAATGATTTGCTTGGTAAAATCATGCCTTTAGGACACTTCATTTTAGTAATGCAATTATTCATCCGGGAAGCTAGGGGCGCTGTAGTGATCGGTTGCTTGATGGGTTATTCTTAGTGTTATACAAAACAGCATTAAATTGAAATTAATCTTCCATATTAATGTTTTACTAATGCTCATAGCACTATCGAACGATGGCAGAGCGAAACAAAAAAATACATCATGTTTAAAACGAAACGTAGTTGCGCTTACTCGGTGGTAGCACTAATGTTACCCAGAAGCTAATAGCGCTTTGCTAGCAGACATTCGCCGCTAATTTAAAAAGACATTAAGTTCTATTTGGTCGTAATAAGCAAACCGGATAACACAAACATTAATATCCCATCAATGTATAAAACCCCTCTGGAAATAAAGTTTAACTGTAAAAACACACTCAAACCACAGTAGCATGAAGCTAGGGGGCGCTAGCCTGTAAGCTCCGGGGAATTTACTAAGTCAATCCTCACACTCCTTTGTACGGGTCTTAGGCTGTAGGAAGCTCAGCATTGCAGGGGCTGCAGCATGTTGATCTCTAAGCGGCAGAGGTGTGGCTCCCTCCCAGGCGAGCTTCTCTTCGGCACAGCTTAGAAAGATCATAAACAGTCTGTTTCATGGCAATCTGTTTCAAGTTCCAATGTTGGAAAAGGGCAAGGATGTAAACCTGGAGGAGCTTGGCTTCATAGCAACGGCACCCTGCTGTGGGGGAGGGTGGTAGTTCCTTGGTGCCTGTAAAATACCCCGTTTACACTACCCTTTTTTTAACCATGCCGAGACCAGTCCGAGCTCGGTAACTGAGATAACTTTCGAGTGTAAATGGATAGCAAACTGAACTGGACCGTGCCAGACACAACCGGACCGCGCTAAATCTAGACCAGTTCGCTGCGCCATTTTGATTTGCTTGAGTCCCTCCTTCAATCCTAGAGAGCAGTAGTACCGTAGATCGTCACTAGGAGGCGAGGAACCGAGATAGTGTGATGTGTAAATGGTCGTCCAAGCTCGGTCCGAGCTCGGCATGGATCGGTTTAACAAGGGTAGTGTAAATGGGGCTAAAGTCTCACATTCCTCATGGCTTGATTGCACCAAACTTAAATAATCCCAAAATTCTTTCTAACTATTGGCCAATTTCTAAGATACCCTTCATTTCTAAAATTATTGAGAAGGTGGTTTATGATCAACTGATGGCCACAACACAGAATCTGCTCTTTTAATGGGTTTTAATGAGATCCTTCTAGCTACAGATTCTGGAGATTGTGATTCTTGTTCTTTTGGACTTAACAGCTGCTTTTGGTACGGAGAACCTAAAATTTTACTCTCGCATTTGGCACAGTGGGTTGGCATCAGGGATACTTTGAGGGATTGGTTAACATCCTATTTAGAAAACCAAACTTTATGTGTTTCCTTTGGCGGTCATACGTCATCCTCTGCTCCTTTATGTGGGGCGCTACAGGGCTGTGTTTTAGGGCGTCTTCGTTTTTCCCATTATCTGCTTCCACTTGGCTCAATAATGAGGAAGCAATGTGTTTTTTTCCATTATTATGCTGATGACAGCCAAATTTATATTCCACTAAGGAAGAAAGATGGGAAATCTGTTCACTTGTTGCTAAAATGTCTTGAAGACTTAAAGGCTTGGATGGCCATCGATTTATTTAAGTTCAATGAGAATAAGGCTGAAGTCATGGTTTTTAATGGCACAGCTGAGACTCCCCTCATATAGCTAGGTTACTTACCCCAGCACAAGAGGTCAACCATCACAGACCTTGGTGTTAAAAGTGGATGCTGATCTAAAATTTGACGGCCAGATTAGAGCAGTTGTAAAGACAAGCTTTTTTCATTTAAGGCAGTTGGCCAAAATAAAGCTTATTCTTTCCAAAGAACATCTAGAGACAGTAATCCATGCCTTGATCACTACTCGACTGGATTACTGTAATGTAGGGGTTCCCAAAACTTTGTTAGCTGCACACCCCCTTCTGTGTCCCAACCGGGTTGACGCACCCCCAACCTTAAAAAAATAATAAAAAATAAAAAATAATTTATATATATATATATATATATATATATATATATATATATATATATATATATTAGGGGTGGGTATTGCCAAAGAAGTCACGATTCGAATCACGATTCACATGCCACGATCCCATTCTATGACGATGCATCACGATACTTGAATTATTGCGATGTATCGCGATGCATTGCAATATTTTCACTGAACACTGTTAGAAAAAAATACAGCCATTACCAGTGGCTGACTGGCTGTGTATGATCTGGATAGTGTCTTCAATTGATACATAACTGAAAGCAACTGAATTCATACATAGCTGTATTTATTGAAACAACTTTTGGAGGTATTGCCATGAAAACAAATAGTACTGTTACTGGACACAAATATTACTATTACTGGAGTGGACACTGACAAAAAGTGCTTAGGATTTATAAAACTTAAAATAACAAAATAAAGATAATCAGTGCTGTTTACATGGCCTCAGTGGTCCTTTAAACCAATGAAGTTGTATTCCACTTGTTTTTGGCTGATGATCGCCAACCATTCATGCAATTTTATGTATTTATTTTTTTTAATTAATAATCGATACTTGGCGTCAAGAATCGAGACAGTAGATCGCGAAAATTAGAATCGCGATGCATTGTCATGACGATTATTTTGCACACCCCTAATATATATTACAGTTGCATTTACAACTCAAACGTCATAACAAAGTTATGTAAATAAAATTAGAACATAATTTGGATAAAATTGCAATAAAGTTACACACAACATCCACAACAGAAGCCAGAGAAAGATCGGTCAAACCTCCACAACCTGAAACGTCTCTGAAGCAGAGACCCTCCAGGTGGATTCACGGATTAAACTCTGATGATCTACCTGTGCGTGTTCTCACTTTATTTATTTCATGTACCAGCTTCTAAATCTGAGTCTGAATCACAATTTACGCCGCAAAATACAAACACAAAGAAGTTTAATTTGATTTGTGTCCGATGACGAGTGAGCCAGAGAGAGAACTGGTAAAGCGGCACAGAGTAACAATAACAGAACGCTCCATAAAGATATTAATTAGAGAAATAAACGTTATTTTCTGATTGTTTCACAAAGGTTACCTTCAGCAGGAAAACACACCCACAGCAACACACCTCAGTTCCCCGCAGCCCCACCTCCGGTTTCCCTGTTTCTGTCTGAATAAACGCCAAAACCACATCTTTAAAATGAACAGCACCTGTCTGCATCAATATGTAAAGTATTACAGCTCTGTGCGTGAGGATAGTCAAAAAAACACGTCTAGCACCAATTTTCCCACCAGCAGCAGCGGTGGCTCAGCGGTGTGGGCGTGTCATGCGCATAAGTGCTGGTAGCGGTTCAGAGTCACGGCACCATTGGCAGGGCTGCGCGATGGATAGCGAAACAGAGTCACTAAATTTAATCTTGTAAATATTACTTTCAGCCCGAATTAAAGGCATACTATGCAACATTTTTCAGTTAATTAATGTGTTCCATACCGTTTTGGATGATTAAATGAGTCATTTCAGGTTGAACAAAGGTTTTCTCGGCCGCCCTGGTGGTCTGTGGGGGAAATACCGCACTTGCAATTGCAGGAGCCCTCGGCCCGCGCCCACAGGCTCAGAATCTCGTGCAAGATCGCGAGAGTCGGTCTTGCTTTATGGCGAGAACTGCTACATGCCCCCAGTGAAAGGCATGCTTGTTGCTAGCGCAGTGGCGATATCTGTGCAGTTATCATGGCGGAACCGGCGATAAAACAGCGAAAGCCCATGTCGGAGCAGGCAAGAAAGAGGACAAGGGCTGTGGACAGAGAGAGGAGTCGTACACGAGTGAACATCGGGCAAGCTTTTTCCCGAATGGCGAGAGCTAAAAGAGAAGGCTGCAAGGCTGACGCGGACCTCGCGTTTCTGCTGATGCGATTGTAAGTAACATTGTAGGGTTTCCCTCACGCTACCGCCTCCCAACATTCCAAAAAAAAAAAAAAAAAAAACTAACCCGATATGCGTGCAAAGCTTGTCTCCCCCCGCTCCGCTGGTCGCGCAAAGCTTGTCTCCCCCCGCTCCGCCGGTCGTGCAAAGCTTGTTTCCCCGCCGCTCCGCCGGTTACTTTCACTGTTAGTCATTGTTTGTACTGCCGTTTTTTCGACTTTTGTATTCGTTGCGTTCGCTGTCATGACAGGGGGTACGGGAAAATATTTTGGAAAAAAAATAAAAATGCAGGAAAAAAAAAAAAATCAAATGCCGTACAATAGTGGCCTCGTACGCGAAGCAGCAACCTTAAATTCAATGAATAGCACGAGCTCGAGTAGGGCTCGGGCTTGACAAGTTGGTTAGAGGCGAGCTGTGACGTCCACGGAGAAGGACAGGAGGAGCCGCAGGGTTTCTGCTGGCGCAGAGGGAGAGGAGTGCCGTCATCAGCGGGCGGTGGAGGGGGTGTGGTTCCTCCGCTGATCGCAGCCGGCGGGGTCCAGCCGCTGTGGAGAGGCTCCGTCATCGCAGCCGCGGAGGTCATTATGCGGCCGGGAGGTGAAGAGGAGCCGAGCGCCTCAGCGCACGGAGGAGCTGTGCGCAGCGGAGTGTGCGGCTGGCGGGGAGAGCCCTCCAGGTCCTCCTCGGTCTTCACAGCCTGGTCCAAGAAATTAATGCCATTCGCCACTACATATTTATGTGAGAGAGGATTTTCATGTCTGACCAGCCTGAAAACTAAATACCGACACAGACTATGTGTGGAAGACGATTTAAGACTGAAACTGTCGCCGATTCGGCCACAGTTTCCCTTAAATGAAAGTTGCGTCATGGGCGTTCCATTTTTTTCGGGTCACGTGATCTCCTGCGGCCATTTTGGGTCTAAGCTCAGCTAAGTTCAGCGCGTTTACAACACTGCGAGCGACCGATTTCTTTTATTTTTACTCCTGATTATTTCGAGTATTTTCGAGTATTTCTTTATTTCGAAAATAAGCCACCATGCCAGGGTGTTGAGCCCACGGCTGCAGCAACAGCACTGATAAAGGGACGCGGATGTTCCGTTTTCTAAGCGATGAAGAGCGGCGTTTATTGTGGATCAACCGAGTCAGTCGCTTGGACCAAGACACGAACAAAACTTGGAGACCTACAACAAACTCTCGCTTGTGTGAGGTATGTGGGCTTTTTTTTTCTGAAGTCAGGGTTTCCCGCAGCGCTAAGTTTGGCGGCCGCCTCGCCAATATTAAAATAAAAATAAAAAAACGCGCAAAGCTTGTCTCTCCCCGCCAGTCCCCAACCGCTAAGCCGGGCATACACTGTACGAGTTTTTCAGTCGTGGTACTTATATACATCTCAAACTGTGCGTCGGAACCGCGGGGTTTAAAAAGTTCACCGCTCACGATCTGTGCGGCGCGACGCTCGGACGCGACCGGACTGCTCACACTGTACGTTGTGCCCCCTCTGGGACCGCTCGCTGTGGTGGCAGAGGCAGGCGAGCGACGGTGGGTGACAGGGACCCAGAGCAGGGGGTCGAGCCCAGCTCACGCACCGCACCGGCGGCCGCGCGGCACGGCAGGTCGCCTGGCCCGCCCCGCAAGCGGAGGCGTGCCGAAACAGGTGGCCAGCGCGTCGCGCGGACCGGAGCGCTTGCCCTCCGCAACCCCCCCGCGAGCCGACGTCCGGGCCGGCCGGAGGTCGCTTTGGGGATGCCTGCTCCCCTCCCTCCCCTGGCGGGGACGGAGAGGAGGGGAGGGCGCCCCCTCGTAGCTCTGCTTGAACAGCAGGATGCGCTCACGAAAACCTCACGACTGCCGACTAAATTTCAAACATGTTTGATTTTCACCGACCGTCCGATTTTTTTATGTGAAATTTTCTTCTGGACTTCTTGCTTTATTTCATTGTGCTGTAGCATAATGTGTGTCTGATTTTTGTCCTATGGGATCAATTCTGGACTTCAAGACAGGAAAAGAGAAGTATACAGTTCACTTAAAAATGTCTCTTTCAAGTCTTATTAAAATGTAATATCAGCTTTTCTGGATACCTAGTAGGTGATCATCAACACTCAGTTGTGTTTTATTCAGAACACCTGCCTGAAGGGTATTAGAAGGTGCGAAACGTGGATAACATAACAGTGTTAAAGCGCCTGCCTGTGGCAAGTTTAGACCCAAAATGGCGGCACTCGCTGAGTTGGCGCAACTTTCATTTAAGGGACTTTAGGCCAGACATACTGGGGTTATGCGCGTCCTCTCAAGCACACCCCTCACATTAGAGTCACAAGGACTCCGTCACGCTCCGCAGTTTTGGCTGTATTCTGAACAGGCTCGTTATAGTCTTTGTTCTTGTTTGTTAACTTACATGTTATTATGTTATGCCCTTTTATAATGCAGATGTATTTAGTATCTGCAGTCAAGTTAATAAAACTCTGATCCCTATGTTGAATGTTTATTTTTTTGGGGGGGGAGGGGGGTGGGGTACGCGGATGGAGATGAAATGCTCCAAGGGGTACGCGATGCAAAAAGTTTGGGAAGCACTGATCTAATGTATTGATTTTACCCACAATTCAACCTCTGATTTGCTAAATCACAGTTTATCAGCTGGGGACCCGAGGGACTTCAAACGTGGAGTAGTGTCACCATATATTCTGTGCAACCACCACTTCAATATCTTGAGGACATTAAACACTGGATGGCCCTTAACTTTGTAAAATTCAATAAAAAAAGATAAGAGATGGCTTTTGGAAACCCCACTTAGACCTACAATAGGCCCTGGGCCTGCTGGTGTGTTGGTGGTTCTTGCTTTTCGGGGCTTGATGCTCGGGTGTGTGCTGGCTCACTCCCGGTGGCAGCTTCAGGGAGCCTAGATCCCTTGGTTCTGCTGGGGGCCGGTGTGCCCGTGTGTCTCAGAACTTTAGGTACATGGCTGGATCTGCTCTAGTGGAGCTGGCTGCTGGCGAAACAGCTCGTTGCAGCAGCCCTCTGCTCTGGGATGGGGGAGGCAGCTATCCTTGTGTTGGTCCTGCTTTGGCTTCCACGCTCTGGGGGCCTTTCGTATGTTTGGGGCTCTGGTCTCCCTGGTGTCTACCTCGGCACCCTAGGGTGGCAGGTCTTTGGCCGCTCACAACTACTATTATGCTTTTTTTCTATGGAGAAACATAACATATACAAACACCTATAGGTGCTTTTATCTAGTTTACAGATACACTTCTATACAGATAAACCCTATAGTTACCTTTCTCTGCCACTAAATGCATCTTGTAATGAATAATGCTGTGTATATGTTGTCATGTGCGTTGGTTGTTTGCACCTGTGATACTTTTTGTGTTTGTTTTGTAGGTTTTTTTTCTCTCTCTCATTCTGCAGTTGTTGAAGCAGACTCCGAGGATGCTATCTTGTACTCTTTTTTTTTATCTCCCTTTTAACATTTTGCCTCACCCGTCTTCCTTTCTTTATCTTTTACCTTTCTGTTCCTGTGTCCATTGAATTTGAAATAAGCCAAAAATATTCTCCAATATGAATGGTTGTTTGTCCTGTCTGTCTCTGTGTAGCCCTGCGACAGACTGGCGACCTGTCCAGGGTGTACCCCGCCTCTCACCCATTGAATGCTGGAGATAGACACCAGCACCCCTTGTTACCCCACAAGGGACAAGCGTGACGGAAAATGGATGGATGTATATTCTCCAATAAAGTTTCAAGTGGAGCACTATAGCAAAAGCAGTAATACTCCACTTTTGGAAGTAACTGTGTTGGGCTGTCTTTGTAAATAAGAAAGCAATTGTTAGTTACAATCCTACACTGCCTGACAGGATACGTAAAATGTATTTTATAGAATAGACTTTAAATTCTTCGGTTAGTCAATAAATCACTGAATGGTTTATCACCTAAATACATTACAGATTTGTTGTCGGTATATCAACCTTCCAGACCACTCAGGTCTTCTGGTTCAAGTCTACTCTTGACTTGAACCAGAACCAAACATGGACAAACAGAATCCAGTTTTTATGGCCCACTTATCTGAAGCAAACTCCCAGAAGACTGTAATAGTGCTTAAACCCTGAGTTCTTTTAAATGTAGGTTAATAACCTATTTTTTGAGTTGCCTTTGAATGTTCTATTTAAGTTTGTAGTTTAACTTTTCCTTACCTACTTTTATTATGCCACTGCAACATACTTTTCTCTGTATTTCTTTTTATGTTATTTTCATGTAAAACACATAAATTGTCCTGTTACTGAAATATGCAGTACAAATAAATCTATCTTCCCTTGCCTTGAATGTGTTCTTTAACTATGTTCTGCTGCAGCCTGTGATGGTGTGACCTTGATCAGTGACTTGGAGAGTGAAATCTTCTGTGACTCGGTGGATTCAGTGGAGCAGCTGAGCAATGTCAAGGTATGATGGTTCTGTCTTAAACTCTAAAGCACAGTAAAAATCCATGCACACAAAGATGCACCAATATTCATGAAGTAAAGTTAATAAATCATCTGTTCAACTTAGTTACATTTTTCAAGTCGAACAGCTTTCACAAGTGCAGCATTTACCCACAGTCATCTCCTGGTCAGGGGGCTTACCTTGAAGGCCGCCTGGAGGGAAGACGGGTCGGTGTCGGCCAAGGTGGGGAAGGAGCAGAGGATGGGAAGTGTCAGGGTCCCCCCAGGAGAGGCCGTGACAGCGGGCAGGAAGGTTCCTACCATAGCTGGAGAGAACGTAAGCAGTTTGAAATATGTATCTATCAGAATGTATCGAAGCCTAATGATTGAGAAGAGCCAAAAAAGGCATTTCAGAAATGTAAATGAACCGACTTCATGTAACTCAAGTTATCAGCAATATGCAGACTAGAGCTTCACAATATATCAAATTGCTATCCTCATCGCAATTGCAGTATTGCTGCTTTAATGGGTTGCCTGGATGCAATAATTGGGAGACTGTAATATTTCAAGTACCATGCTTTCAGATTTAGCATCTGAGTATTGGCATTGGGCAGTTGCATGGACATTCAATGACTTTTATGCCCACATCTTATGTAGATCTTGGTGAATAAGATATTAAAGCTTTAAAAGACTCTGGTTTAATTTCCATCCTCATTTTTCTTGATCTAAGTGCAGCCTTTGACACAGTTTCCCACCCTACCCTACTCCATCGACTATACACAATGGCGTACCGCGAGCGAGCTATTTTTAGAACGTGACGTCATATCACGTGGTACGAGGTAGGGCAAATATGCGTTTTCCTCCACTCTTTTCGCTGTACGTTACCCTTTACTCAGTAAAACTGCCGCTTTTTCTAAGTCTAAGACGTCTCCTAACCATGGTTTTTAAACATTGTTGTTATGGAACGTGCAACAGCGACTCGAGGTACGCTGATAGGCCGCATATGAAGGATGTTAAAGCCGCAAGCGGCGATGATCGGCCCTCGCAGCCAAGCGCCACTCCGGCCTATTGGCCACCGCTGCGGTGCCGGCCGGCTGGCGGGGTTCGCGCACCGCCGGCCGCCCCCCACCGCAGTTGCTGTCACGCATTTTCCTGACCCGTCCACCGGGCGATTCACACAAACGCGTTCGGCAGCCCTCCCCCATGACTCACAACAAATCTGGTGCAGACCGGTCGATGCAGCGAGGAGATACAGCCGTTGGATAATGATAATGCATGGCCACCAGACCGGACTAAATTGTTCGGCGGGCCGGACAATTTATACCGATTCCTGGACGGTGACTACAAACAGAAAAAAAACGGCCGATGACGCCATGAACGCCGAGCAGGAGAAAAACATCGACTTACCGTTCCATCAACTCGGCCCGTTTTCCAGGCTTTCTAAGCCCTTGACACTCAAGCTATCGTTTGAGCTGAACGTATGGAATGTTGTTCCACAGTTCTACCAGTAAACCGGGCGCCTGGGACATCCTCTTACGATAGTTTAAAGGAGAAGTCCGGTCAAAATCAGAATTCAAACTGCTGAAAGTACTTTAAATATAAAACTACTACATACTGTGCAAAAAATTATAAGTTTTTTTAATTAATAATAATTCTCATTTAATCATGTTTATGTGGAGGAATCCATCTTGGTCAAGAATAGTACTGTCACCTCCCATTTTTTTACGTCACTCGGCGGACCCGCTGTTGAGCAAGTTTCAACGCTCTGTTTGTCACGGCGCACTATTTTCCAAGATCAAACTCAGTCGGGTCCTACAGTATATATCTATACACGCGTGTGTGTGTGTGTGTGTGTGTGCGCGCTCCGCGCAGCACGGCTTTGCATCTAACAGACGGGGTTTCAGTTTCAGTTTGCAGCAGAGCGCGCGCACACACACACAGACACACAGCGGAGGAGAGATCGCTGAAGTGACTTAAGTTAGCTGATTATTATAGTATAAGTATTAAAATATAAGAGCATTCCAGCACATGCTGGGCTGATCACGGCTTTGCACCGGCGCTGCAGCTGAGCGCGCACACACACACACACACACACACACACACAGCGGAGGAGAAATCGCTGAAGTGACTGTGTTGAAATAAGCAATGTTTTTTCCTCTCTTACCAGTTGTGTTGGAACATCCGATGGCCATGCACGTGGGCATTGTTGCTTCAGCAATAGCTCTTGGGAATGTCAGCGGTGAAGTCCTCTGGAAATCCGAAATAATTATTGATGATCGCAGCTGTGTAGAACGGCTCCTATTGACTTTGCATGGAAAGCGGAGAGAAATGCTGTCGCCGCTTCCGCTCTTCCACGTCGCAGGATGTGATGTCAAACTCCCCTTACTGCCCATATTTGGGCAGTCATGTCAGCCCCCATACACAGTGATTCAGACGACAATTTATGTTTTTATTTTCTTATTGATTAAAGATAAGTTCATTAAATAACCACAAATGTATTAGTTTTAGTTATAGCTAATGATACCCTGATTTTTCCTTGTTGACCGGACTTCCCCTTTAACAGCTGAAAAGTTGGTCATATCGTTGTATCTGTTGCATGTGTAATGGCTGGTTGCTACGTGCGCTGTCACACTGTTTGCCCTACCTTAGCGGCAAGGGGCGTTGCTCATGAGATGGTGACGTCACGTGCGCGGTACGCCATTGGCATCACCCATACTCCCCTAGTCTGGTTTCATTCCTACCTTTCTGGCACTCAGTTTGTTCAGATTAAGTCCTATCGTTCCAACTCCTCTCCAATTACCACCGGTGTTCTCCAAGGCTCTGTCCTGGGACCCCTACTCTTTATCATTTACATTCTCCCTCTTGGCAATATCTTCAGGAAATTCAACATTAATTTTCACTGTTATGCGGATGACAACCAGCTCTATCTTTCCTGTAAGCCAAACTCTTCACTCCCACCTCCTTCATTAATCTCCGGCTTAACCGAAATAAAATCCTGGTTCACCTCCAACTTTCTTAAATTAAATAATGACAAGACAGAAATCCGCCTAGTATGAACCAAATCTACATTATCCAAAGCTGACAGTTTGTCCCTTTCATATGACAACTTCGTAATATTCCCCTCACCTCAGGTCAAGAGTCTGGGTGTCATCCTTGATAGTACATTTTCCTTCTCCTCTCACATTAACAACCTTACTCGCTCTGTCCAAAAAAAAAGGTAAAAAACAAAGCAACTGGACTTGTTTTCCGTAGTTGAAGACGTTTCGCTTCCTCTCCAGGAAGCTTTCTCAATTCAAAAGTCTGGAGTAATGTGGAAAGACTTTTGAATTGAGAAAGCTTCCTGGAGAGGAAGCGAAACGTCTTCAACTACGGAAAACAAGTCCAATTGCTTTGTTTTTTACCTTTTTTTGGATTGACCATGACCTGGATGACTGAGAATCTTCACCAGCTTACTCGCTCTGCTTACTTTCACTTACGCAATATCAATCGCTTTCGCCCCTCTCTCTCCCCTGGTTCCACCTGTACTCTTGTTCATAGTCTGGTCACTTCCCGCATCGATTACTGTAATTCTCTTCTTTTCGGTCTTCCTCTAAAATCCATTCACAAGCTTCAGGCAGTGCAAAACTCAGCAGCTCGCGTCATTTCTAGAACCCCCTCTTTCCATCACATCACCCCACTCCTGCAGCAGCTCCGCTGGATACCTGTCAAGTTCAGAATTCAGTTCAAAATCCCCCTTACTTTTAAAGTTATTCACAATCTCTGCCCTCCATATGCCTCCTTGATTTAGTTCAAATTTCAACTCCCTCTCTCACTTAGAGAGTACCACTCACCTCGTTGTGCCTTCCACTCGTCTTAGCACCAAGGGGCACAGAGCTTTTTCTCGGTCTGCACCCACACTCTGGAATTCATTCCCCCCCGACATTTGCAATACCCCGAGTCTTTACCCTTGTTCAAATCAAAACTCAAAACCCACATGTTCAAGATTGCCTTTTCATTATGATTTTCTGTTACTTTCCTGTGTGTAGTTTGTGTTGTTTCTTTTAATTATGATGTTTCTTTTACCACTTATTGTTTTTACCTGTCCTTGAGTGTTTTGAAAGGCACTTGAAATAAAATGTATTATTATTATTATTAAAAGAGGAGGGGTATCGACAAGGTTTTTCTGGAAGTCTCTCCAAGTCCCTTTTTGAATAACTGGGCATGTGCAAGACTGTCTTACCTTGCTTTTCCGCTCTTCAGGAGGATCGCGTGAAAAAAATCTCCCAAATCCACTCTGGTCTTATTTCCTTCTACTGAGGCCTTCCTTTTCTTCTCATAAACATGAACGCATTTTTTAAAATTCTGGCGACTCTCGGCCATATTCAAAGTATACGGTGAGAGCAGCGGAGCTACAATTAACAACTAACACTGAAGCTAACCGCTAAGCTAACCGGATACATAAACACTAGAAGTGAGCATCCGCAGCCACCAAGCGGAAACTAACGAGAAAGGTGCACGCACACTGGCATTATGTGAGTGTGTCAGAATCCTTGGTATGTGGGACAACCAATAGATAAGGCTATTCCCCTGGAAGTTGAGGGACAGAGGGGAGTGACAGCAGGAACAAAACTGAGATTTTACAGTCATGCAGCTCCCACAGAGATAATTTTTTTCCCTTCTTTTTTCTGAATACATAATGAATTAACTTCTGTCAGGATGGAATTACGATTTTACCCAGTATAATAAAAAATGTTTCTGAACAGGATTACCAACTAGTGCTTTAATCACAGCATCTAATGCAGACACATGATGAATCTGTTTTAGTCTGGGATGGGGTTAGCTGCTAGCTTTCACAAACAACCCAACCACAGTGGCAGCTGCTCGGCCAAAAAGTTGCGCGGTAGATAAGGAGAGAGTCATGGGAGACGGGCGGGGAAAAGCCAACATAACTTGAGGAAAAGATGTAGACCCCCATTTCCATCCATCAATTTGGGAAATGTAAGGTCCCTCACAAACAATCTGGAAGAATTAGCCGTGCTTACCTGGCATCAGATCCTGTATAGAGAGGCTAGTTTACTGTTGCTAACTGAGACCTGGCTAATAGAGCAAATTCCAGACTCGAGTGTAAACACGGGTGGCTTCCATTGCACGAAAGACAGTGGTAAGAGGAGGGGAGGGGGTGTGGCTATGTTTGCTAATAACAGATGGTGCAGCTCAAGACATGTTACAATGAAAGATACGCTTTGTGCTAAGGATACAAAGCTACTAGTAGTCGGGCTCAGGCTTTTCACATTCCATAGAGAGGTCTCATACGTTATTGCAAGAACTCAGCCTGTGTAAAAACCCCTTGTACACAGAGAAAAAGATGTAACACGTACAGTGAGGAAATTGTCTCAGGAGGCCGAAGAAGACCTGAGAGACTGCTTCAGCTCCACTACGTGGGATGAACTTTACTATCCTCATGAGAGAACATAAATGAGATACCAGAATGCATTCTATTATTTCTCTTAATTCTGCATTCTGTTACTTTTGTGTGGACTCTACTGTGCCCCTTATGAAAGTAAGGTGATTTTCTAACAGCAAGCCTTGGATAAACCCTTACATAAACACTTTACAAAAGGAAAGGAGGGCTTTCAGGTGAGGTTGGAGAGAGAATATGTAACCTGTACAAAAAGTACTAAGGAAGAAAATCAGAGAAGGAAAAATAATTGGTCCAAGAAGGAAAAATAATTGGTCCAAGAAGGAAAATGGAGGCGCAGCTGCAAGACAACATGCTCAATGATGTTTGGAAAAGCCTATAAAAAATTCAAGTCACAACCAGAAAACCCAGGCTTTGTTTTTTAACTTTTTTTGGAATGACCATGACCTGGATGACTGAGAATCTTCACCAGCACCCAGGCTGTAGGTGACATGGGCTGGGTGAATAAGCTGAATCAGTACTTTCTGAGGTTTGACCATCCAACCGGCCACCCCCAACCCAGTCTAACAGGCTGCAGACACCCCCATCCTGGATAACTGCCTGTTCTTCTCACCCAAACTGCACATCTCTCGGCAATCATCCTCCCCCTCTGCTTCAGATCACTCCGTGGTTCAGCCCCCTCCCCCACCCTGTCTTTTTCAACACTCGAGGTGAAGAACACTGCAAAAGACCAAAGTGAGGAAGGCGACTCCTGGGGTGCTGCACAGATAAGCTGTGTAGCATCATGGGGTACGTGTTCAATATTAGTCTGAAGCTGAGGGGAGTACCACAGCTGTGAAAGACCTCCTGTGTAGTACCAGTGCTTAAGAATGCACACCCCAAAAATCTCTACAGCTGCAGGGCGGTAACATTAGATCCTCGAGAGGCTGATCCTCAACCATCTTTGCCTGCTGGTGAGGTCTTCATTGGATCCACTGCAGTTTGCCTACAAACCTGGCATCGGGGTAGATGATGCCATAATCTACATGAGGATGTTTCATCAACTTGCACTCTATTAGTAGGCCCTTTTACTATAGAGGCGCACATGCTTATTGTTGTCACACAGTGATGTTCATGTGTAACCTTTTATTCATCAAAAGAAGTCGGAAGGTAACTTACAAAAATAATATTTTCTGAAATGGAAATGATGTAACAAACTGCAGAGCTAAAGAACATGAAGACACTCTTTTTCCACAGAAAGGAGTTGAAAGGAGTTGCTCTGTTTATCAGTGGTAAAGTTTGTTGTTAGTGAAATAAATCGCTTTTTTATTAACAATGATAATCATTAATAAAAGCCGCTGATATATAGAATCAGATTATTGACCATTATTGACCACGACAAAAGTAAATAATCTACACTGGTGCAAGGACACAGTTAGGCGCTGCGGTGCAGAACAAAATGGAGCTGGCACCAGAGAGAAAAAGTTGAAGATTTTTAACCAGCTTTCAAGATTAAAGGCAGATGTCTTATTGCAAGAAACTCATAAATCAGCTACAACTATAAACGATCTTAACTCACCTGAGTTCCCTAATGTATTTGCGCCTGCTATAACTCTAGACAAAGAGGTGTAGCAATTTTAATCCACAAAAACGTTAGTTTTACAATATTAGACAAAATTATAAATCCTGAAGGTAGTTCATAATAATAAAAATATCTATTCATAACCAAAAGTTATGTATTGTCGGTATATATGGCCCAAATATTGATGACCCCTCATTCTTCCACAAACTTTTCCATGCACTTTCAAAACACGGGGATTGTTCTCTAATTATTGGGGGCGACCTCAACTTTGGTCTAAATGAGGAAATAGACAGGTTGAATACAACAGGGACTCGGTGCATTTGGCAATCATTAAATGTAGTCAAACAATACATGAGCGATTATAGTCTTTGCGATGCATGGCGATCTCTTCATCCTAACCGTAAAGAACATACTTTCTTTTCAAATGTCCATCTTTCCTACTCTCATTTGAACTATTTCTTAATCAGCAGCTCGCTGCTGTCTGATATCTCAGATACTGTAATACATCCTATTGCTGTCAGTGATCATGCTCCTGTTTCTTTAACCCTAATAAATAAAAAAATAACCCCACAAAACAAAATCTGGAGACTTAATACGTCACTGCTTAAAGATCAGGAATTTATCAAATACTTTAAAGAGGAGTGGGCTTCATACTCGGAGTACAATGATCTACCAGAGACATCAGCATGTATCTTCTGGGAAGCAGGGAAAGCATCGATTCAATTCAATTCAATTTTATTTATATAGCGCCAATTCATGAAACATGTCATCTCAAGGCCATCTCATCTGCCTCGACTGGCGGCCACTGACGGTTAGAGAAGACAGAGCAGAGACACAACAAGAGAGACAAACAAGCACAGAAGCACACATTGATCCAGTAATCTTTTCTACATTAGATTGTAATAGCGGGTGATCTGTCTTCCCTGGATGATGTCACAGCTAACAGAACGCCAGACCAGGTGTACCTACTATGAAGAAAAAAAGAGAGAGAACAAAAAGTTAAAAGCTGAAATGACGACAAGTAATGCAAAACTGGAGAACAGTAGAACTCAGTAGAGTGAGAAAAATAGGCCCTGATGTCCTCCAGTAGCCTAAGCCTATAGCAGCATAACTATAGAGGTAGCTCAGGGTAAAATGAGCCACTCTAACTATAAGCTTTGTCAAAAAGGAAAGTTTTAAGATTAGTCTTAAAAGTAGACAGGGTGTCTACCAAATCAGAAGAATTAGCAGTATTTCCTCACAACCCTGTCCTATCTGACCATTTTTTAATAACCTTTGAGTTTAATCTAACTGAGTTCTCCGCCCCCAAAAGAGGGTTCCATTGTAGTAGATCTTTATCAGATAATGCTGTATCAAACTTTAAAGAGTCTGTCCCCCTTTTGATATCCTCAGTATTGCAGAAATGCCCTGCAGATGGCAGCAATGTTGTTTCTTCCCATTCACAAATAGACACCTTTGTTAACGGTGTGACTTCTTCATTGCGTTCTGCATTAGACAATGTAGCTCGCTTGAAAAAGAAGGTGATGATTCACAGGAAGCTGGCTCCCTGGTGTAATTCAGAGCTGCGTTCCTTGAAGCACAATGTTAGGAAATTGGAGAGAAAGTGGCGCTCTACACACCAAGAGGAATCCTACTTAATCTGGAAAGACAGTCTACTGTTGTATAACAAGACCCTTCGCAGAGTTAGAGCAGCATATTTTTCATCATTAATTGAGGAGAATAAAAATAATCCTAGATTTCTCTTTAGTACAGTTGCCAAACTTACCCAGAGTCACAGCTCCGTTGATCCATCCATTCCCTTAGCTCTTAGCAGTAATGACTTTATGGGATTCTTCCTAAATAAAATTGATTCTATTAAAAATAAAATAATTGGCATCCTCCCAAACATGATTACCTCGTCCTCAGTAAGTGAGGCAGCGTTGGAGGAATCTTTAGAACCAGCGCGGTGTTTGAAATGTTTAAAAGCAGTAGAGCTTTCTGAGCTATCTAAAATTTTAGCTTCATCTACCTGTATGTTAGACCCGATCCCAGCCAAGTTGTTTAAGTAGGTATTCCCTTTGATCAGTGGCCCTATTTTAGACATGATTAATCTATCCTTAGTAAATGGATATGTACCACAGGCTTTTAAAGTAGCTGTTATTAAACCTTTACTTAAGAAACCTTCTCTTGATCAAGATGAGCTAATAAATTACAGACCTATATCTAATCTTCTTTTCCTATCTAAAATTCTTCAGAAAGGAGTTGCTAATCAACTATGTGAACATTTACAAAGTAATGACCTACTTGAGGAGTTTCAGTCAGGCTTCAGAGCTCATCATAGCACTGAAACAGCTCTGGTGAAGGTCACTACATGATATTCTCATGGCCTCAGATAATGGACTTGTGTCTGTACTTGTCCTGTTAGATCTCAGTGCTGCATTTGATACAGTTGATGATCACAATATTCTCCTACAAAGACTTGAGCATACTGTAGGGATTAAGGGGAAAGCATTAGGCTGGTTTAAATCCTATCTGTCGGACAGATTCCAGTTTGTTCATGTTAATAATAAATCTTCTTCAAACTCTGGGGTCACTTGTGGAGTACCACAAGTGACCAATTCTCTTTACTATATATATGCTTCCGATAGGCAAAATTATCAGACAGCATGGGATTAATTTCCACTGTTATGATGATAACACTCAGCTATATTCATCCATAAATCCTGATGAATCCAATCAATTTCTTCAACTACAGGCCTGTCTTGATGACATCAAAAGCTGGATGACTTTAAATTTTCTGCATTTAAATTCTGACAAGACAGAAGTTGTAATCTTTGGACCAGAGTCCTCAAATAATAAACTTCTTAATCAATCACTTAATCTGGATGCCATTAATTTGGCCTCTGGTAATAAAGTAAAAAATCTTGGTGTTATTTTTGACCAAGACATGTCATTTAAATCCCATATTAAACAGGTTTCCAGAGTTTCCTTTTTTCACCTCCGTAATATCACCAAAATTAGAAACATTCTGTCCAGGGGGGATGCTGAAAAACTAGTCCATGCATTTGTTACTTCAAGGCTGGACTATTGTAATTCTTTACTATCAGGAAGTCCACAAAATGCAGTTCAAAGTCTTCAGCCGATCCAAAATGCTGCAGCAACAGTTCTGATGAAAATCAACAAGAGGGATCATATTTCTCCAATTTTAGCTTCCCTTCATTGGCTTCCTGTTAAATCGAGAATAGAATTTAAAATTCTTCTTCTAACATATAAAGCCCTTAATAATCAAGCTCCATCGTATATCAGAGCTCTGATTACCCCTTATGTTCCTAACAGAGCACTTCGCTCTCAGACTGCAGCTCTGCTGGTGGTTCCTAGAGTCTCTGAAAGTAGAATAGGAGGCAGATCCTTTAGCTATCAGGGCAAGGCAAGGCAAATTTATTTATAAAGCACATTTCAGTACAGAGACAATGCAAAGTGCTTTACATGATTAAAATATAGGAAAATAAAACAGAATAAAAGCAAGCAGGAATAAAATGCAGAAACAAAATAGAACATGGGAAAATAAAAATTAAAAGCAAACAAGTAAAAACAGTTGGAATACAAAGTAAACTAATTATATTTCAGTAATACAGTTCAATTAAAACAGTCGAAGGCAATCCTAAACAGATGTGTTTTTAATCTTGATTTAAAGGAACTCAGGCTTTCAGCACTTTTACAGTTTTCTGGAAGTTTGTTCCAGATAAGTAGAGCATAGGAACTAAATGCTGCTTCTCCGTGTTTGGTTCTGGTTCTAGGTATGCAGAGAAGGCTGAGGCTAGATGACCTTAGTGGCCTGGAGGGTTGATACACTGATAACAAGTCTGTGATGTATTTTGGTGCTAAGCCATTCACGGATTTATAGCTTAAGAAGTATTTTAAAGTCTATTCTCTGAGATACAGGGAGCCAGTGTAAGGACTTAAGAACTGGCGTGATGTGCTCTACTTTCTTAGTCTTAGTGAAGACGCGGGCAGCAGCGTTCTGGATCAGCTGCAGCTGTCTTATCGACTTTTTAGGCAGACCTGTGAAAACACTGTTGCAGTAATCAATTCGACTAAAAATAAATGCATGGATTAATTTTTCCAGATCCTGCTGAGACATTAGTCCTTTAACCCTGGAAATGTTCTTCAGTTGATAGAAAGCTGACCTTGTAATTGTCTTTAGAGGCTTTTGGAGGTTCAGGTCTGACTCCATTACTACTCCTCTCTTGTGGAACCAACTCCCAGTTTTGGTCCGTGAGGCAGAACTGGGATCGGGGTGATATTTCAAGCTTCTTTCCCTGGCCAGACCCCTATTCAGGCTCTTCTTCATCAGCTGTTTTTGTTCTCTCTCTTTTGCTTCTTCATAGTAGGTACATCTGGTCTGGCGTTCTGTTAGCTGTGACATCCAGGGAAGACAGATCACCCGCTATTACCATCTAATGTAGAACAGATTACTGGATCAATGTGTGCTTATGTGCTTGTTTGTCTCTCTTGTTGTGTCTCTGCTCTGTCTTCTCTAACCCCCAGTCGGTCGAGGCAGATGACCGTTCATACTGAGCCTGGTTCTGCTGGAGGTTTTTCCTTCCCATTAATGGGGAATTTTTCTTTCCACTGTTGCTTCATGCTTGCTCAGTATGAGGGATTGCTGCAAAGCCATGGACAATACAGACGACTCTCCCTGTGGCTCTACGCTTCTTCAGGAGTGAATGCTGCTTGTCAGGACTTTGATGCAATCAACTGGGTTCCCTTATATAGGAAATGTTTGACCAATCTGTATAATCTGACCCAATCTGTATAATATGATTACAACCAAGATGGCGGCGCGAGTACATCGCGAGGCTCACGGTCTCTCCAGATTCTGCAATTTTGCGGTGTTTTTCTTGCTCATTTCGGGTCTGTTCGTGCAGAACAGTTGTGCCCTCACATCGTACACCCAATGTGAGCTTTTGGATATTGGTTTACAAACTTCTGACAGTTTTATGGACAACCTTCGACTCCTTCCTGAGATCGCCAGAACACCCGAGGCTTCGCACTCAGCTCGGCCGGGCGGAAGTGCTCCCAGGCGGCGCCGAGATCGTAAACAAAGGCGGGGGAGCGCGGAGGACTAAGAGCTAAGCTAAAGCTAACACCACACCAGCTCTCTTTACCCAGCATTTTCCTTGCCAATGTACGGTCGCTGCTGAACAAAATGGAGGAGATCCGACTCAACATTACATGCAGCAAGAGACTTTTGAACTGTAATGTCCTAATCTTCACAGAAACATGGTTAAACAGCGGAATACCGGACAATGCTATTGAGCTAGCGGGACGTCATACACTCCGGGCGGATAGAACATCAGATGGCTCCGGTAAGACCCGAGGTGGGGGACTGTGCAGTTACATTAACAAAGCTTGGTGCACAAACTCTGCTATTGTTGAGAGACATTGTTCAGCTAACCTCGAGTTTCTCATGGTTAAATGCAGACCGTTCTATCTGCCACGGGAGTTCACTTCCACTATTATCACTGCAGCCTACATTCCCCCGGACGCTGATGCTAAGTCTGCTATGAAAGAACTTCACGCAGCCATCAATAAACAACAGACCATTCACCCTGAAGCTGTGTTTATTGTCGCAGGTGATTTTATTCATTCAAATTTAAAGTCAGGGCTACCGAAATTTCACCAGCATGTTTCCTGCCACACCAGAGGAAACAAAACTTTAGACCACGTGTACACAAACGTGGCTGGAGCTTACGTCGCGACACCCCTCCCCCACCTGGGTCAGTCAGATCACCTTTCTTTGTTCCTCACCCCCAAATATGCACCTCTCATCAATCGTGTAAAGCCATCAGTGAAGAACATCAAGGTGTGGCCTGCAGGAGCAGATTCATCACTTCAGGAAAGGTTTCTACAGACAGACTGGAGGATGTTTGCTTCTCAAGCCACCAGTGGCTCTCACACAGACATTGACTGTTACGCCTCCTCTGTACTGGATTATATTAATATCACCATTGACAACGTTACAACCCAGAAGCAGATCACCACATACCCAAATCAGAAGCCATGGATGAACAGGAAGGTGCGACTCCTATTGAAGACACGCAACACTGCCTTCAGATCAGGAGATGCACAAGCCTATAGCTCAGCCAGAGCAAATCTGAAAAGGGGCATCAAAGAGGCCAAGTACTGCTACAAGCTTAAGATAGAGGGACACTTTTCCAACGCTGACCCCCGACGCATGTGGCAGGGAATTAAGGCCATCATTGACTATAAACCCACTCACTCCAGCTCCGCAGCCACTGATGTCAACTTCCTGAACGAGCTGAATGACTTTTATGCTCGCTTTGAAAGAGACAACAATGAAACTGCCACCAAGCTCAAATCCTCAGCCGACCACCCGCCTATCACACTCTCCTCCACAAATGTCTGCAATGCACTGAGCAGGATCAGCACACACAAGGCAGCTGGACCAGATAACATCCCTGGACGCGTGCTCAGGGCATGTGCGGAGCAGCTCACTGAGGTTTTTACAGACATTTTCAACCTGTCTCTTGCCCAAGCAGCTGTACCAACATGCTTCAAATGCACTTCCATTGTGCCAGTGCCAAAACACTCCAGCCCAAAGTGCCTTAACGACTGCCGCCCTGTAGCACTCACACCAATCGTAATGAAGTTCTTTGAGCGGCTGGTCCTGGCACACCTAAAAGACTTGCTACCATCCACATTGGACTCACACCAGTTTGCATACCGCAGCAATAGGAGCACAGAGGATGCAGTTTCCATGGCACTGCACTCTGTGCTCACACATCTGGACAATAAGAACACTTATGCACGCATGCTGTTTGTTGACTTTAGCTCAGCATTCAACACTGTCATCCCGGCTAAGTAAATAGCCAAACTTCGAGATCTGGGCATCAACACCTCCATGTGCAACTGGATTTTGGACTTTCTGACCAACAGACCCCAGAATGCCCGATCAGGCTCCAACTGCCCCACGTCCATCACACTCAACACTGGTGTACCACAGGGCTGTGTGCTAAGCCCATTTCTCTACTCCCTCTTCACCCACGACTGCAAGCCTGTGTACGCATCCAACTCCATCAAGTTTGGGGACGACACTACGGTGATTGGTCTCATCAGCAACAACGATGAGACTGCCTATAGGGAGGAGATCAAGCACCTGGCCACATGATGCACTGAAAATAACCAGCTCCTCAACACCACCAAAACGAAGGAGCTCATCGTGGACTTCAGAAAAGATTCAAGAGGCACGCACGACACCATCCACATCAATAGAATGGCTGTTGAGTGTGTCTCCAGTTTCAAGTTTCTGGGGACCCACATCTCAGCGGACATGTCCTGATCAACTTCGTCTCCTATTTTTTTAAAGGAGTGTTTGCGTGTGGGTGCACTAGGGTGGAAACTAGTGAAGGAGATTGTATGTAGGTTTCTTTTTCAGGTTGGGTTTGTACTGCCCCCTCTCCCAAGGACATCTCAGGTCTCCATTAAGTGTGGAGCCCATCCCCCCCGTCCTGCTCCCCTCCGATGGCTGGCGCCTTGGCCCACTGGTGCATTGGTGATACTTAGTGTCTGGGGTTGGGTGCCCAGGCAGGTGTCAGCTCACTCCAGGCGGCTGCTTCTCTGGGCCTAGCCCCCCTGCCGGTGGGTGGGGCGCCCCTGGGGTCTTGGGTCCCTGGGGCCCATGACCCGATCCACTCCAGCGTAGCTGGCCGCTGGCGGAGCCCACGGGCTCGTCCCAGGGGCTTTTCGGCATCGGGGCAGTTCGGGGGTTTCCTTGGGGCCGTCTCTCCTCTTCCCTTGGTGGGGGGGGGGGGCAGATTTCCGGGGTTGGCCCCTCTTGGGCACCTTTACTTTGAGGGTCCCTTTGGGTATCTGGGGTCTTGGTTCCCCTGGCATCTGCCTTTGGCGCTCTGGGGGGGGGGCGGGTGTTTGACTCTTCACAACCACTATTGAGCATCTTTCTTTTGGATAAACTTTACATACACAAACGCACTCTCACAAACACCTACAAGGGCTTGGATCCACGTATTTGCAGACTCACTTCCATACAGAAAAACCCCTATTATTGTCTTCAGCTGTCACTTTATACTTGTCGTATTAATTAATACTGTATATAATTCAGTGATGGTATCAAGGCGCTACTTTATTGTATCTGTAATACTTTATCCGCTGGTTGTGCTGTTCCTTTTACATCTCTCTTTGCAGACTGGTGTTGTTTTATCATTCTGTCCCTTTTATCTCCTTTTTTTCCTTTCTTTCTCTTTTCTACTTTCTTATTATAGTGTCCATATAACATGAAATATTCCCTTCATAAATTATAATAAAGCTATTTACATATATAAATCAAGCAGAGCACTATGGCGAAAGCGGTACGGCTCCACTCCACTCCACAAGTAAAATCTGTTGGGCTGTTTTTGGCATTAAGACAATTCTTAATGCCACATTGCTAGATGGGACACTATAAATTTTTTTAAAGTATAAGAATAATCCAGCACTGCATCGTTGAAGCAAACCTGTTAACTGGATAGGGGTGATATTTCAAGCTTCTTTCCCTGGCCAATCGCCCCCTGACCGCTATTCCGACACTTCTTCATCAGCTCACCAGGTTGCCACCTTAAAAGGTTCAATGACTAGTTGAACATGTTGGCCGAAATATGTTGTAATTTTTCTATTAACTTAAAAATTGCTGTTTGTGATACGCAAAAACTCATAATTGCTTTAAAAATTGTATATTCTTCCTTTTATTTTTCACCCATGGAGGTCGCCATTTTTTCACCTGCAAAATGCATTCTGCGTTGATGACGGGGTTAGGTAACCTGACCCTAGCCAGATTGATATCGCTCCGCCTAGCTTCACTCACATCCATCTGGGACCTTTCCCATAGAGAGTGATTTCTCCAACCAATTTTATTGTCCAGCCAATCAGGACGCAGGGCTGGAGTTTCATAGATGTGACGTAGTGGAGAAGCGACCGTGAGACTGTTTTGATTCAGACAATGGCGGCTCGCATCGAGGAAGCAAGCGTTAACATTGATGCTGCTATTTCTTCCGTGTTGTCCAATCTACCTAATATTGTTTCATTAAAAGAACATCAGAGAACGGCTCTGAAGGCTTTTGTTGGTGGAAACGATATTTTCACCCTTCTCCCGACCGGATTTGGCAAGTTTTGTTTTCCGGGGCGCACCCGTGGCGGACGCACCCGTGGCAGAGCGGTTAGCGCGAACCATGTTAGGAGGCCTTTAGTCCTCGACGCGGTCGGCCCGGGATCGACTCCGACCCGTGGCGCTTTGCCGCCTGTCTTCCCCCCTCTTCCTGTCAGCTAACTGTCAATAAACCGCGTGCCACTAGAGCCGCAAACACATAAAAAAAAAAAGTTTTGTTTTTTCCTGCGTCGCTCTCACAGCATCACGGGTTGGCTTCGGTGTGAGTGTTTGAAATAGCACGTCGATAAAGATGACAGACAAGTGGCTTATCCAATCATATGCAAGGATTTTTGATAAGGCCCAGCCTTCAAAAAAGGCCATTCCTATGGATCAGTCCCAGATGGATGTGAGTGGAGCTAGGCGGAGCGAAATACATCTGGCTAGGGTCAGGTTAGGGGTTAGGTCCTACTGGACTGGAACCTGCAGAGTTAACATAGGAAGGTTAACATTACCCAAGTTGATTTTTATCGTATTATGTTTGACTGGTCTAAATTTAGACAATGCCCCACTGTGTCACTGCTGGCTCTAATTTAAAAAAAAAAAAAACAGCAGAAAAAGTGAGGTGAGTCTTTGTGGCTCACTTTGTGGCTCACTGAGAGCAGTTTGAAGAACACAACTTCAGAAGGACCCATATTTAAAAATGCTCTCAACACTTCTCTCCAGAAGACTGAGTAATTTTTACCAACAAAATTGATGACAATTGGTGGTCGTTACCCTCGCAAGCAAAAACCAGCTGCTGTCCCGGCTATTTTTATCCACAAAGTGCCTAAACCCCACTGCCTTGTGAGGGAAAGATGCTGGGAGAAACATCAGAGACAGGCAACACCAGAAGCCCTTTTTAATAACAAAGCTACTGCCTTTACCGCCGGTACTGAATATGAAATCAACAAAGACCAGACCCTTAACTGGTGTTAACAGACCAAAGACTGGACCGATCAGAAGTGTTATTGGACCCGACACTGGACACCGAGCACACAGAACTACGTGTCATTAGTTTTTATTATTATTCATATTATTATTATTACATTACTACTTCGTCATCAATTTTAACGCTCTGCGGTTCAAACTGAAGAGATTTAACGTTTAACTGCTGTTTTGGCTGGACGGAGCTAGCGCTAGGACTTTAGTATATGTCATTTATCCAGAATGCATTGTAAACTATATGGTAATGTCTATGTAACAATATTTTATTTAAATTTATTTTAAAAAACAGCTTACAGTATTTTTACTCTATTGTTTTTACATCTAAAATAGATATTTCTGAAATAATATCCATTGTTACAACTAATCGTGGATCACTTTAAGAAGTTCTCTGATAACTCATAGTCGGTCTCATCACAGATGAGGACAACCCAGAGTACAGGCAGTGGATCCAGAGCTTTATCGCAGAACCACTTGAGGTTAAATGCAAGGAAAACAAAGGAGCTGGTGGTGGACTTTTGCAGGCGCAGACCCACCCCAATACCGGATAACAACCATGTTGAGATAGTGGACTCTTAGAAGTACCTGAGTGTTCACCTGAACATTAAACTGGACTGGAGTCACAACATTGATGGTCTTTACAGGAAGGGTCAGAGTAGAGTCTACCTGCTGAGAAGGCTGAAGTCTTTTTGAGTGTAAGAGGTGCTCTTGAACACCTTCTTTGACTCTGTGGTGGCATCAGCCATCTTCTATGGTGTGGTCTGTTGGAGCTGCAGCTTAACTGTAGCTGAGAGGAAGTAGCTGGATAAACTCATTAGGAGGGCGAGCTCTGTCCTGGGATGCCCCCTGGACCCAGTGCAGGTGGTGGGAGAGAGAAGGACTCACATCGTTGCGTAAATAGTCTGCTGTCGTTCCTCTATTTACATTGAATATTTCATTGTTTTACCTGAATATGCCATATTATTGTGTATTATCAATAATTTTGCAATATGTACTCTGGTTGTAATTTTTAAAATTTAGCTTTTGACCTGCTACTGCACATTACGCAGGCTTTCCTCCCTGACGGGTCTAAATCTCTTTCAAAATCACATCTGTTTTCCTAATTAGTAATTTATTATAGATTGTTTGTCTGATGTATACTTGCTTTTAATATGTACAGTACCTTGGTCTGTTTTATTTATTTATTTTATTTATTTTATTTTTTTTACAAACCGCTTTATAAATAAAGCTGGTTGTATTAGATCTGCAGGATGTCTGGGTTTTTACTTCAATCCCAGGAAAGCACTCGCATATTATAAAATATTTGAAACTTAAAAAATATTTTGAAAAATAACAGAAATTTGAGCTAGAGCAATAACTTCTTGCAGTGCTTTAATTTAATTCATGTTGTAAGGTTTAATGTCATGTTTAAGTTGTCCTGATGGTTGTTTTTAAATTATGCTGTTGGTTAGAATGTGTACAGGGTCAGGTTTGCAGGCCACCTTGCTCACGCACCTTTTCAGCTCTGCCCACTAATGTACTCTGGGTCTGAGATCAGGACTTTGTGATCCCTCCAAAACATTCATTTTGTTGTCCATATATGTGGTAGGAAAGTCAAACTATAACTGACATCTAAGATTTATTGAACAAGGAAACAGCAAAATGGTCAAGTTCCAGAAACTTTGAGAAACAGAGCTGAGATTACATATATGGAAGTAATCGCACCCCACGGTCCAGCTGCAGTCTCTCCGTCTGGCCTGTCTCTAACTCCCCTCTGTTTTCGCCTCTCCTAATACCTGACAGCAGCCTTGCCGTGAGACAAAACAAAGACAATCATATCCCATTCATAATCCTGCACAGCAAATACGCCAACATTGCCCTTGGCAATTAGCGGAAGTAGAGCTGATGTGCAGTTCTCGTGTCTCCAGTGCTCACATGTCTGGTGGCATCAGGTCATAGTGACTTTAGGATAATAATCCAATAACAGTATACCACTTCGCAACTAATCTGGTGCTATGCCGAGGGACATTTCCATTTGAAAGACACATTTGTAACAAAAGTTAGACTATTGCTTATATTTCCACATACTGTTCTTTTCTCATTTTGCCATCTGTTTCATGCTATGCTCCACTCCCTTCTGCTGCACCCATGATTTGTTTTTGAGGTTGTTTGGGACTCAGAAAGTTGTTGCTTGTGAACAGGTTGTACTGTGGGATTTACTGTGGTCACAATTTTGTCTGGTGGTTTTATTAGCTTTCAGTCAACCTTGTATGATCCATAGGTGGCATTCTACAGAGAAGCCTGAGGAATGTAGCCCCAGGCGGTGGTGGTGGTGGATTAGGACGAGGAGGTGGTGATAGGTCAGAGGGAACAGCAGAGAGGATGCACGAGACATACCTGCAGCAACAGATAATCCTGGCTCTACAGAGGCTCAGAGAGGACATGAGGAGCGTGGTGGACAGACTGGAGGTGGTGGAGAGACTTGCTACCACTCATGTAAGTTTGGGTCCTAATGCAGAATCATGTCTAAAGTTTTTGTTTCATTTCATTCGTTTTTGTTTCCTTTTCATTTAGTTTGAAGTGTTGAGTGCCTGTTGACAAATGTTCCCTCAGTGATTTGAAGTGATTGTTGGTTTGTGTCTGACCCACTCAGGGCTCAGGCTGGAGACCATGCCTGCATTGTGCTGCAGCTTCACAGCAGGCAAGTAGCTTTTTGTCCCAGTGTTCTAATACAAGATGCACTCTGATATTGGACCACAAAATCTATTTTTGAATGTTTCTTTTGGTCGTGAGTTTGCTCTGTTTTTTAAGAATCAAGCTCTGAGAACCATTCACATATTTGGATCCCCTAACTAATTTTGTTATCGATTCATTGTATCGCGTGATTAATGCGTCACTCGCATTTTCAAATACTGCTTCTACAAATGACAAGAGCACCACAGTGACATAGGACCTAAAAAGTGTCTGCACCATCAACACCAAGTCAAATTTCAAGTGCAAACCTACTTACTATTACTTGGCAATAAACATGTTTCTGATTCTGATTCTAAAATAACATGGAGTCATTGATGAGGGTGAAGAGAGCTAAACAGCAGGGTAGTCGTTTCTATATCTAACGTTTGTTCATTTTCAAAGTAAGGAAACGCAAATAGCGCTTGGCTCGAGGCTATGAACGGAGTCCTGCGCGGTCGAAGTTGAGCTTCAGGTGCTGCTGGTAGCTCATCTAATGCGGCAGTTAGCTTTTTAGCTGGTTAATGACAGGAGCTCATTTATGTGCGTAACTTTCCCGGATGTGATTAAAATGTGTTTGGATTAGACTTCCGGTTTAACTCATGGAGTAGACAGACGCACAAGAAACTTCTCTCCCGAACTGATAGCATAAATCCCTCTAACCAACTCGATAACGCAGTATCCGAGAGATAGAAATAGCGAAGGGAGTGAAAGACACATATCTGAGGCCAATTCAAAGTAATAATGCCAAAAACTCAAGATAAAGGCTCTTTGACAACGAAGGCTAAAGCTGAAGCTGCACAAGCTAGCACCGGCGCTAGCATGGATTCTGCCGACATACTAGAAGCAATAAAAGAGTTAAAAGAAGACCTAAAGGTGGACAACGGGAACCTGAGGAGTGAAATTGCACAACTCGGAGAAGAAATAAAAGGCAAACTCGACAACCTGAAAACGGAGGTACAGAACTTGTCCGAACGAACGAGCGAGTTGAAGAACCGAGTGGAGCAGGTAGAGCGGTGGTCGGCGGAGGTGACCGAGGTGCTCTGTAACAGTTTAGAGCAACACACAGAACTACAGCGAAAAAATATGGACCTGGAAGCCAGAGCCAGAAGAAATAATATGCGCATCTTTGGATTAACGGAGGGAGAAGAAGGAAACTCGCTCCCTCAATTCATTGAAAAACTTCTCCGGAGAGAGCTACCTTTACCTCCAGACCTCGACCTGAAAATACAACGAGCCCATAGATCACTGGCTCCCAAACCCCGACCCGAGGCACCGCCGAGAGCCATCATAATAAATTTCCAAGAATACACCACTAAAGAGACGGTGCTGAGGGAAGCATGGAAAAAAGACGCTCTACTTTGACCATGACTACCCGGCAGAGATAGTAAAAAAGAGAAAAGAGTACGCTGGGATAAAGAGAGCACTCAAAGAAAAGAATATCCGCTTTCAGACGCCGTTCACCAGGATGAGAATCCATTGGAGCACCGGAGTTCGGACCTACGACAGCGCACAGGAGGTGCTGCGGGAGATGAAAACACGAGGATTTCCCGTGCAGGAACCGGAGCCCGCAGCGGAGGACAGCGACCCGGGAGCACGACTCCGGGATATGCAGGGATGGCAGCAAGTAAACAACCGAGGATCGGCGTCATCCACCGCACAAAGAGCAAAGGAAAAATTACAAGAGTACCACGGGGGACACAGTAAGAAAATCGAACTGGGATGTGGAAATTATGTGGTTATTTAACTCGAAATTGCTCTTTAAAGTGGGCCATTGTGTAATTCAGTAAAGTGATTGGGAGAGACGGTTTTAGCTATTGGAAAATTACCGTTGGACTATAAAAGATGGCAGAGTTGTTTCTTTTTAACAACGTAGCTACTCTTATGGGTGGACCCTCTCCAGTTCGGAGGTTTCTCCCCCCGACTTACCAGCGGGGTCACTATTGAGGAGGTACAAGAGCCCCCTCATCCCTTGGAGGTCAGTTCCCTTATTGTTCAAATGTTTGGTTGTTTTGTTCTTAAGTTTACTTGGGAAGTGTTTGAACGGGGCACACATCTTTGTTATAACTTGGTTCAGGAGGCATGGGGTCACATAGTTTGAGAATTGCTTCCATAAATGTAAATGGTATGCGCAATCCAGTTAAGAGGAGCAGGGTGATGACCAAAATAAAAAAAGATAAAACGCAGGTGATATTCTTACAGGAGACACACATGACACAACAAGAACATAACAAATTAAAAACAAAATTTGGTTTCTTGAACTCATTCTTTAGCTCATGTAAAAACAGTCGCAGAAGGGGAGTGGCTATATTAATCTCAAACTCAGTTAACTTCCATTTAACATATGAAGAAAAAGACAAAGAAGGTAGATACATCCTAATTAAAGGCCGATTAGAAAATAACTTGATTACCATGATGAACATCTATGTGCCACCAGAAAGTGAAAGAGGATTCCTCCAAAAATTATTTGATAAAATAGCCGCAGAAAGCGAAGGAACACTAATCTGTGCAGGGGACTAGAACACAGTATTAAATAATTATATGGATACTACAAGCACCAGACGGCGATCTACAAAATCAAAAGATTTAAATATTTTAATAAAAGAGACTGGGATCTACAACGTCTGGAGAGATCTACATAAATCAGAAAGGGACTACACACATCACTCAGCCACACACCAAGTTCACTCTAGACTTCTTCCTAATGAATAAAGCAGACAGACATAGGGTGAAGGAATGCTCCATAGGAGCAGCGGACTTATCAGATCACAACATTATCTATCTTTCCATTAATCTAGAGAACACACCAAAGAATACTTTATGGAGACTAAACATTGGCATCGTAAATAACGAACCTGCCGTAAAAGGGATAAAAAAAGAGATAAGAGATTGTATATCTGATAACCAAAATAACCAAGTGGACCCCACCATAATGTGGGACACATTATGGTGTCCCACATTATGGTGGCAATAATGAAAGCAATAATGAGAGGGAAATTAATTTCAAGAACAGCATACTTGAAAAAGAAAAACAAGGCGTATTATGACGAGTTAGTTGAAACTTTGAGAAACCTAGAAAAACAACTTTCAAACAAAAGGGAGGATAAAAGATTAAACCAAATAAAAGAGGTCAAAAAACAAATAGAGAATATCCTGAAAAACGAACAAGAAAAGAAACTGAGAGCAGTAAAACAAAACTATTATGAATCAGGCCCAAAGGCAACAAAAATCTTGGCAAAACGCCTCAGATCACAACAAATTAAACAATCAATACATGGTATCTTTGACCCAAAAAAGAAAAAGGTGACAAACACATTAGAAGAAATTCACACTGTCTTCAAAGAATATTACAAACCTTTATACACCCAACCGGACCCAAACGGAGCAATAAACGTAGAAGAATTCTTACAATCGTTAGACCTTCCATCACTGGGAAAAATACAAAATGAGGATTTAACCGCACCCATAACAAAAAAGGAACTAAACAACGCAATTGGCAAGCTAAAGTCAAACAAGAGCCCAGGGGCAGATGGGTTTCCCAACGAATGGTACAAAATTTTCAAGGAAGACCTTTCCACAGTAATGTTAAATTCACTCAATTTTACGCTGCGACACGCCATTACCCCTCCGTCTTGGAAAGAGGCAGTAATCTCTGTTATTGGAAAAGAAGGTAAAAATAAGACACTTTGTGAGTCTTACCGCCCAGTCTCTGTTCTAAATGTTGATTACAAATTGTTTACCTCTATTTTATCCAAAAGACTTGAACACCTTTTAACTGACTTGATAGATGATGACCAATCAGGTTTCATTATGGGAAGACAAACACAAGATAATATAAGGCAAAATCTTCATATTATTGACCAAATAAACAGACAACAATTATCAGCAACTTTGATTAGTCTGGACGCAGAAAAAGCATTTGATAGGGTCTCGTGGTCATTTCTGTATAAAGTATTAGAGAGAATGGGTTTTAACGAACAAATCATAAGATGTATTCAATCACTATATAAAGAGCCCACTGCAAGGATTTAAATTAACGGTCATGTTGGGGGAAGCTTTAATCTGTTTAGAGGCACACGGAAGGGCTGCTGTCTCAGCCCCTCACTATTTGCCATTTACATAGAACCCTTAGCACAATTCATAAGGCAAAACATACAACTGAAGGGAGTGAACATTGCAGGAGAAGACCATACAATCGGGCTATTCGCAGATGAAGTAATTATATATCTACAGAATCCTAATGTAACGCTTCCAACACTGTTTTTAAGCCTGGAAGAATTCGGGAAGATGTCAGGTTATAAAATTAATATCTCAAAAACACAGCTATTACCAATAAACTACATTCCGAGTGAGGAAATTAGACGAAGGTACACACTTAAATGGGAAAATGAATCAATTAAATACTTAGGAGTCACACTTATGCAAGACCTGAGCAAAATTCAAGAAACTAATTATTCCAAAATAACAATATGATACAAAGAGACCTCCTCAAATTGTCAAAAATAGTATTGGATTTTAGCTCAAGAATAGAAATAATTAAGATAAATATACTGCCTAGGCTGCTATATCTCTTTCTATCATTACCATTTAAGATCCCAGAAGCCCAATTTAAAATGTGGAACAAACAAGTATCTAGATTTATTTGGGCAGGTAAAAGACCTAGAGTGAAATTTAAGACTCTTCAACTGGATAAAAGAAATGGTGGCTTAGTCCTCCCTAGCTTTAAAGAATATTATTATGCTGCACAACTAAGGTCTAGAATCAAACGTATCCCAAATACAACCACAAGCCAGGCTTGGTGAAAAAGAAAGAATAAGTAAAATTGCAGAAAACACAATTTTAGAAGAAACGCTGAAAATATGGTATGAGGTCCTAAAGAAATACAAATCAGAAGGGGATAGTATAATATTGATATGGCCCTCCCAGTCAGCGAGATTCAAACCAAAGGACACAGATAGCACATTTATAGAATGGAGGAGAAAGGGGATAACAGCTATCTGCATACTTATGGAGGGATAAAACATTTAAATCCTTCGGCAAAATCAGAAGAGAATTTGAACTGAATAACAGAGATCTTTTCAGATACCTACAGCTAAGACACTTCTACACTAATGAGGTTGAGAAAGAATTATCACTGGAAGGAAATTAATTGATTCAATTATTTTCGGATGCATATATGAAAACCCCAACAAAAATTGTCTCTAAGCTGTATAAAAGTCTACAAAGTCGAAGCGGAAACAACTCACTATATATAAAGTCCAAATGGGAAGCTGAATTAAAAGTGAAACTGTCAAAGAGTGACTGGCTTTCAATGTGCAAAACACAACAGTCCTCCACAAGCTCCAGAGGCTGGAGGGAATTCGGCTGGAAAAATTTGATACGCTACTTTATAACACCTCAATTACAAAATAAATTATTCCACACTCAGCAACAATGTTGGAGGCAATGTGGACAGATGAATACCAGTCACTGTCATATATTTTGGCAATATACAAAAATACAAACCTACTGGAATCAAGTTGCTCAGGCTATAGAAGAAATAATAGGTTACAAGATACCCAAGGACCCACAAATTGTTTATTTGGGGTGGCTGGAGAGTGAAGAGATACACAGGAAAGACATCTATCTCCTCAAAATCCTGATGATGGCAGCTAAAAAGGCGATTACCAGAAAATGGTTTAAAAGTGACCCTCCACACCTGACGCAGTGGATATCAATAGTAGAGGAAATCTTCACAATGGAGAAAATGACCTACCACCTAAGGATCAAGTCCAAACACCTGAAAGAACACTGGAGAAAATGGTTTGATTACACAAACCAGAAAGGACTTGCCCATAAAGAGACTGGAACGCCAGACAAAACTATATAAGAAGACCCCCACACCTCCCTAAACAGTGACTTTGTTACACCTTTGTTGTGTGCTTGTTGTTCTTCCCTTTGTTTCCCTCTTTTTTCCCCCTGTATGTTCTATACAAACTTGAAAAATACCAAATAAAAAGTATTTAAAAAAAAGTGTTTGAATTAAAAGAAAAGTATTCTGAATGCACTGTTTATATGAGCTGAAAATCAAATAATCCGACCATGATGTGCGTTTACTCGCACCAAACTATTCAAAATAGAAACTCTGACATTAGCGGAGTTGATGAATTTCCATAAAAAAAACTGCAGAGGTTTTGTACTTCTTCGTGCGGAAAAAACCAACAAGCGCAGAGGTGCGGTTGGTTCCAACGCACCAGGTTCTGAGATGGTTGAGAACTCCTGTTTAGAGAGTGGGAGGAAATTCTGATCCTCCCAAAATGTTCTGTGCTGCAGCGCTGCGGCCCCGTCCTCCACATGCAGGTGCTGTAAGTTCATGAGTTAATCGGAAGTGTTTAGATGGACGCTGGTTGGATTATGAAACTAACCCTCTGTATCAGAATACAATTTCATTCTGATATTAATTTGTTGATTAAGCTTTAACTCTTAATTTGTTGACAAAGTCTGAGTGAAAGTACTGTATGGGAAAGAGGAGCAGAGTGTAACGATCAGAGGCAGGGGACCCAGAATTCAGCCAGACCAGCAGAGGTTCAGATCAGGTTCTTCTTTTATTAAAAAAATCCAAAGCAAGAAAAAAGCCAAATAGACCGTCAAACCAAAAGACGGCACAAAAAATAATCAAACTAACAGGGCAGACAAGGCAGGAACAGACAGAACAGGATGGCTCAGGTTTCTGGAGACAAAGGGGGTCAAAAAATCCAAAAGCAAACCATAAACAGAACCTTGCCGGAGGAGACTCACCCATAACTCAACAAGACGACCTGGCACTGATGTCTGGCCTCAACAGTTTATATGGAGGTGGAAGCAGGTGAAACCGGTGAGAGGTGATTGCAGGAGGGGTGGAGTTAGGCAGGTGTGCAGAGTAAGTAATTAGACCAGACATCAGTGCTGAGGCTCAAAACAAGACCAGATCAGAAACCAAACTTAAAACAATGACTGTAAAATAAACCTCAAAACTCACACTAAGACACAAACCAAAACTAAGACATAACTCCAACTATGAAAAAAACCCAGAACCTAAAACACAAATAAACCAAAAAGCAGTAAAAAGCTAACTTTAACCAAATCATAAACAGGAACCAGGACAGAATATTACACAGAGCTCTGAACTAAATTTTCAAGAATCAAGAGTCTTTATTGTTGTTATGTAACCATAATGAAACTTTAGTGAGACACTCAGAATGATAACAGGCAGACCCAAATTAAAAACAGTTACAGAAAAACGCGACATAAACATCCCTAAAGGACACTCTCAAAACTGTAAAACCATCAGAAGAAATAAAAAGTATTTCTAAGAAAAATATGGCAGAAAAATATGTAGAAGGACAAATGTAGCATGTAGTATTTACATGAAATACATCTTGTGTTGAAACAGTCAATGAAATGGGCTTGTGGTTTATTTGATTCTCAGAAGTGGTGTTTTTGCACTGGTTTCATTGTTATGTCCAATTATTTCCCTAGATGCACAAGTTCAAGGGTGAGGTTCAACCAAACTACATTGACCCCCAGTTTTACAGCTTCACTTTGTTGTGTTAAGATACTGTTCATATAGACAACATTTACTATTAAATGATTGACTAACAATCTAGTCAACATATATTAACTTCTTTATATGAAGCAAAATGATTTATTACCTAGTATCATGGTAACGCCGGGCATACACTGTACTATATTTTCAATTGTTTTACTCAGATACAGCTCAAACTGTATGACCAAACCGCGGGGTTTAAAAGTTCACAGCTCACGATATCTGTTCTTACACTGTACGGCCCGACGCTCTGATGTGACCTGACTGCTCACACTGTACGTTCAAAAACAACACGTCAGACTCAGGAGAGATGGTCTACCCGGAAGCCAAAATGTCAACAGTAGAAGAAGAAAAAGATGGAAGTTTCCGTGAGACATGGAGTCAAACTACGGAGGTGCAACTCGTAGAATTGCCAAGGCAGCACGTTTCGTTCTTCTGAGCCTCGTATTTAACAGTGAGAACCGATACTTCCGTCTTTTTCTTCTTCTACTGTTTATGTTTGGCTCTCTAAGGGGCTGAGTCCGACATGTGGTTTTCGGACGTACAGTGTGAGCAGTCAGATCGCATTAGAGCGTCGGGGCATACCGTGTAAGAACAGATATCGTGAGCAGTGAACTTTTGAACCCTGCGGTTTCGTCGTACAGTTTGAGCTGTATATGAGTACAACGATTGAAAAACCGTGTATGCCCGGCTTTAACAGAACACCTAAGTAGCAACTTATATTTTTTGCGCTTATTTGCTCTTTCCTTCCAAATATTAAATTTTGGAAAGAAGAAATGGAAATAAAACTTTTTTTCATCCGGTTCATCGATTAATGGTAAAAATAATCAACCGATTAATCGATTATTAAAATAATCGTTATTTGCAGCTTTGATTTCATAGTGGATATGACGTCACTTTAACACACTGAATAAAAATCTCCAGGGAAAAGGAAACTAAGCCCGGCAGTTATTTACTTGAGGATGTCCTGGCATTTGAGCGCAATATGACTGTTTGCCAGAGATTCACAGAGAGCTACTCGCTCACACTTCCCATCCCTGAGAGTTCAATCAAGAGCACTATCACATTAGTTGTATTTGCACCATGCAATTATAGCAATGCAAGCTGCATTTGAAGAAAGATTCTATGAGTTCAGAAAGGAAAAAAACACTCTGTCCTTCCCTTTCACACCGTTGGATATCGAGCCATCCCTGCTGAACATGTCTGCAATCACAGGGATAAGGGAGTGAGATCTTGAACTGGAACTGACCAACATAGCAGATAACTTCTGCTGAGTTTCCAAGTTCTAAAGCCTGATCTCAGAGAAGTTGAGTCAGAAAGTGACTCCCACTAAAGAGCACAAATGGAATGATATAAAAAACCTCTGAAACTAGAAACATGAAGTGCCATTCCTGATATGAACATCTAAAAAAAATATGCATTTGGAGTCTAAACAGGCCTGCGTAGTTCAGTGTTAATTTTTTATAAAGCAGGGCTAAATGCTGCACATCTCTTTGAAGAATTCTACTGTTCTAAAAAGTAAAATACATTAAAATAATTTTTTTAAGTTTTTCAATTCAGGTTTATTTATATAGCACCAATTGACAACACATGTCATCTCAAGGCACTTTACAAAGTCAAATTCAATCAAATCATAGTGTACAGAAGGTTTCTTATCTGAGCAAACCCAGCAGATCGCATCGAGTCTTGACAAGCAGCATTCACTCCTCATGAAAGAGCGTAGAGCCACAGTGGACAGTCATCTGCATTGTCCATGGCTTTGCAGCAATCCCTCATACTGAGCATTTATGAAGCAGTGGAGAGGAAAACTCCCCTTTAATGGAGGAAAACCTCCTGTAGAACCAGGCTCAGTGTGAACGGTTATCTGCCTTGACCGGCTGAGGTTTAGAGAAGACAGAGCAGAGACACAAAAAAAGCACAGAAGCACACATTGATCCAGGAATCCTTTTTTATGTTATATGGTAATAGCGGATGATCTGCCTCCCCTGGATGATGTCACAGCTAACAGAACGCCATACCAGGTGTACCTACAATGAAGCAAAATTACAGAAAACAAAAAGTTCAAAGTTCAAATAAGAACAAACAATGCAAATTGGAGAACAGTAGGAGAACTCAGCAGAGTGAGAGAAATAGGCCCTGATGTCCTCCAGTAGCCTAAGCCTATAGCAGCATAACTATAGAGATAGCTCAGGGTAACCTAAACCACTCTAACTTTAAGCTTTGTCAAAAAGGAAAGTTTTACAAGCTCTGTTATCTTTTGTGGCTCCATACTACTTTTCTTTGGTGGAAGAGGGAGTAAAATGGCTCTTTTGGTGGTAAAGGTTTTCGATGCCTGCACTAAACCAGTTCCGATAAAACTCTGATGTGATTGGCAGAACAATGCTAAGAAATAAATAATCACTCCTGTACACAAGTTTCCAACGATTAGTCAGTGATCGGTGATGATGCTGCAGAACTGCTGAGGAGTTTTGACGAATGGAAATACTGTGGGATCCTGTTTTCTGTAGCAATTTATATTGTTTTTCTTTTGATTGTTTTTTTCAAGGATGAGACATGGTGGCCATTTGATGTGCCGTGTCAGACAGTTCTTCTGTTCATGCTGTGGCCGTTTGTAACACAAGGTCTGGTCTACCTGCTGAGGAAGGCTTACCAGAGAACTCGCACATCTTCATGAGGAGCTCAAGACAGCACCACCTGATGGACATGGGGAGAAATGCTCGTTGCTCGCCATATTCAGTGGAGGAGTGTCTGATTTAAGTCCCTTCACTATCTCTAAATAGGAAGTTTGATCTAAACTAATAAACAGACTTTCTGTTTCAGGTCTGGAGTAACATAATTAGCCTTTATTAAAGTGAAATAAAGGGAGTTTAAAAAATGGCTTTAACGTTATTTTCCAGCGTGTTGAGTATTTGTTTTTCTTCTATACCTCTGTACAGTGCTGCCCTACCTCTGAATGTCTTGCTCTGAGTTTCAATCTGTCTGAGTCCATTTCAACCATTCTGCAAAACCTAAACACATATTTGTTTTGATTGGGTCCAGCTGAAGCTGCCAGCTTTGTAAACTATTACCCCATTTACACTACCCTTTTTTAACCGTGCCGAGACCGGTCCGAGCTCGGTAACTGAGATAACGTTCGAGTGTAAATGGATGACAAACTGAACTGGACCATGCCAGACACAACCGGACCGCGCTAAAGCTAGACCAGTTCGATGAGTGGGCTCAGCCCGGTTTTTCCCTGGCTCAGTTCTCAGATAACAAAGAGCACATGAGCAGACCGCGTCATCTCCTTACAGTCAGCTGACTAGTTTTGCGGTTTCAGACATTCATAAAAATACTAGCTTCCTTACTGTGCCACATGGTTTCCAGTGATGATTCTGCTTAGCAGTGTGATGAACCTCAACGTCTGTTGTTGTTTCCTGCGTCTGTAAGCCCTGGTTAGACTTTCGTTTGTCTTATCCACGTCCCAAAAGCCGAATCCGTCAAGTAAATTCACCAAAGGTTGCCTTCTTCACCTGACTCTCCGCAAAAAGCAATTATTACCAAGCATAACTTCCTGAATGTTACGCCATTTTGATTTGCTTGAGTCCCTCCTTCAATCCTAGAGAGCAGTAGTACCATAGATCGTCGGTACTACTGCGAGGAACCAAGATGGCGTGATGTGTAAGCGGTTGTCAGAACCAAGCTCGGCTTGGTTAACTGATCCAAGCTCGGTCCGAGCTCGGCATGGATCGATTTAACAAGGGTAGTGTAAATGGTGCTTAAGCTGTGACCTAATAGCCCTGTTTACACTACCCTTTTTAACCGTGCCGAGAATGGTCCGAGCTCGGTAACTGAGATAACTATTGAGTGTAAATGGAACGCAAACTGAACTGAATCGTGCCATTGTTGTTTTATAATCGTGTCCGGCCTTCTCCTGCTTAAAACCCTGAAGGCCCCACTACTACCCCGGTTTTAAGATTTGACAATAAATGGAGAATACGTTTGATCAGAGGTAAAACATTGTAATATGCATATTGAATTTATTGGAATTTCCAAGAGACAAAAGTTTACATTACCAGTGCATCTACGTTCCTCCCTTGGCATTGCATTCTTTTGTCTGATCTAAGTTTTGCCAAGAGATCCTTTTCATCAACTTAGGGGTGATTTCAGATTTGGATGCTATCTGTTTCTCAAACAAAGGAGCTGGTCTTCCCAGTACGGGGTCAGGCCGAAATGACCTAACAGCCATAAAACTTATGTTATCTTACCCGGCAACAGGAAGAGACAGTCATCACTCTGCTTTCCTCAGCAACCCCAACTAAGATATATTTTTTATTCTCAACACCAGACACAACCGAACCGCGCTAAATCTATACCAGTTCGATAGTAGGGCTCGGCCCGGTTCTCTGATAATAAAGAGCGCATGAGCAGACCGCGTCATCTCGTCAGACATTCATAAAAATACTAGCTTCCCTACCGTGCCACACGATTTCCAGTGATGATTCTGCTTAGCAGTGTGATGAACCTCAACGTCTGTCGTTTCTTGCGTCTGTAAGCCCTGATTAGACTATTGTTTGTCTTATCCACTGCCTAAAAGCCAACTCTGTCAAGGAAATTTACCAAAGTTTACCTTCTTCACCTGACTCTCCACAAACAACGAAATATCACAATTATAACCAAACATAACTTCCTGAATATTACGGGCGCCGCCATTTTTATTTGCTTGATTCCCACCTTCAATCCTAGAGAGCAGTAGTACCGTAGATCGTCACTAGGAGGCGAGGAACCGTGCTAGCGTGATCTGTAAATGGTCGTAAGAACCAAACTCGGCACGGTTAACTGATCCAAGCTCGGTCCGAAATCGGCATGGATCGGTTACAAAAGGGTAGTGTAAATGGGGCTCTAGCCAATTCAGGATGTATAAAAATGAATGTTACGTGAAAGTCTAACGTTGCGTCCAGTTGAATGTTCACCTGGACAATAAACTGGACTGGAGTCACAACAATGATGCTCTTTACAGGATGGGTCAGAGCAGAGTCTACCTGCTGAGGAAGCTGAGGCATTTTGGAGTACAAGGGGGGCTCCTGAAGACCTTGGTTGCATCTAAATACCTATTTTCTGTAAGGACTCTAGCTGAAAGTGTGTCAGTGGTCACCATGATAAATGCTGTCTGAATAGTGCATTCAGTAAAGAAGGATGTAGGAAAAGGAGCCTGTATGCTTCTTTTTACAGATGCTTTAGCATAGGAACTTCGCGATGTCCCTTACTGGCACAAAGGAGCTTTAAAGAATCCCACAGTCCTTTGCGTGACATGAATTATTTTCCTCACGGAAATTACCGAAAATGGCCTGAGAGAAGAGAGCCCACACTTTGTAGTTTATTTTCGGAAAGTTGTAGGCCTGGATTTGACTAGCATCAACCATGTGCATGTCTATCACCTAATGACGTCAGAGATAAAGGCTGTCCATAATTGGCACGGTGGTCCGAAGCTTCTTTCCTTCCCACAATAGTGTTCTGGCTCAGACTAGTGCTTCAGACTCACTTTTATGCAGAAAACCCCTATTACCAGGCTAGCTGTCACTTTATACATCTTGTATCAAATAATACTGTGCATTTTCCCTTGATGTTATCAAGGCATTGGTTGTTTATACCTGTAAAACTTTATCGGTTTGTTTTGGTTTTCTTTTTATATCTCTCTTTGCAGGTGTAGAAGCCCATGCCAAGGATATTATCCTGTTCTCTCCTTTTCCGCTCCTCTCTTTTTTTCACCTTTTCTGTTTGCTAACCTGTGGTCATGCTTCTCGGTCCATTACTGGCCTGGCTGACTGGAATCACGCTGACCTCGGCCCCTCCAGTGAAGGTCTGCAGTCCCACAGTTGAAAGTCATACCTGGTTTACAATTCAGATTTTAGGTTGTATTTTTCCCAAAGCGAATGTGTTTACTTTGCCAATGTGTCTCTCTTCCTGTCTGACTCATGACTTTTCCATCAAATTGCTGCGCACTTCCAAGATAGTTTAGGTCAGAACTATGCAGACACACTTGTGCCAAACTGCAGGTGATCTGCCCGGCCCCACTCACTTCAACCTGCGCTTCAGAGGTGCCACACCTCCAGGAGGGGTAACTGCTAGGACTACAATTAATCCGATTTCCATTGGATTGGACGCTAATTTGGATCACTTAAGTCACTTTCCCGTCACCTTAAACTCAAAAACTACAAATCTAGGCACACTCTGTATTCTAAAAAAAACCTTTCATCCATGTACATCTTTCTTTCAGGAATTGTGGAGGGCTCACGTATTATGATAGGCGCATCTGCTCTCACAATTGGTGACTAGTCAGTTTATCTGCAATTATGTTGTTATGCCAGAAACCTGTTTGATTATGAATATTATTATCAATTATAATTTGCTATTATAATTTCATAATATATCATTCAAACTCAAATGGTAGCAAAATATAATTCAAATGGTTGTGATCCAAGGGCTGTGAGCCTGTAATGATTAATTAGCTGTTATGAACTTATTTATGCTGGAAAAGTGTGATCTGACCAGTATCACAAACCAATGAAAATGTCTGTTAATTCAGTTGTTAACTCAAAAAGAGGTACTTCTTTTGCTCTTAGAGACCATTCAACTTCTGGACCAAAATAAACGTAAACAATTACTATTTTGCACGTTATTATTGATTAAACTAATAATTCCCTGTTACAGTAATTATTCTACTTAAAACACTAGGAAACACTACTCGCTACTCAAAGAACATGCAAAAGAAAATAAATGAAAATAAAACAAGTCAAATACGGATTAAAATGGGAGCTAGTACTGCTTAAATCAATTCACAGTTGGTTAAGACTGATTGACGTTACATTCAAGAAGTCGGCACTTTGACATAGCAGCATTGAAAGACAAAATAGCTTTGAGAGAGCACAATTGAAGTACCGGAAACAGACCTGAAGTCAGATGAGGAACGCCTCTGTGCACCACAACAAGCTAAGCTAACCGTCTAGAGCTACACTGTCCCACCCCAAGATGGCGGCTATGACGACATAAAACCTACGGCCTCTCGTACGCGAGGGGGCGGCACTAATGACGTATCTAACGCACCTGCCTAGTTTGGGCGGACTTTTGATCAGGAGGCAGTCTCGCTTCAGAAAAAAAAAGGATTTCAAAGGAAAATGCGGGAAACCGAACACGGACCAAAAGATGGAAAGATGAAGAAAAGGAGGAGAAAACAAAGTCGGCTATTGGCGTAGCCAATTTATCATCAACCAAAAAAACAACACAGCCAAAATCACTTATGAAATGCATGCACAGACATTAGAACATATTCAGCACAGTTAAACGAACTCCCTTTGGAGTAATTAAGCATTAAAACTATTTCCTAATAGGTTCTGCCCAGGCACAAAATATATCACCTTATGGGTGGAAAAGAGAAATAAAAGAAAAATCCTTTTGTTAGTTGGTGTCGCCACAGTGAGGATGTCCCAACTCGTCTGTAGGTCCGTTAGTCCAACAGCGTGGGAGGGCAGCTCGGATCCGGGAGGGGGCAGCCAGGATCAAAGAGAAAACCACACAATTTATGGGGCTCTCCGACGCTTTATTTGGCCAAAACAAGCGAGCGAAGTCTGACGATCGCTGAAAGATAGCGGCTTCTAGTAGGATAAAAAATGAATTCAAAGTATTTTAAAGTCGGCGACCTCCTGTTTAGGAATACAGGGAGAAGTTTGATTTAGAAACTCTCGGACCAGCGAGAAATCGAATCACGTGCCACGTGGGGGAAATCCTAACGGGAGAAAACGGCTGTATGTCTTCCCAGTTGGCGTCGTGCCAGTGAAGAAGGGACAGCGTTGTCCGTTTTCACCTTTTATGTCAGTTCCATGGCAACAAGATAAGACTCGGTGGGCTGGTCATCAGGGTGACCATGTTGCATGCTGGGAGCTGGAGTCTGTCACGTCATAACATGGCATTACAATGTCTCAGAGCTGTCAACACCAAAGGAGGGTCGAGTGTATCTTGTGGGAACGAGAGAACTGCAGTGGAAGATACAACACAACACTTCCTCCATGTATTAGCTACTGCTGATTGGTGCGGTTATCGTGTGAAATGGTTTTTGGCACTTTTGCCAAGTCCGCTTGTTATTTTTCTAAAGTCACTTGTAAATTCTGTGAGTCACAATATTTTGGGCTTGTTTATGAACGTGCAGTCGCTTTTTTGAGGACTCTAAAATAAGTGACTGAACAGGAGTGAAGAGACCCACTCATACTGCAATGCTACAGCCATGAAGGTGTTATAGATTAACTGGTGATGAGATTCATTTGTGTTGGCAGCTGGAAAACACAGATGTCCCTTTGGGCGTGGCTTTTTAGGACCCCTTTACCGAACCAGGAAATACACAGCATGTTCAGCTTTATAAACTACAAATGACTGCAATGTATAATCTGATCCATAAGATATCAACAAATCCTCATTTTAAAGGCATTTCATTGCTGTAATATTATGGCGTTATATTTGTGCCTTTGATTTGTGCGCGCAGGAACCAATCCGAGTGCACAGTGAGACAGGTATTCAGTGTCTGGCGCGTGCTCAACTCTGATAAACTCTTCTCAACCCGCTATCCTCACGCTCGGTTCCGTGTCTGCTAGTGCACGACCTGCTCCTTCCACGCTCAACACCAGCTGTGCGCTTGCTCGGCTGTTTCTCTGAAATATTTTTGTCTAAATATTTTAGACTAAACATTTTAGGCTAAAATATTAAACAGTTTTTTTGTTTTTTCTTTACTTTTTTTCTTCAATCCCTCCGTTATGTTTAGTAATATCTGCCAAAAGCTGCAGCATTTTGATTTAATCCATCCGAATGCATTATTTGCAAGCCATACTCTGATTGGATGGAAAAAAACCTGTCTGTGATAAGCTGGTGGAGTGGACAGTTTTTGAAGTCACGAGCGCAGAGATAGAGTCGAGCAAGTGGAGAAACAGCTGATTGAGCGCACAGCTGGTGTTGAGCGCGGAAGGATCAGGTCACACGCGTGAGCAGACATGGAACAGAGCATGTGCAGAGATGGAACCTAGCGCGAGGATAGTGGGTTGAGAAGAGTTTATCAGAGCTGAGTGAAGCTGACACCCCACCCACATAAAAACTCAGTTAAATAGATGGAATGGTTAGTGCTTTGGTTGTGCAGGTTGGTGCCGTTAAAATTACCATTCGTGCTGTTTAGGTTTTGGAGATATTAAAGAAAAAAAAGCCCCTTATGACGAGTAACATAAATGGATTTCATGTTCCCTCGCCCGGACGCGGGTCACCGGGGCCCCACTCTGGAGCCAGGCCTGGAGGTGGGGCACGTTGGCGACCGTCTGGTGGCCGGGCTTTTGCCCATGGAGCCCGGCCGGACTCAGCCCGAAGAGGTGACATGGGTCCCCCTTCCGATGGGCTCACCACCTATGGGAGGGGCCAAAGGGGTCGGGTGCGTTGTGTAATGGGTGGCAGTAGAGGGCGGGGGCCTTGGCGTTCCGATCCTCGGCTGCAGAAGCTGGCTCTTGGGACGTGGAATGTCACCTCTCTGGTGGGGAAGGAGCCTGAGCTAGTGCGCGAGGTTGAGAGGTTCCGATTAGAGATAGTCGGGCTCACCTCGACGCATGGCTCTGGCTCTGGCTCTGGAACCAGTCTCCTTGAGAGGGGCTGGACATTCTTCCACTCTGGAGTTGCCCCCGGTGAGAGGCGCCGAGCTGGGGTGGGCATACTTGTTGCCCCTCATCTCGGTGCCTGTACCGCTGAACGAGAGGGTGGCCTCCCTCCGCATTCGTGTGGGGGGACGGGTTCTGACTGTTGTTTGTGCTTATGCGCCAAACAGCAGTTCAGATTACCCACCCTTTTTGGAGTCCTTGGAAGGGGTACTGGAGAGTGCCCCTCCTGGGGACTCCCTCGTTTTGCTGGGGGACTTCAACGCTCACGTGGGCAATGACAGTGGGACCTGGAGGGGCGTGTTTGGGAGGAATGGCCCACCTGATCTGAACTCGAGTGGTGTTCTGTTGTTGGACTTCTGTGCTCGTCATGGATTGTCCATCACAAACACCATGTTCAAGCATAAGGGTGTCCATATGTGCTCTTGGCACCAGGACACCCTAGGCTGTAGTTCAATGATAGACTTTGTTGTCGTTTCATCTGATCTGCGGCCACATGTCTTGGACACTCGGGTGAAGAGAGGGGCGGAGCTCTCCAGTTCGGAGAGGCCATGGAGAAAGACTTCCGTACGGCTTCGAAGCGATTCTGGTCCACTATCCGGCGTCTCAGGAGGGGGAAGCAGTGCAGTACCAACACTGTTTATAGTGGGGGTGGTGTGCTGCTAGCCTCGTGAGACCATCCTGCTTCGGTGGGCGGAATACTTCGAAGACCAACTTAATCCCACCAACACGTCTTCCATTGTAGAAGCAGAGCATGAGGACTCTGGGTCGGGTTCTCCCATCTCCGGTGCTGAGGTTGCCGAGGTTGTTAAAAAGCTCCTTGGTGGCAAGGCCCCGGGGGTGGATGAGATTCGCCCTGAGTACCTTAACGCTCTGGATGTTGTGGGGCTGTGTTGGTTAACGCGGCTCTGCAGCATTGCGTGGACATCGGGGGCAGTTCCCCTGGATTGGCAGACTGGGGTGGTGGTCCCCCTATTTAAAAAGGGGGACCGGAGGGTGTGTTCCAACTAAAGAGGAATCACACTCTTAAGCCTCCCTGGTAAGGTCTGTTCAGGGGTTCTGGAAAGGAGGGTCCATCGGATAATCGAATCTCGGATTCAGGAAGAGCAGTGTGGTTTTCGTCCTGGCCGTGGAACACTGGACCAGCTCTATACCCTCAGCAGGATCCTGGAGGGGGCATGGGAGTTTGCCCAACCAGTCTACGTGTGCTTTGTGGATCTGGAGAAGGCATTTGACCGTGTCCCCCGAGGGATCCTGTGGGGGGTACTCCGGGAGTATGGAGTACCAGGCCCTTTAATAAGGGCTGTCAGGTCTCTGTATGACCGGTGTCAGAGTCTGGTCCGCATTGCCGACAGTAAGTCGAACTCGTTTCAGGTGAGAGTTGGACTCCGCCAAGGTTGCCCTTTGTCACAGATTCTGTTCATAACTTTTATGGACAGAATTTCTAGGCGCAGCCAAGGTGTTGAGGGGATCCGTTTTGGTGGCCTTAGGATCTCTGCTATTCGCGGATGACGTGGTCCTGTTGGCTTCATCAGGGCGTGATCTACAGCTCTCACTGGAGCGGTTCGCAGCCGAGTGCGAAGCAGCCGGGATGAAAATCAGTGCCTCCAAATCCGAGACCATGGTCTTGAACCGGAAAAGGGTAGAGTGCCTCCTCCGGGTTGGGGAGGAAGTACTGCCCCTAGTGGAGGAGTTCAAGTATCTTGGGGTCTTGTTCACGAATGAGGGGAAGATGGAGCGGGAGATCGACAGGCGGATTGGTGCGGCGTCTGCTGTGAAGCGGGCGCTGTACCGATCCGTTGTGGTGAAGAGAGAGCTGAGCCAAAAGGCGAAGCTCTCGATTTACCAGTCGATCTACGTTCCTACCCTCATCTATGGTCACGAGCTTTGGGTCGTGACCGAAAGAACGAGATCCCGGATACAAGCGGCCGAAATGAGTTTCCTCCGTAGTGTGTCTGGGCTCTCCCTTAGAGATAGGGTGAGGAGCTCAGTCATCCGGGGAGGACTCAAGAGTAGAGCCGCTGCTCCTCCACGTCGAGAGGAGCCAGTTGAGGTGGCTCGGGCATCTGGTCAGGATGGCTCCTGGACGCCTCCCTGGTGAGGTGTTCCGGGCACGTCCCACCGGGAGGAGGCCCAGGGGAAGACCCAGGACACGCTGGAGGGACTATGTCTCTCGGCTGGCCCAAGTGGCTGGGGAGAGGGACATCTGGGCCTCCCTACTGAAGCTGCTACCCCTGCGACCCGACCCCAGATAAGCGGAAGAAAACGGACGGACGGACGGATATTAAAGAATATTTGTTAAGGTCATCCAGAGTTCACCATCTCCCCATTTTTCCTCCGAATCCAACCAAACTGGTATACTCTTTTAGTGCTTCGTTTGTGCTGTTAAAATTAGCGTTTGTGCTGCTTTGGTTTCGCAGGTATTATGAATTTTAATTTTGGCCGATGACGTCATCACTTCCCCCCATTTTGCTCCAAATCCAACCAAAGCGTTCTACTTTTTTAGTGCTTCGTTTGTGCAGGTTTGTGCTGTTAAAATTAGCGTTTGTGCTGCTTTAGTTTCCTGCTCACTCCAAAGGACCTCAGCCTCCTCAGGAGGTGGAGGCAGCTCTTGCCTTTCTTGTACAGGACGTCAGTGTTATGATGTAATGCTTATAACTTCTATAACTATTTTACCTGTTACTTAAATTCTATTTTAAAATAACGATGCTTTTTTTGAAGGTGGTTTTGATAATCCTATTCACATCGTTGACTTATTTTCCGCAAATCCTGCAGCAAACGGGTAAAAAAAAAGCAGTTGCCGATGACCTCGAAGGACGAAACCGGAAGTGCATAGCACATAGGCAATCGGGTGAAATTAAATTTAACCAAGTTATTCACTTTTGTTTAAATACAATTTGAAATGCATCAAGCTTTCCTTTGTAATTTCTGACATTAAATGTAAGAATTTTTAAATCGCCATTGAGCGTTTGGCAAATTTGATATATGAAGTCCTCACGCAATGCCATAGGGGGGAGTGATGATGTCATCGGCCGAAATTAAAATTCATAATATCTGCGAAACAAAAGCAGCACAAATGCTAATTTTAATGGCACAAACCTGCACAAACTAAGCACTAAAAGATTATACCAGTTTGGTTAGATTCGGAGCAAAATGGGATGGTGAACTCTGGATGACCTTAACAAATATTCTTTAATATCTCCAAAACCAAACAGCACAAACGCAAATTTTAAAGGCACAAACCTGCACAAACAAAGCACTAACCATTCCGTCTATTTAATCGGGTTTTTTACGTGGGTGGGGTGTCAGCTTCACTCAGCTGTTTATCAGAGTTGAGCACATGCCAGACAGGTTTTGAGCGCGCGCGTGTGATGTTTAAAAGCTGAAAACCTAACTTCGAGCTCGGATTGATCCCTGCACGCTCAAATCAAAGGCACAAATGTAACGCCATATATTCTTGGCTGTTTTTAATATTCCCTGCAAAAACGCTGATAGACAGTTGCAGATCTTGCCCTGTTATTGTTTCAGAACCTGAGAAGAGCTCAGATTATTGCTAGGGTCCGGCGCAAGACCATTTTACCTTGCCAGGTTGAATTTATATCTTTACTTTTAAGTTTGAAATGTCACCAAATCCTGATAAACATTGTTCTTATATGTTTTAAATGCGTTTTTTTGCCTGTATGTATGCCTGGATGTTGTATTCAGACCAATGTTGACACATGTACTGTACTACAAGGTAATACAGGTGAGAATAGGACAGTTTAAAATATCTTGCTGAAAAAAAAACCTCGAGATAGCATAAGAAGTCCATTACTTTTTTCCATAATGATTAACAATGTTTTGAAAGATGTAGAAAATGGGTTTGGGTGTTCTCTTTTTGCAGATGATGGGGTAATTTGGGTGAGAGGTCAAAATATTGATTATATTGTGAAGAAATTGCAAAGAGCCATTAGTACGATAGTAAACTGGTCATACAAATGGGGATTAAAAAATCTAAAACAGTTTTCTTCACGTGAAAAAAAATATAGTACGAAGGTTAAATTATATAATCAAGAACTAGAAGGGGTTAAAAACTTTATATTTCATGGTTTAAGGTTTGATGAAAGAATTACATATTCAGAAAATTATTGATAAGAGCAAGACAACTTCTATTGTAGCATTGCAAGTTGAAACTGGAGAAATGCCACTAGAAATCAGGAGAACATAATTATTCTTAAATTACTGGCTTAGTTTACAGGCTCATGGTCAAGATCATCCAACAAAAGAAACGTTGCAGCCGTGCTGGAAAAGGGAGACAAACAGGAAGTTTTGAATAGATAGTGCAACAAAAAACAAAAGACAAATTAGATCAAATTAAATTAGACAAAACTAAAGTAGATTTTACTTGGTTTTAAAGAAAAAAGTATTATTGTTATATTCAAATATATACAGATGCATCCAAAAGTTTAGGTAATAGGCTAGGTATTGTGTTTTATGAATCACTAGTAATATTGCTAGCTTTGCGATGGATAGGGGAAGTGAGACCATTAAGAGCAATTATCTGTTCAGATTCTAGTTCATCACTAATCAGTATACAAAATATTTTCTCCCAAAATAGATTAGACATCTTGATTGAAATACAGCAAGTATTGTATACAATTCAAATGATGGGCATTATTGTTGTGTTTGTGTGGGTACTCGCACATATAGGAATTAATACAAATGGAATTGCAGATAAGTCTTTCTTTTATTTATTTTATTTATCCTTTATTTAACCAGGTTATACCCATTGAGATTAAAAATCTCTTTTGCAAGGGAGACCTGGCCAAGATAGGCATCAAAATTACATCACATCATACATACGTACAAAGACACACACAAGAAAGCCAAATATGCACTTACAATCAAATCTCAGTTAAAACATTGACATGTGAGGGAGTCCAACTCAAAGCATCTCATTCTCAGCTTAAAAATCCTCAAAGGAACCAATTTACTAAGTTTCACGTTGTTTTGCAGCAAATTCCATGTAGAGGGAGCAGAGTAAGCAAAGGCCTTTTTACCCAGCTCAGTACTGACACGTGGGACAGAAAACAAGACAACAGCCTGAGCACGGAGAGAGTAATGACCAGTACTTTTTTTCATAAGACGTGTACATAAATAAGATGGAAGCGCACCAAGAATAGCCTTATATATAAATGTATACCAATGACAAAGCCTCCGTGTAGCCAAAGCAGACCACCCTACACGAGAATACAGCTCACAGTGATGGGTGCGAGCTTTACAATTAGTAATAAATCTCAACGATGCGTGATAGGCTGCGTCAATCATCTGAAGGCATTGAGCAGATGAATGCATATATAATATATCACCATAATCCAGCACAGTTAAAAAAGTGGATGCCACTAACCGTTTTTTTACATTAAAAGAAAAGTACAGCTTATTTCGAAAGTAAAAACCCAATTTTAGTCTCAACTTTCTCACTAGACAGTGAACATGAGGCTTAAATGATAGGCAGTCATCAATAACAATACCAAGATACTTATAAGTTGTAACAGTCTGTATTTCACGTCCATCAAGAGTAACCACTGAGGGAACATTCAGTGGCCTGTTCCGAAGGTCTGTGAAAAGCATACATTTAGTTTTGTCTGCATTGAGCACAAGTTTCAGCTGTAGCAAAGTATTTTGGACCACATTGAAAGCATTCTGTAAGTGTACAATGGCTTGTTTAAGAGAGGGTGCACAGCAGTAAACAACTGTGTCATCTGCATAAAAATGAAAGTTTGCATCAGACACATGCCGATTAAGATCATTTATATAAATAGTAAACAAAAGAGGGCCTAATACAGAGCCTTGTGGAACCCCTTTAGAGATTGGTAAAATACCAGATTGAACACGCACTGAGTTCTGTCACTAAGATAGTTTGAGAACCCCGATTTAAGAAGCCTAATCTTTAAAACATCATAAGTCTAAGGAGGCATCAAAAATAGATTTAGATTGATATGATGATTTTAAGTAAGATAAAAGTATTAAACCAAAACTGAAGGAAAGGTGGCAAAAGCAAAGGGGAGAAGAGAGGAAAGGAAGATGGTTTTATAGGATTCAACGGAAAGTCAGAGAAATGAGGAAAGCAGAAAGGAACAGAAGAGAGGCCACAGTTATTTAAAGACAGGTTTGGACATACTGGATTAAATGACACACTATTGAAAATAGGATAACATATTTCAGGTAGATGTGAATATTGTGGACAAGAAGAATCAGTAGAATTTAGTAGTGATGTGTTGCAAGAGATATGAAGAAGACAGAAGGAACTTGGTTAGAAACCTTACTGAGAAAGTTACATTTTTACCTGATGTACAGTCATGGCCAAAGGTATTGAGAATGATCCAAATGTTCATATTTACAAAGTCTACTGCTTCAGTTTTTAGAACGGTAATTTGCATATACTCTAGCCTGACATAGTCATACTCAATTCTAGTCAGAATTTGAGTCTGATACTGCTCCATAGAGCTGTGATTATGGGGCGTGTTTCGAACGAACCAGGAAAAAAAATGCCTCTGCACTCAATTGGATAGACCTACAACCAATAAAAGCAACGGAGTGTGTGACGTATGTTAAGCGACGCATAGTTGTTGTCAACAGAACGTACGTTACCTACTATGTTTACAACATGGGATTCATATCACGACATTGCGAGTTATTTACTAAGTCAGACAGTCAGATGATCTCTTACCATTTGTAAGTTAGATGAACTTCGTCCACGACGATACCCATAACGTTGGCTTGAAAAACATCGGATCCTAGCATGTCCCTCCACTTGTTATTCAGCAGCCAGGATTCCGGGCTTCCGAAAAGGAGCTGGCAACGACCGCTGGCTATATCCACCTCGTCGTTCACTCCGAGTTGCATCGCCATGATGCCCATTTCAGTTGCTTCTTTCCTTGGTCCTCCATGAGTGCGAACAAAGGAGAAACAACAATGACCAATGGGTTTTCATTGTGTCCCATCTTCTTAGCGACCAACGGAGCCAGCTGATAAATTAAACTTTTGCTGAAGCGCGCTTTGGTGACGTGGTGGATTACGTTACTGTTGATCATCTGTCCATCATTGTATAAAGCCCGCCCTGACAATTTGATTGGCCCGCCAGATATTGGGCGAGCATACTCGCGCTACTATTGAGCAATGCCAGACCGAACTTCCCGACCTAAAACGTTGTGGGCGGGACTAAGTTCGGAATGGCACCCAGGCTACATATACTCCAGAATGTTATAAAGAGTGATCAGCGTAACAGCAATTAATTGCAAAGTCAATATTTGCCTAGAAAATGAACTTTATCCCCCAAAACACATTTCAACGTCATTGCAGCCCTGCCTTAAAAGGACCAGCTAAATCGTTTCAGTGATTGCTCCATTAACACAGGTGTGGGTGGTGATGAGGACAGGGCTGAAGATCAATCTCTCATGATTAAGTAAGAATGACACCACTGGACACTTTAAAAAGAGGTTGGTGCTTGGCATCATTGTTTCTCTTCTGTGAACCATGGTTATCTCTAAAGAAACACATGCAGTCATCATTGCACTGCACAAAAATGGCCTAACAGGAAAGAGAATCGCAGCTAGAAAGATTGCACCTCAGTCAACAATCTATCGCATCATCGAGAGGTTCCATTGTTGCCAAAAAGGCTCCAGGGCGCCCAAGAAAGACCAGCAAGCGCCAGGACCGTCTCTTAAAAGTGTTTCAGCGGCGGGATCGAGCTACCAGCAGTGCAGAGCTTGCTCAGGAATGGCAGCAGGCAGGTGTGAGTGCATCTGCACGCACTGTGAGGCGGAGACTCTTGGAGCAAGGCCTGGTCTCAAGTAGGGGTGTGCAAAATAATCGTCATGACGATGCATCGCGATTCTAATTTTAGCGATCTACTGCATCGATTCTTGACGGCAAGTATCGATTATTAATTTAAAAAAATTAATAAATACAATAGCGTACCGCACACGTGACATCACCGTCTCAAGAGCAACGCCCCTTTTGCCGCTTTGGTAGGGCATACAGGTAGAGAATGCCCGTAGCAACCAGCTATTACACGCGCAACAGAAACAGCGATATGACCGACTTTAAAGCCGTTAAACTTTCCCAAGAAGATGTCCCAGGCGCACGGATTACTGGTCGCACTGTCGAAGAACACACCAACCTTCAGCTCAAACGATGGCTTGAGTGTCGAGGGCTAAAAAGACCGGAAAATGGGCCGAGTTGATCGAACGGTAAGCTTTGTTTTTTTTTTTTCCTGCGCGGCGGTCATGGCGTCGTCGGAGGTTTTTTTTGTTTGTAATCACCGTCCAGGGATCGGTATATGTTTAATGTTTGTCTTATTTGAAATTTTTTTGAGTAGGCTATCCTGGTAGCAGGCTATCATGTTAGCACCTGCTACCATGATAGCCTATATGCTATCATGGTAGCAGGCGCTTCATTATTAACATGTCGGCGACCAAAATACTCTTACCTGTTCACTACTTGATGTCGCTGGAATTGGGTCAGGATGTTCTTCGGTTGGGCCCTTTCCTCCGACAAAATGCTTGCTACATATGTACGTGAATTTGGTAACTTTTTCCGGGTTGAACTGTTGTGTAGGCTGACCGCACCGGTGTACCCAGCGCACACATTTCTCCTTGGCAGTCTTGAAGAAAACATCCTTCATATGCGGTCGATCAGCGTACCTCGAGTCGCTGTTGCACGTTCCATAGCAACAATGTTTAAAAACCATGGTCTTAGATTTGGAAAAAGCAGTCGTTTTAACAAGTAAAACCAAGGGTAACGCACGTCTCTTTTACAGCGAAACAGCGGCGGACTATGCAAGTTTGCCCTACTGCGTACCACGTGATGTGACGTTACGTTTCTAAAAATAGCTCGCTCGCAGTACGCTATTGCATGAATGGTTGGCGAACATCTGGAAAAAACAAGTGGAATACAACTTCATTGGTTTAAAGGACCGCTGAGGCCATCTAAACGGCACTGATTAGCCTTATTTTGTTATTTTAAGTTTTATAAATCCTGAGCACTTTTTGTCAGTGTGTCCAGTCCAGTAATAGTAATGTTTGTTTTCATGGCAATACCTCCAAAAGTCGTTTCAATAAATGCAGCTATGTGTGAATTCAGTTGCTTTCAGTTATGTATCAATTGAAGACACTATCCAGATCATACACAGCCAGTCAGCCACTGGTAATGGCTGTATTTTTTTTATAACAGTGTTCAGTGAAAATATCGCAATGCATCACGATAATTCAAGTATCGTGATGCATCGTGATAGAATCGGATCGTGGCATGTGAATTGTGATACGAATCGAATCGTGACTTCTTTGGCAATACCCACCCCTAGTCTCAAGGAGGGCCGCAAAGAAGCCACTTCTCTCCTGGAAAAAGATCAGGGACAGACTGATATTCTGCAAAAGGTACAGGAAGTGGACTGCTGAGAACTGGGGTAAAGTCATTTTCTCTGAATAATCCCCTTTCCGATTGTCTGGGACATCTGGAAAACAGCTTGTTCGGAGAAGACGAGGTGAGCGCTAGCACCAGTTTTGTCTCATGCCAACTGTAAAGCATCCTGAAACCATTCATGTGTGGGGTTGCTTCTCAGCCAAGGGAGTCGGCTCTCTCACAGTCTTACCTAAAAAAACAGCCATGAATAAAGAATGGTACCAGAATGTCCTCCGAGAGCAACTTCTCCCAACCATCCAAGAGCAGTTTGGTGATGAACAATGCCTTTTCCAGCATGATGGAGCACCTTGCCATAAAGCAAAGGTGATATCTAACTGGCTCAGGGAACAAAACATAGAGATTTTGGGTCCATGGCCTGGAAACTCCCCTGATCTTAATCCCATTGAAAACTTGTGGTCAATCATCAAGAGACGGGTGGAAAAACGAAAACCTAGGAATTCTGACAAAATGCAAGCATTGATTGTGCAAGAATGGACTGCCATCAGTCAGGATTTGGTCCAGAAGTTGATTGAGAGCATGCCAGGGAGAATTGCAGAGGTCCTGAAGAACAGGTGTCAACACTGCAAATATTGACTTGCTGCATTAACTCATTCTGTCATTAAAAGCTTTTGTTATAATCATAATATGATTGCAATTGTATTTTTTGTATGTATGTGATGACAACATCTGACATACATGAAAACCAGAGGGCAGCAAATCATGTGAAAATATATTTGTGTCATTCTCAATACTTTTGGCCATGACTGTACATTCTGCAGAAGAATTCCAAAAATAAGTGTTATCAATATTTACAGAAATATCTAATCCATCCATCCATCCATTTTCCAAACCGCTTTATCCCTCATGGCGTCGCGGGGGTTGCTGGTGCCTATCTCCAGCGTTCACTGGGCGAGAGGCGGGGTACACCCTGGACAGGTTGCCAGTCTGTCGCAGGGCAGAAATATCTAATGACATGGCTAATTAGGAGGATTTTGTATTTATAGATTTATATTTTACATATATAGAGATATGTATATATAAAAGCATATTTTGAAATACATGTTACCATTCAGACCCACACTCCTCACCAGTTGGTGGCGGTAATGCTCAGCGGAAAAAATGTGCAACCGCCAATAAACACAAAAGACTTTTTGACTTTTAACACTTTATTTACATAAAATAAAATCATACATAAACAATTTAGTTTAAAAAAGTGTAATTTAGTTAAAATACTTAAAGAGATTGTTATGTTGTAGTTCTCCTTTTTCTGACATTACATGAAATCTTGTTAAAGGAGAAGTCCGGTCAAAATCAGAATTCAAACTGCTGAAAGTACTTTAAATATAAAATTATTACATACTTTTCAATAAATTATAAGTAGTTTTAATTAAGAGCAATTTTCATTTGAATGTGCTTAAGTGAAGGCATCCATGTTCGTCAAGAACAGTACGGCCACCTCCCAGTTTGTGACGTCACTGTGCGGGATTGGCTGTCGAGCAAGTCCCAATGACCTATCTGTCTCCTTGTAAATAGATACCTGTTTTCATGCCGAAATATTTTTTTTTACCTCTTAAACAAAGATAGACATGGTATTAAGCATTTAAATTTAAAGTAATACAACTTTTACATTTTAGAGACATAGACAACAAATAAGCATTAAAGTACAGTTTATAAGTTGGGTTCTGCAATGTTATCAGGGAGTAAAACTGATCTCATCTAAAAACTCATCTTTAGAACCAATCTCTGCTCAAATTGGTGATCTGCACCGCCTAATCTACTTTCAGCAGTTATCAGTTATTGCAGCCGTAAACTGCAGAAAATACGGGCAGAGCGGCTCCTTCTGACTTTATTCACTCTGCTCCTATTTCAGGATGAGCTCCAATGCGTTATGAGGCGGAGGGATATTTCAGTGTCACTTAGTTTAGAGCCCAAACAAGCGACTTCACTTTCAGAAACAAGCCCTAAAAACTGCAACTCATGAAATTTACAAGCGACTTTAGAAAAAAGAAGACCAAAGTCGCATAAAATAAGTGGGCTTCGCAACAGTGAGCATTCTTTCCAAGTGTGTCATATCATCTCCAACAATGACGAGTCCCACTACACAGGGATGAGGTCTGCAATCTCACAGAGTGGTGCTCCAGGAACAACCTGATCCTGAACACCAGTAAGACCAAGGTCATAGTGGACTACAGGAGGTCCAGGAGTAATGAACATGCTCCTCTCTGCATACAGGGGGAGGTGGTGGAGCAAGTGGACAGCATTAGGTATGCGGGCATCCACATCTCTTCTGACCTCTCCTGGTCCATAAACACCTCCCACCCGGTGAAGAGGGCCCAACATCGGCTCTTCTTCCCCGGAAACTGAAAAGTAGTGGACATTCTACTAAGCTGCTAAATAACTTCTATAGAGCTACTATAGAGAGTGTGTTATGTATCAGCATAACTGTATGGTTTTGGGATGCCTTCTGCTACATTTGGGCTCAATTTATGAAGCAGGAGTCCAAAGAAGGGCCAGATGCATCACTGATCCCACATTTGGCAAATAAAGAGCCATTGAGAATACTTCAGCGAGTTTCTTTCGCATTAAGTACGCTACAATATGATAAATAGCTCAGTGGGTAAACCATAATAATTATTATTATTATTATTTTTGGTGGAGTCAGACCAGTTTCTTTTAGGGTCTCAAAACCAAAAAGACAAACATTCACTTGCTATTAATGTTCTGAATATGAGTTCCTTTAACCAGGTGTGTCAGGGCAATAGGAACATGAAGAAATCCTAGTTTTACTCTAATAATGCTGGGTGACAATATCAATTCCCATTGTTAAATTAAAGGACTCCTAATTTGTTGATTTAAAAAAAAAACATTGCAGGGGGTACTGACTTGTTCTAGTCTGGGTTCAAGGTAGCACTCGGCTAACGGTAGTTAATCAGTAAGTGTGACTTCACAACAGCTTACGGCTAACAGCCTCGGGCTACTTGGTGTCTCACCCAAGAGATGATGACATATGACTTCTGACCAGCTAACTCACTAGCCTAGTGTGAAGGCGGGTTTGGAACGTAGAGTGGGAACCAGTTGGGAAAGCGTGAAAACTGAAAGGGGGAAGAGAAAGAGAAAAGGAAAGAGATATGAAAAAGAAATCTAACTCAGCCAATCGACGTGGCTCGTGTATCATCAAACAAAACCCACACAGTAAAAATCTCATAATGCATGCAAAAAATGGAAAAATTCAACACAGTTAAACTCCTTTTGGTGTACTTGAGCCTTAGAACTATTCCTAATAGTTTCTGCCCAGGCACAAAATACCACTTTATGGGTGGGAAAGGGGAAAACCCTTTTACTTTGTGTTGCTCCAGCAAGGAGGTTGATGCTACACGACCCAACGTCCGTTGATCCCAAGCGGAGTGTTGGGTAGGTTTAGCAGAGACCACTGAGGAGCAGGAAACACCATGTTCCCTGGGCACTTCTCCGACAATTTGTTTGGCCATAACAAAAACGAGTGGGTCTTGTCGATCTCTGGAAGATAATGGAGCTTCCAATTGGATCAAAAATGAATTAATGTTAAGTCAAGACCTCCCTGATTCGCATTACTAAAATAGTAACACGAGAAGCTTGGGCCAGCCAAGAATTGAATCACAAGCCACGTGCGGGCCCAATGCAGGAATCAGCTGAACGTCTTCTCAACACAACAACTGCCCGAAAGAAGAGCAATAGTCTGCGGCGCTTTTATAGCCGGTCTCCATGGTGACGAGATAAAGTCTCCTCCAGGGCGGTCGTCCCAACTGTGTTGCATCCTGGGAGTTGTAGTTTATCACGTCATAATGACATAACAGATTCATTGTAAATGCCGATGATAATTTTCTTCTAAGACATGCGGGCAACAGAAAGCTACTGTCCATTTACATTAAAACCACACTGCAAAAAAACATAAAGGGAACACTTAACACAATTTAACTCCAAGTCACTCACTCTTCTGTGAAATGATTAAGTCCACTTAAACAACACTGATCCAAAGGATCAACGAACCCCACACCTAGACAAAGGAAACTGGCCGAGACTACAGAGAGATGTCCCAAGACAAGTGAAACAACAGCGGGCTGTTCTCAAAACAAATGATAGGAGTAAACCTGCTGGAAATGCTGGAATTCCGTTACTAAACAGATTTGCTCCGCTCCAAAATGTGACCCAGGAGGACAAAAATCAGAGGTATGTCAACGATTTTCGTTCTAAGACATCAGAGAACAGACATGCCACAGGGCCAAGGACCCTGATATTATGAAATGGATCTGTAAGGGGGATTAAACATTTCTGTAACAAGAAAAACACAGAGGTGTTGATGTATAACGACAGGAACTGTGGCCTGGTGTCTGATTTAACAGACATCCTTCAGACAGAGGGTCTTGAAAGAACGTCCGACCTTGGAAAAACTCATAATACAAACTGAAGCCCTGGAGGACGTCACCCGGATAAGAAAATCAGAAGTATTAAAAGAGGATTACATTTGTTTGTTGAACTTTGTTGATGGCCTGAATGTCAAGGTGTTTCTTAGTGGCCCTCATGCGCCCGTGAATTGTGGAGATGAGATTTTTTCCAGAATTCTGATGCTAAACAAATGGCTGGAAAAACATGCAAAGAAACAACTGTAACTTTCATAGACAACTTTAACATCTTTTGGGAAAGAAGACATCTGGTCAACAGAAATGGTTTCTCTCTAAATAGGTCAGGTGCAAAACGGCTGATTTCAAACATCTTCTATTCTGTGAACCATGCGCCATCAGCTTTGTTCCAAAACAAAGTACATCCAGTGCCAAAACAAATGATAAGCCCAGTGCAGCCCGAACAAGCCAAGATAAAGATGGCCAGAAAGATGACACAGAATGAGGTCCAGATCTCAGCAGGACAAAGAGAGGACCAAGAACCTCCATCGTCACGAACACCGGTCCAGACCGGACCCGCCTCCCCTTCTTCTCCACAAAGCCCAGAAGTTCCTTTTCTGCAATTTTCTCACAACATGAACAAAGTATCTAAGATTGGCCTACAGATGACATCCTCTCCACATAGCCATTCTGCTGTGAATAAACCAAGATTCCCGAAAGGCAGCAGAGCCTCAGATCCTCCTCCTCTACGTATCACAGAACACTCTGGTACTGAGGAACTCCAAATTACTTCGCTGTGATACAGATTGGGCCCTGGCCGCACGTTTATCAGACATGACAGTTCCCAGCATCAGCCTGGGCCTTTCGCCGGAGATTATGGAATATCTGTGATAACACGTGGCAGAAATAAGAAAAACAAAAGGATAAACAGGAACAAATACTTAAAAGTCATAAATTGTCAGATGCAACCTGTCACAGAGACATCATCAACCACTAAGTCATATAAACTGGGTTTATTAAATATTAGATCTCTGTCAGGAAAATCCCTTTTAATTAATGACTTCATTATTGACAATAATCTTGATGTAATGTTTTTAACAGAAACATGGCTGCATGCATTTAGTGAAGCAGCTATACTGATGGAGTCAACACCTCCAAACTACAATTTTCTTTGAGAGAGCAGACAGCAAAGGAAAGGTGGAGGAGTAGCAACATTGTTTAATGATTCACTAAAGTGTAAAAAGGTGTTTTTGGGAAAATTTGAGTCTTTTGAACATTTGGCTCTCCAGGTAAAGGGCCCGGTACGAACTATGTTTCTGAATGTGTACAGGCCTCCTAAGTCCACATCAAACTTTTTTAATGATTTTAGTGACCTGCTGTCTGTGATATGTGTTGATTATGACTGTCTAATTATTGTGGGAGACTTCAACTTTCACGTTGACAACCCTGAAGACAGAAGTGCAAAAGAACTGTGTGACACACTTAGAAACTTTGGTTTAACTCAACATGTTAAACAACCAACACACAAACAGGGACACATTTTAGACCTGATCATCACTAAAGGTCTTAAAATTTCACAGGTCAATGTAACTGATGTTGCCCTATCTGATCACTTTTCTGTTACCTTTGAAAGCATCATTTCCAGTGACTCATTTAGCCAAAGGGACATCGTAAGAAAACGCACCTTTAAGGACAATGCCACAGAAACTTTTATTCAAGCTTACTCTGATACTTCAACCTTGGGCTGCAACTCAGTAGATGAGCTAGTAGATAACTTTCATTCTAAAGTCTCAGACATCATTGACTGCATTGCTCCAGTTAAAGTGAAAGTTCTTTCCGGGAAGAATAAATCTCCTTGGAGAAATGCTCCAGCAGTTAGAGGTGAAAAAAGGGAATGTCGGAAAGCTGAACGCAGGTGGAGAAAGAACAGACTCCAGGTTCACTACGACATCTATAAAGAGAGACTTTACAGATACAACTTACAATTGAAAAATGCAAGAGAATCTTTCTTCTCTGAGATCATTAAGAAAAACATTAATAATGCTCGTGTCTTATTTTCCACAGTTGACAGGCTAACAAATCCTCCTGTGTCAGTGGCTTCTGAACTCCACTCCACCAGGGCCTGCAATGAATTTGCTAACTTCTTTACTGAGAAAGTCCTAAAAATTAGAGGATCACTTTGTACTACCATATTGTTAGGATATCAACCAGGTCAAGTGGAACAAACTGTTTATCCCGGGACTGTCTGCCACACTTGGATAACACCAGACAACGAGGAAGGGACTCATCTGTCTGATAGCGTCCCGGAGTTGACACCGTTTATCTACTGATGACGCAGTTTGGATATGTACGGCCTTTTATGGGTGTTAACCTAAACTCCTTTATAATGTATGTGTGATGAGAAATCGGGGCTGCCTGCCGATCAGGAGCCCATCAGCGCTGGTGTGACTGTAACTGTTTCTCTGTCTTTACGTAGATAAAATATAACTAAAAGTATACTTGTCTGTTTTATGCGTCCTACATTCAAGGTAATAAGTAAGTGGGGGTCGCCTGACTGGGTAAAAAGAGCTGGGTCCACCAAGGGTGTTTCGCCGTAGACGGAGCACGGTGAAAACAATAACAAAATGGTGTTTCTGCCCGGACCCAAAGGACGACGTACCACCTTCCGTTTTTCCGGTCAGGACGTCATTCCGGAAGGAAAAACACAAGAAGCACAACGTGCGGCCGCACAAGAAGGTAAGGAGATTTCATTTATCTCCTAGTGTCTTTTCCTTCCTGGAAGGGCTGATCTTTTTGCATTCCTAAAGGCAGAGAAACGTTTAAGGATAATTGTTTGCAAACGTGTCGGTAAAAACTTGGGATTCGCGTGCAGGTCGCAGCGGTGAAAGTCCGGTCGGTAAAAGACTTGGGATTTGCGTGCAGGTCGCAGCGGTGAAAGTCCGGTCGGTAAAAGACTTGGGATTTGCGTGCAGGTCACAGCGGTGAAAGTCCGGGAGATCCTGGCCAGGTCTCTGAAAATACTGTGAGCCTTGAGAACATTGGGTCTCACTAACAAGCACGCCGTTACGCGTGGCTTCTGAAACATCGTGTAAGCCTAGAAATGCGGGTTTAGAGCCCCTTATTTTTCGCGGGGACGAACATAAAATCGTTCATCTTCACGGAAATATAAAAGCTGCCTTTTCGAAAAACGGGCGCGTATGAGTTGGCTTTGGTTTAGAGTTGCAAGCCATTGGATTTTTGGGTCCTCTTAAAGAACTTTAAGAGTTGCTAAACCAAATATATCTGAAAAAGATAAGTAAAAGAGTACGTACAGAGTTAACTAAAGCTTGGCCATAAAGGGTGTGTTTTCGTGAGACACGCTACAGGACAGGACGCTGTCCCAGCAGGTTGGCCAAGACGTGTAAGTGCTGGAATGGCTGAGAATCAGCTAGAAAATGAGGATGTTCTTTAAGAACACTGTTGGAGACAGGAAAAGGGAGCATAATGGCAAGCTTCCCACACAAAGATGCTGAACATCATCTGAAACAATTCGAGGAGGGGTGCTAAAAGATGAGGGGCGACGGGGTTTTTGGTGACTATCAGAGGGGCCCCCACCAGAAACTCTGACGCGAACTCACTATTTAAATATTTTAAAAAGCAAGTTAGCCCAGGCACAAGAAAAAACGTCTGGTGCTGGTGATTTTGCTCGGGAAAATGCCAAAAAGAGGAAATCAAAATAGCAGGCTTGATAAAACTAACCGAACTTTATTTCAGCATATGCTTCTCAGGCCTCGACAAACAACAACAAGAGAGCGAAAGTCTGCAGGGGGTAAGTGAATCATCTTCTTTCAAACAAGAAGGTAAGTACACAACTCCTCCAGTTATTCCGGACAGGTCTGCTTTTGGTGCAGCCGCTGTTATGCAAAACAATCTGTGTGGTGATACTATAGAACTGTTATCCAAGGCCAGGAGTGTGGTGACTTCATCAGAACCTTCGGTGGAGGTGCCTGGTATAGAGTTATGTGCTGGGACACATGGCACACCGTGGAAGCTAAGGTCATCCCGCCTCCGGCGTCGGCCCAGCTGGCAGAAATAATCGCTGTGATCCGCGCTTGAGAACTGCATGAAGGTAAAAAATTAAACATCTACACTGATTCGGCCTACGCAGTTAGAACAGTCCATGTCGACCTAAAACACTGGTTAAGAACGGATTTTTAACCACAGCCGGAAAACCTGTCAAACACATTAATCACATATTGTGCTTGAAAGAAGCCTTGACAAAACCTGAATGTGTGGCGGTCATTAATTGCGCGGGTCATCAATCTGGGGCCTCTGAAATAGTGATGGGGAACAACGCTGCTGATTCGGCCGCAAAAACAGTGGCTGATTATAAGAGAACTGTAAAGGACAACAGCACAGATGTTTCAGTCCCCTGTTGTTGCACGGGACACGGGGCTGGTGGAGGTCATTGACATGCAAAAAGCTGCAGCACCTCAGGAAAAGCAGGCATGGGTTGAAAAAGGGGCAAAACAGGACGAACAGACGGGTGTATGGAGGTCACATAATGGGAGATTTGTGGCCTCCTCGGCACTTCTGTTGCTTCTTTGTGAAGAAGCACACCACAGGGGCCACCAGTCCAGTAAAAAACAGCTAAGGCTAATTAGCCAAATGTGGTGGCACCCTTTCCTCAAGGATGTTTGTAAATATTTTGTAAATAATTGCTCTATTTGCTGCCATTACAACCCAAAGCAAACATTTAGAGTTGGAATGGGAGCATTTCCTGTTCCCAGCAAACCTTGCCAGGAGGTTGTTATTGATTTTGTGGACATGGGAAAAGACAAAAGGGTGAAAGGATGTAGATATTTCCTTGCTTGTGATGATACTTTCACCAGGTGGGTTGAAGCCGCGCCCACCAAAGGTCATTAATTGGCTAATTAATGACCTGATCCTACGTTATGGTACTCCATTCAGCATCCGTTCAGATAACGGAACACACTTCACCTCGGACTCCTTAAAACAAGTGGAGGAGTACTTTGGGATCAAACAGAAGTTTGGCTCAGCATATAAAGTTTGTGCTGATACTGGAATGACATGGCTTACTGCGCTGCCCTTGGTGATGTTCTCAATTAGATCATCACCCACAGATCGCATGGGGCTGTCTCCCCATGAACTTTTGACAGGAAGGATAATGCCCTGTCCTTTCACTTCCTCTCTCCAATAGGGCTGTGAACCCAGTCTAGATCTACAACAAGAGGAGCTAACGCATTATGTCCAACAATTGCAGTCTGCTGTGAAGTTTTTGTCTCACAACACACAGGAAGCCCTGACTGGAGAACCAAAGGGAGAGACTCCGGAGCAGATTGCCCCTGGGGAATGGATATACAGAAAAGTGTTCCACAGAACTTGGAAAGACCCCAGGTGGATTGGACCCTTTAAGGTGGTAAGCTCAACCACTTACAGTTTGAAGGTTTGGCTCGACGAAGCTGAAATCAAGGTGAGCAGATCTTGGCACAAATCACACTGTAGAAAGGGCACACCTTCCACAGAGAGGAACCTCAGAGACATCAGAAAGCATCTGAGGGATATTGGAGAAAACATTGAGGAGTAAGAATGTTGCTGTGTTGCAGCAAAACAATGAGGGGAGGACGGTCCAGTTTGATTTTATTTTTCTTTGTTTTTGGTTTGATTCAGGCTGAACAGATTCATTTTGATACCACAACCTCCCGCATGAATAATTCTGGACCGGTTGTGTTCAGGGCCAAGCGCGATGCGCCTGCTTGGAAAATATTGTCAGATCCCTGCATTACATATTACGGGGGCTTAGAGGTAAACTATACTCTGGGTAGCTCAGTAACTTTCCAATTCGATCTCTGTAATGTCATTGACTGTGGGGTGGACCCTGCATCCTGGAGGGGTTATGACCTTTACATGTGTCACTTCCTGTATGGCGCTCCTGTTGGGGGCACATGGTGTCCCCGATGGAGTTATGTGGGCTGGAACACTGGCCCAGGGGGGTATGTAGCGCCACAATCAGGTGACTTGTAAGAACTACAGGAGAAGAAAATTGGGCTAATGAGGGGGCAACTGACCACGACCTCCATGGGGATGGAAGATATGGGGTTTGACCCATTGCTACTCAGTGTGACGGACCCTTTATGTGCTGCTGAACACGCGCGAATACAGGGCGAAAAGGGCCCCAGATGTAATCTGCATTCTAAAGAAACTGATCTTTCTTTACCTGCAACAAAACAAAGTGTGCAACTGCCATTGTTTCAGACTCACAGTGCTACAGGACAGGTGCATGCAGTGGCTTACAGCCCCCTATCATGTGCTGACAGTGTCCAGCTGAGGAACATGCTCCCTGACCCAAGAGAAGGGGCGCACCTTTGGATGAAAGTATTCTTGAAGATTTTGAGCGGGTATGTATTGGCCATTGATGATGTGAGGACTGGCTTATCAGCATACCTGGAACCACATGAGGTACATGTGGTTGAAGTTTCTGCTGGAACTGACGAACTAGGAGCAGCTGCTCCTTTGGCCTCGGTGGCACGGCAACTTTGGAGCACACTGAGGGCGTTTTATCCGGTAAGTACGGATTCTGGCCTTTTAAATGACACTACACGTTGTGCAGGGGAGACGACTTCAGCATATGTGGACAGAATGTTTCTTTTCAACTTATGTACACTACACTACGGATGAAGATGGACAATTCTTGTATTAGACAATTTGATTTTGGACAAAATCTATATTGGCAAAATGCTGGCAGAATTCCTTGTGGTTTCAGACACAACGATTGGAGAAAGAAGATTCATGGACAATGCTCGTCCTGGAAGGATGTTTTGCCGCTGAACTGAGACATGGGGACTGAAAATGGAGAACTAATTGCGGGGCCAAAGACAGAGGCATCGGATAACCTTCAATGGACCGCAACACGAAACAAAGATGAGTTGGCAGACACCCCTTCTGCACTTCACATCAGATTTTCCTGTACACAATTAAAACACAAAACACACATTAGAAACAAACACATCGGCGGATGCGCTTAGGAGAAAACTTTCAGATTAAAAGCAATCAAGATTATTATTAAACCCCTAGGATGTTAATTGTTTTAAGTCAGAGCTGTTATTAGCGAGCGATAAGAGGGTCAAACGCATTCGGACAAGTGGTACTGGTCTGGAAACAAAGCTGGTAGAGTTCGCAAAGATAAGAAGGATTTTCTTTTACTTTTCTAACAAAGTTTTTATTTAAATCATCCGAAACATATATAGATATGTTTTGGAATTGTATTAACTCCACAAGGGGTTTGAATAAGATTCAAAGAGGCACCTTTAAGATACAACAAGCTTCGTAAAACACAAGGTGCACGAGAAGAAATACGGGACACCGCTAAAAGAAATTAATTTTGCACCAAAATGTTAAGTTACGTGATGAAAGCATAGAGCAGCTTAAGAAATTATGCTAAACCTAAACAGGTTTGACAACTTATGAATATTGGTGATTAAAGTAAGGAGTGGGATACATAGAGGGGCCGTTTAAACGTAAAAGGAAAGTGGATAAGAACAATGTATGCGATTCAGACGATATGGGAAAAAGTACATCAATAAGAGATAAAATAGGATCATGAAACAACTAGTGGGCGAAAAAAAAAAAAAAAGTTGAAGTAGGCATTACAGCAACAGTTAATAGCATGAACTCATCAATGAATGAACAAGTGAGCAAGCAAATTTTTCAATATAAGCAGAATAAACTAAACCTTTTAACCTTGTTCAAGCGAAGGAGAAATTGTGAGCACAACATTTACTGGGTATCTTAAAGTAAGCAGAGGCGCAAATAAGAACCAAATAATTAGGATGCCTGTAAAATCTGCAACTCCGGCAGACATCAATAAAGCACCACAAAGGTTAAGGATTTAAATGGATAAAACTACAAGATTAGAATAATGCCTTATTCTACTAAATAACATGGGTAAATTAGGGATTAAAGCACCAGTGAAAATAGTTTGGAGTTGTACACAGTTACCTAAAAGGTTTGAGGAGACTTAACATCTCTCTGTTTGAACACAAAATAGCACAATAGTTGTCTTTTAACTAGATGTTAAAACATCCAGAAGGGAAAAAACACATAAACAGAGTTTAGCCAACTATTAACCTTGAGGTCTTTTAGACCAGGATAATCTAACGATTATCCTCTTGCGTACATACAGAAAAGAAATGAGGTCAATTAGATTAGTTAGACGTTTGGTATGTGGTCAGGACAACAGAAGTGACTCCTGGACACAAGATGATGATAAGAGTATAACAGCTTGACAATGATATCAAATGCATGAAGGTTGGCTCTGAGGAACATCAGAGCTGCAATGGCACCCAACAGTGGAACTCCTGTTGTGCTATAAAACATCTTGAACAGGACTATGCACGACTGCTTTGCTTCACAGGGGATGGAATTCAACTACAAGGTTTCACGAACATGACATGGAGAGGTTGGCGTTTAGGAAACGCACCTATAACACACTCTTGGACTCTTAACGACAGAACATTTGAAAATGGGGATTCAACAATATGCAACTTGGGGTTAATGGGCTCGAAAGCGGGACACTCAAGAAGCGATAAACTGAAAGCCTGGGCTTACGACGAGAGACATTTCACAGACAGGGGGTTTGGACACCCAGGAATAGCTGCTGTGGTTTGAAAATGTCAGAGATTTGTCGCAGGTGGTGGAGTGTTTCGATGACCCAGGCGCTTGGAACCAGGTTGGACCAAGGAGACGACGTCGTGTTCCCACAGGGATTACCTGTAACCTAACACTGACTGTGAACGTTTTGTTTTTGGGTTTGCTGGGGTTGCCAAAAGGAGCATCGGAGATGACTTTCTCTATCCTGACCAGGTTCACACTTAAAACGCATAGAACAAAATTACAGAGACCTAAACAAATACGGACACAGAGACGTGTTCAAACAAAGAATTCCTATAATCCACAGATTAAAGTGCAGATACTAAGGCTAAACAAAGAATTAGAAGAAGGGAAAAACTTAATGCTGATCATTTACCAACGGGTGGTCTATACTTAAGAGGGTTCAAGGGAACTGCCCAATTTCTTCAATAATCACAACAGACAGTGAATGATGAAACAAGAAAAGCAAATTCTAGAATGGGGATTTTTAATCTGCTGGGACAGGACACGGTGCAAACTTAAAATAAGGATTTATATAGATCACTGGGTGATTATAATTTAACGGATACAGATCCTAAATTTGTAAGAACGCAGTAAAAAAGAGTTAATAGTAGATAATAATAATGGATAACTGAAAATGTAAGAAAAACATCTGGAGTAATGTCTGCTTAAAGTTTTTCAAGGGGAAACTAAACACATGAAAACAAGAACAAGATACTTGGGTATAGATTTACTTATAAGATAAAGGGTTGATTTACTTTGGGATAAACAGTTCGTTCCACTTGACCTCGTTGATATCCTAACAATATCAACACCAGAACCAAAGCTGTATTCAGCTGGAACTACTTCTGACAAAATGTCCCATTTCAGCCAAATAAACCACAAAAGCTTAGAGCAGATCATTCAGCAGCTAAGTTCCTCCTCCTGCTGTCTTGATGTTCTACCCACAGCTTTCTTTAAAAATGTTTTACCTGGCATAGCGTCTGATTTGACTCAGATAATAAACACGTCCCTTCTGTCAGGTGTTTTCCCCCAATCCCTAAAAACAGCAAATATCAAACCACTGCTGAAAAAGAACAATTTAGACAAACTACTACTCCAGAACTACAGGCCCATCTCAAACCTCCCCTTTATCAGTAAGATTATTGAAAAAGCTGTATTTCAACAATTAAACACCTTCTTAACAACGACCAGCCGCTTTGACGTATTACAGTCTGGCTTCCGTGCTCACCACAGTACAGAGACCGCCCTTATTAAGGTGTTTAATGACATCCATATAAATACAGATTGTGGAAAAACCACCGTGCTGGTACTATTGGACCTCAGTGCAGCATTCGATACTGTCGATCACTCCATTCTGTTAGAGCGCCTGGAGAACTGGGTCGGCCTCTCTGGTACAGCTCTTAACTGGTTTAAATCCTACTTAAAGGACAGGGACTTTTTTGTGTCAGTAGGTAACTTTACATCCCAGACGACAAAAATTACATGTGGGGTTCCCCAAGGGTCAATCCTGGGTCCCCTCCTCTTCAATATCTACATGCTCCCTCTAGCTCAGATAATAAAAAATAATATCAGCTACCATAACTATGCAGACGACACACAGCTTTACATCACCATGTCACCAGGTGACTATAAACCAGTTCAAACACTGAGTAAATGCCTAGATTAAAGGACTAATGTCTCAGCAGGATCTGGAAAAACTAATCCATGCGTTTATTTTTAGTAGAATTGATTACTGCAACGGTGTTTTCACAGGTCTGCCTAAAAAGTGGATCAGACAGCTGCAGCTGATCCAGAACGCTGCTGCCCGCGTCCTCACTAAGAAAGTAGAGCACATAACCCCAGTTCTAAAGTCATTACACTGGCTCCCTGTATCTCAGAGAATAGACTTTAAAATACTTCTGTTAGTCTATAAATCCCTAAATGGCTTAGCACCTAAATACATCACAGACTTGTTATCAGCGTATAAACCCTCCAGACCACTAAGGTCCTCTGGCTCCAGCCTTCTCTGCATACCTAGAACACGAACCAAACACGGAGAAGCAGCATTTAGTTCCTATGCTCCACTTATCTGGAACAAACTTCCAGAAAACTGTAAAAGTGCGGAAAGCCTGAGTTCCTTTAAATCGAGATTAAAAACACATTTGTTTAAAATTGCCTTTGAATGTTCAAGTTAAACTGTTTTACTGTTTTTAAATGTTCTTTTTTTTTGTTTCTACATTCTATCCCTACTTGCTTTTATTCCTATATTTTAATCATGTAAAGCACTTTGCATTGTCTCTGTACTGAATTGTGCTATATAAATAAATTTGCCTTGCCTTGCCTTGATTGACAATCAATTCCACATGCTGTTGTGAAAATGGAATAGACAACAGGCGGAAACTAGAGGCAATTAGCAAGACACCCCCAACAAAGGAGTGGTTCTGCAAGTGGTGACCAAATACCTCTTCTCATTTCCTGTGCTTTTTGGCTCATGTTTTGTTCACTTTTGAATGCTGGCGGTGGTTTCATTTTAGTGGTAGCATGAGACGGAGTCTAAAACCCACACAAGTGACTCACGTAATGCAGCTCATCCAGGATGGCACATCAACTGACTTGTGACAAGAAGGTGTGCTATGTCTGTCAGTGTAGTGTCCAGAGCATGGACGCACTACCAGGAGTCAGGCCAGTACATCAGGAGACGTGGACGAGGCCGTAGGAGGGCAACAATCCTCCGGCAGGACCACTACCTCAACCTTCGTGTAAGGAGGAGCACTGCCAGAGCCCTGCAAAAATGACCTTGAGTAGGCTACAAATGTGCATTTGTCTGCTCAAAAAATCAGAAACAGACTCCATGAGGGTGGTACGAGGGACCGATGTCCACAGCTGGGGGTTATGCTTACACAAAACACCATGCAGGACGTTTGGCATTTGGCAGAGAACACCAAGATTGCCAAAGTCACCACTAGGGCCATTAGGTACAGAGGTGAGATCCTCAGACCCATTGTGAGACCATTTGCTGGTGCGGTTGGCCCTGGGTTCCTCCTAATGCAAGACAATGCTAGACCTCATGTGGCTGAAGCGTGTCAGCAGTTCCTGCAAGATGAAGACATTGATGCTATGGACTGGCCTGCCGGTTTCCCACACCTGAATCCAATTGAGCACATCCTAGCACATCTGGGACATCATGTCTCGCTCCATCCACCAACGCCACCTTGTACCACAGACTGTCCAGGAGTTGGTGGATGCGTTAGTCCACGCATCCACTGAGATCCCTCAGAAAACTAATTTGTCCAACAATGCCACCTAGTTAAACTAGGAATAAAACAGGTTTCATATCGCAGGGGTTTAGTGTTTAGTATATAAAACCACAAGATTAAAAGTTTAACAATTTTGTTACAATAAAATAAACCTTAAAAAACTGTACAGTACATGCCTAAAACCTTTACTAAAAGAACAGCCACACGTTAAAATGGTTAAAAAGTCCAGCACCAAAACTAAAACATCCAGCAGTCTCAGTAGTCAGAGGGTAGTGAGGATCAGCCACTCCTGCTTTGCATCCTTCTGCAGTCCATCCCCGAGCTATCGATCTAGCGGTTGAGCCGGTGGGGCAAGCGGATGGGTCCGCTTTCATCCGGCTAACGTGTGTAAGCGACAGGTCCTGGCTCAGGTGTGCCTCGCCACGGCCCCACTATGGCCTTGCTGCTCCCGGTCCCGGGGTTTGCTTGAGCTTCCACCCTGTCTGGATCTGCCGTGTCCACATCACTGCTCGTTCTCGCCTCGGCTGGTTCCTCCCAACTCCATCTCTCTGTCTCTCTCTCCTGTCATTGGGTGTGGCCGCCCATTTTCTTACTGCCTCCCATCACTCATGATGGTATACACCTGTGTAATTGGTCGCTGGCCAGAAGGAGGGCGTAGGAACCGGCGTCTCCTTTAATAAGCATGCATAAACAAATATACAATCATGCAGCTGACAAAAGCTAAAACCAAAACATGCACATAAAACAGCCACCTTCCTACAATTACATCAAAGTTTGATCCATCTGTAGTGTGTTTTTCCACTTTAATTTTGAGTCAGCTCCAAATCCAGACCTCCATGGGTTAATAAATTTAATTTCCATTGATAATTTTTATTTATATAGCGCCAATTCATGAAACATGTCATCTCAAGTTACTTTACAAAGTCAAATTCAAATGTGATTTATTTGTCAGCACATTTAACTATGTAAAGAACAGAGTTTAAGTATTAATATAAATTAAGTATTTAATAAGAATATTTCATTCATTCAGATCTAGGATGTGTCATTTTAGTGTTCCCTTTATTTTTTTAAGCAGTGTATTTATGCATTTAAGTATACCAAAAAAATAACGAAGTGTACAATCCTCGTTATTTTTCTGGTATACTTAAATGTGAACTGAACGTAATATAATGTTGCAAGTTGATGTGTTCAGCGGCAGGAGAGATGAGTGGCAGTGTTCCCAAAATGCCACTGAATATTGCTCTGGAATAAGGGGCGGTTCTAGGAAAAAATTTCCAGGGGGGCCAAGGTGGGGCCACTGTTTTTTCATGGGGGCACAGATAGAAGAATGAAAAAAATGAAAAAAAATTTTAAACAACATTTTTGTTTATTTAGAGCACCAATGTAACAAAAACTTCTATTCAAAATATTCCACATACAGCACATAGGAACAATAAACTTTCACAAACCTTCATTAACCTGTACACTAACATTTAGGAGACCTACAGTCACATTTTCATTTCAGTAATTTCTCATGGTCTTGCACTGGAAATACCAAACACTACAATAATAGTATTCTGCGTTTGTGGTTTCGTGCAAAATAGTCCACAAATGCATCGAGGTCCAAAGCCTTTGCCCTTTTGGATTCAATGCTTAGCATCCCTAAACTGCTGAGACGTTCATCGGTAATAGTGGACCTGAGGTAGGTTTTCACTAATTTTAGTTTGGAAAAACTCCTCTCACAGGTGGCAGAACTCACTGGGAGTGCAACAGCAATTTTGCACAGTCTAAAGAGCTGGCAGAATACGTCTTTGTATGGCTCAATGAAACGGATCAACTCCACTGTATCCGATGGGTTTCCAATCTCGTGACTCTTTTGTTTTGTCTCTAAAAGTCTTCTGAACTGATGGAGTTCAGGTCCCAGATCCTCAATATTGGCATCATAAAGACGACCAAATTCAAACAGAGTTGTGTCTTTTAAAAATGCATCACTCTTGGGGTTAAGAGATTGGATACAACTCATCAGCTCACAGTTGGTCTTTGAAAAATGTCTGCTTAGTTCACTAAGCATGCAGTCAATGACAGGATAAAAGAAAGAGGACCGATAAGTTTCTTTATCACAAACTTGCTCCCTCTGACCAACAGAGCTTAGTACGTGGTACTCACGGAGTCTAGAACTTTTTGTTCTTTGACGTTTTGCCAACGACTGGGTGGCAGCCTCATACTGCTCACAGATGGTTAATACGTCATCCTACAGGTTGTCAAAAAAGGACTGTTGCCTGAAATCTGTCAAAGTCTGAACCAAACCTTCCACTAAATCTGCTGCTCTTGAGAGGTCAATAGTTGATGACTGCAGCATATCTGAAAGAAGCTTTGTTTCCCCAAAGAATTTACGAAGCGTAACTAGATGCACAAAAAACTCTAGGTCAATCTGGGCCAGGAGACCACGGGCCTCAGAAGACTTTTCTCCCCTGTGCTCTAGTACCATCTCTTGTAGGACACGTTTTAGGGCAGGTAATCTGTCCATTATGTTACATAGGGCGATGAACCGACAAGCCCATCGTGTGTCACTCAATTTTTGGAGCTCTCTTGTGTTGCCATACATCTCAGTTTGTACGGCCAGCCATTTGGCATGCACATTTGAGCCAGAAGTGAAAACATAACGACTCTGCAACAACGCAAAGAATTCCTCTGCTTCTGGTACTGCTTTGACAGAATCAACTAGCACTAAATTAAGGCAGTGGGCACTGCAGTGGATGTAAAATGCAACTTTTGCTTGCTCTCTGATTCTTGCCTGGACCCCTGAATGCTTACCACTCATCACAGCAGCTCCATCATATGCCTGGCCTATAAGGTTATTTTTGTAGTCTAGGCCATGGTGTTCCAATAAGCGGACTATCTTTTCAGTGAGCCCCACTGCATCTAGTCTTTCAGCAGATTCAAAATGAAGAAAACTCTCCTTGATTGTTCCATTATAATAGTACCTCAGTACAAATGAAATCTGCTCCTGTTTTGAGACATCCTTAGTCTCATCTGCCATGATGCTGAAGAACTGACTGCTTTTTACTTCTTCAATTATTTCAGAACGGACCATTTCTGCCAAACAATTCAGAACCTCATTCTGAATTGTCTTGCTAGTGTACTTTGCGTTGTAAATGGATGTTAGTCTGTGTTTAACAGCTGCATCGTGATTTGCAACTATTTCAAGAATTTCCCTGAAATTTCCTCTGTTATTTGATTCCTCAGACTCATCGTGTCCTCGCTGTGCTATGTTTTGTCTAGCTGTGAGCAATATCACTTCCCCAATTGTTTTAATATACTCACGGTTTTCTTTTACTTGTTTACTGTGTTCCTGGTTAAGGAAATTTTCCAATGTTGTATTAGCTTTCACGGCCCTTTGGTAGTCCTTCCATGCTATCATTGCTTGCTTATGTCTGTCAGATTTTGCATGTACCGAAAACCCTCCCTCTCTTTCAGTTGCTTTTTTCCAATTCCTAAAGCCTGATGGTGAGTCAAACACACTGCCAGAAATACTTGGTGGGCTGAAATGTCAGCAGGCATAGCAGTAGGCAGAATCCATAATTACAGAATATTTCACCCAAGGATGACTTTCATACCAGCTTGCTTGGAAGCTGTGTCTTCTGTCCGCCATAACTGTGGTTGGAAATATCCTTAAATTAGGCTGCACTGGTGGATCATCCTTGCACTTGCTGATATCTGAAAAGAAATTAATGAAAAGATAAGGGTGTAACAGAGCATTAGTGGATTCATTAGCTTGTAATTGTATATATTTATTCATTACAATCCATTAAGATCATACTGAAAAAACATAACTAAAAGTAAGTAATTGTTTTTAATAATTGTATTTCTCCTTGATTTGAACAGGTAAATAATATTATCTGCCATTGGGAAAGCTTTTTGCTCTTAGAATAGCAAAAAATAATCTCCATCATCTTATTTCTAATGGAGTATGTCTTCTTATCTTATTTTAAGGGTCAAAATACTTATTCCATTGGCAGACAAGATTATTTGCCAGGTCAAATCACGGACAAATTCAATCCTTTCAAGAAAATTGTACTTTTCTTTTTCTTTTTACAGTGCATTAGTAAGTCAGCATGTTTCAGGAGCACTTTCAGGGTTCCTACAGCATAAGGCAAGTTAAATTCAAGACTTTTTAAGACTTTTTAATGCCACTTGAAATAAAAAGTTAAGACCAACTTCATAATTAACACAAGAAAAAAAAAACTGCTTGCGACAACTTTACCCAAATGTTTATTTTAATATAAACCATTACTTTTTAGTCCAGTAGAATATTTCAAATTTTGGAAAACTTTCCATATAGGAAGATAGCTAAAAGCTCATAAATGGCAGGTATATTTTTTTTAACAACTATTGAACTGAATTCATGAACTTTGTTTGGTTTCCTAGTAAAATAAACAATAAATCAGTTTTAAAAACCACAACATAATCAGTGCTAACTCCTTTTGGCAGCTATGGCATGGTACTGCAGGCTTTCTTCAGATCCTCCTCCACCTGTTGCAACTTTGCCATTTTGTCTTTGTATCGTGTTTGATTTGGTGATAAGTTGTGGCATCACCGTGCCAGACGTTCTCTCGTCACTTTGTCACCGTGTCCACAATACCTCTGCTTTCGTATCGCCAAATATTGTCCGGAGATTTGTTGCTATCTCACAGCCATCTCCGACATCACTGCCTTTATGCACTTTTTTATTAATAAAAAAGTGCATAAAGGCATTACTTTCACAATTTAGATAATGTACCTCAATGGTTCAAAAACTCAGCTTTGTAAAAGAAAAAGTTGAATATCATTCAAGCATATTAGTATTTTTCCATTTGCAATAAAATATCCACAAACTAATTAGGGTTTACTATCAGAACCAATACATTCATCGAACATTAAACACATTCTTAGACAGACCTCTCAACTTTTATCAAAAATTGAGAGTGAGATTATGTTAATTTTCGGGGGTGGTGCGGAGCTGGAGGCGGAGCTAACTGGACCCAGGAAAAGCCAGTCCAGTCAGCTCCGTCTCATTTTTATCCGACCAGACATGGAAGTAGACATGTTTTACTTTTGTTAAAAAGTGAAAGAGAAGTGTTAACACGTTCTTCAGTTAGTGGGTTAAAACAGAAAAAAACACAACTGTTCAAATAATACTAAATAAAATAATATAGTAGTTTTAAGTTATTGGCCGTATTATTACACTGTTGCACATTGGAAAATGAGTCCAGGAAACACGTTTTACAAGCAGGGTACTGAGTGTTAACACCGTGACATTCAAATCTCGTCAAGTTTGTTAATATTTGCAACTTTACAGTCGCTCTGTGAGTTTAATAGATAAGTCCTTACTTCTGACTTTGCGTTGCAAATCCAACTTTTCCAGGTTGAGTTCGCCACTAGAGGTTGATCCCCCCGTTCTGTTTTTGAGCGCAGGCGGAAAAAATAGACCGGAAGCACTGTTGGCTTCTGGGTCGTGTAGTTCTTTTGACTTGCATTATAGTTTAGGTTTAGGCGCCGATCCTAAATTTTTGATTTTCTATTTTATTAAATTTTTTGGCATCGATCCTAGTTTATTGTACCTGCTATTGGTTTACTCCCGCTCCCGTCTGCTCCCGTTGATATTTAATCCTGTACCGTCCCAATCACATGATATTTACTAATGTTGACTCCCATCCCGCGTGATTCCCGTGGGATTCACATGACCCACAGGATTCCCGAAAAAATGTCAGCCTCTAATGCAGATACAGACGGGAGACAGGAATACATTTAAGATGTTTATTAAAGGCTCGGACAACGGGGAAAGACACAACGGGTGGCTCGAGCGAGGTCTGAACCTCAGTGCTGGAACGACTACGGAAAGAAAGAGGAACAAAGTTACGAGAGATCGAACCACGGGAAAATTCCAGAAGCTGCGCCGCTTACCATTTAGTCGAGAAGACCTATCCGGGGAGAGTAATGACGAGGGAACTCTGTGACCGTAACTCATTGATGGTAACAGGTGGCTGAGTGACTGGAGGGCTGACAGATGGTAATGCTGGCGAGTGATCCGGAGCGCAACCCAGTTGACAGCAAACGGGAGGAGCAGATGGAAGAACCGGAGTATTGCAGATCTGGAAGGTGGAGGAGCAAAGCCGTAAAGCTGGATGTGCTGGAACGCAGACTGGCTTCGGTGGTTTGACCTCATGGGGAATATGGGATAAAATCTGGAAGTGATGCGCGGAAAAGCCCAACAATTTGGAAAATTGGATTTCACCATTTGGAGCCAGCAATAGACTTAAAGCTGACAGGAAAGTCGGTGCAGCTGTATCATAACAAATAAAGTATTTGTCTGCCTCCCTATCTCTACTCCTGGATTGTTATGGCTGAGAATGCTCAGAACCCTACCCTGCTACCTCCTCCCCCGCAGACACCTACGGATGCTTTCTGAACTGTTGGCCGGCTGATAACATCAAGGACAAAGGCCTCTGGAGAGTGTTCACGGAAATATAAACACTGTCACCCAAACAGTCACACATAACTGATGCTCATATAAACTAATGTTACACGCGACTGATGTCAAATGTTTACCTTCTGCTATATGTGTCTCGTCTTATTTGTGCTTTTTGTGCTAGAGGTTTTTGATATCTCAAACTGTATCCTGTTATAGGATAAAGTATGAGGTATGTCTTTTTCCTCCCACCTTCCTTTGTTGAAAATCTACAGGGGTTGGACAATGAAACTGAAACACCTGGTTTTAGACCACAATAATTTATTAGTATGGTGTAGGGCCTCCTTTTGCGGCCAATACAGCATAAATTTGTCTTGGGAATGACATATACAAGTCCTGCACAGTGGTCAGAGGGATTTTAAGCCATTCTTCTTGCAGGATAGTGGCCAGGTCACGACGTGATGCTGGTGGAGGAAAATGTTTCCTGACTCGCTCCTCCAAAACACCCCAAAGTGGCTCAATAATATTTAGATCTGGTGACTGTGCAGGCCATGGGAGATGCTCAACTTCACTTTCATGTTCATCAAACCAATCTTTCACCAGTCTTGCTGTGTGTATTGGTGCATTGTCATCCTGATACACGGCACCTCCTTCAGGATACAATGTTTGAACCATTGGATGCACATGGTCCTCCAGAATGGTTCAGTAGTCCTTGGCAGTAACGCGCCCATCTAGCACAAGTATGGGGCCAAGGGAATGCCATGATATGGCAGCTCAAACCATCATTGATCCACCCCCATGCTTCACTCTGGGCATGCAACAGTCTGGGTGGTACGCTTCTTTGGGGTTTCTCCACACCGTAACTCCATGCAGAAAGACCCAGGGGTGTACTCGAACCCAGGACCTTCTTGCTGCAAGGCAACAGTGCTACCCACTGCGACACTGCGCTACCCCTCTGCACAGTGGCACAGTGGGTAGCGCTGTTACCTTGCAGCAAGAAGGTCCTGGGTTCGAGTACACCCCTGGGTCTTTCTGCATGGAGTTTGCATGTTCTTCCTGTGCATGCGTGGGTTCTCTCCGGGTACTCCGGCTTCCTCCCACAGTCCAAAAACATGACTGTTAGGTTAATTGGCTTCTCCAAATTGTCCTTAGGTGTGAGTCTGTGTGTGAATGGTTGTTTGTCCTGTTTGTCTCTCTGTGTTGCCCTGCGACAGACTGGCGACCTGTCCAGGGTGTACCCCGCCTCCCGCCCAGTGAACGCTGGATATAGGCACCAGCAACCCCCGCGAACCCATGAGGGATAAAGCGGTTTGGAAAATGGATGGATGGGCAATGGCACCTATGTATTTATAAACTACTAATGTCAAGTTATAAGAATGCTTTCATTTTTGGTGAGAGGTTATTATAATTTGGCAGAATATGTATTTATAAAAGCAATACTTGATTTTTGCAAATAAAAAGTCAAATTAGTTACATACTGTCCGTTTTAAAGCGCCAAACCGTTGACTTTTGGCTGATGTAAAATTATTTATGAAGGTTGGCAATAGGATATTTGCGCTGCACTGATTCAAGTGAGTGTTCTTTGGTCAGAGGAGTGCACATCACTCCGCTGCTCTGCTTGTCCCCCTGTGGGAGGAGGCAAAGCATTAAAGGTGCAGTGGACGATCTTTTTTTGGCTTCGAGTTCCAGGAGGGATTATGTTATCTATTGGTTGTCCTACATGCCAATCATTGAGACTTGCTCACATTTTGCCAATGTGCAAACTGCTCCTGCCGTATATTTTGAAAAAGGCTAAGAGTTGCAAGAAGCAAACTGTCTTACGATTATGAGAAGAAGAAGAAGAAGAAGGTCTCAGAAGAAGGAAAGGAGACCAGAATGTATTTGGGAGATTCTTCCATGTGATCCCCCTAAGGAGCACAAGCGCAGTCATTCAAAAAGTCACTTTCCATTACTTACCTACATATGCGGAAAAATTGTCTACTTTACCTACAAGACAGAAAGATCCCACATACGGTGGTTTGAACAAATTTCTGAACCAAACAAAACTTAATAGCTTTCAGTGTATGTAAAATGAGAGAAAGCCTCAGCAAATCCATGGATCTTTAGAGAATTAAATACAGTACACCTGTCTGCGTATAGAAAGCTAAGTGTTTTTCTTTTTTTCTCCCTCTAGGCATGATTCATGGATTGTAAATAGTAAAATGATATTTTCATTTGACCTTCTCTATACATAGTGGTCTTTAATTTCAATGTCATTGCTCTTCAGTTTAACTTTTTACAAGACTACCTCGGAGAAAACTTTCTTGTTTCTACTTGCACTTGGCCAATCACTGAAAAGCAGTGTGTTCACGTCAAAACTCTACTCAAGTCCCCTCTATTCATCCCTATTCCTGACCCAGGCTGGCCCTAAAAAAATACTGTTGCCGTAATGTTCACGTTGCCGTAATATTCACAGGCAGGTGGAACCTCGAAGAGCCTGGCCAAACCAAGCTGGTTTAAAAGGGGCTAAACTATCTTCAGTGTAAATAATTTTTAATAGTTGTGAACTTTGCGCAATAACACATTTATTACTTTTACTGAGAAAGATCTTAATTTTCAGCTGTCTTCTTTAAACAAAAGCCTACTACTTTGAATGCAGGTCAGGAGTAATTGGTTAGGACTATCTTGTTTAGGTGTAGGCAGGAAACAAATTGGTGTATCGGTCAGGATATAGGAAGGATGACATGAGGCTTCTTCTTTTCTGAACTGATCTAATCAGCCAGTTTAACATGACTTTATGCTCAGTGTTGCCAGCAGTATTTAATTATCAAATAAACACTCTGTGCATCACCATTAAGAATTGCAAACAGGAACGTAACTTGCACAGAAGTAGTAGTAGAAGTACTACCTCTCGCTCAAGAAAAGCAATGAAGAAAATGGCAAGGTAATATGACCGTTGAAATAAACTTGCAAATGCAATATTAACACAATTTCCTTTTAACGTTGTACATTTATTTTTAATGCACGATTAACGCACATGTACTTTTTGGACCTCGTCTGTATGGTAGTTTGAATTTTATTTTGTTTTCTGTTACAGCTGCCCTGGGGCAGACTGACAGAAGTAAGGCTGCCAGACATCGGCGCCACTGGGCCCTCTGACCGCCACACGCAGGCAATGCGGTGAAGTGTCTTGCCCAAAGACACAACTATTGAGACTGTTGGAGCAGGGGGGTCAAACTGGCAACCCACTAATTGCAGGATGAACTCCCTAGCTTCTGCGCCACTGTCGCCCATGACAAAGACATGAGAAATAATCTGATATTCAGCCCGTCACATCTGTCCTGATTTAAAATAATTTACTCTGAAGAGCAGTATTGAAGTCTGTTATTCTCAAAGAGAAGTAGAAGTTCTGCAGACTATGACGGCTTTTGTTTTTTATAAACTCAAGAAAACAATAAGTCATGATCATATAGGCCTGTTCCCTCTGTAAAGTTGGATCTGTTTCAGGTTTTTAGGTGTTTGCATAGAACGAATACATGTGACAACAGCACAAAAAACAAGTCTCATTCTACCATCACTTTATTGGATAAGTCCTAGTTCTATTTTACACTCCCCATTGTTGCATTTTAATCCCACTAAAAATCTTTTGTCTTTGTTCATGTGCCTCCATGATAGGTAAAACTGGTTTAAATCCTAAATAAAGGACAGGCACTTTTTTGTGCCAGTAGGTAACTCTGTGCTTTGCTCTCGGTGGAGGCGGTCACATTTTCCTGCTGCTCCCACACCTCCCTGCCTTTGCTGTGTCTTGTGTTTTTGAGCCCTCTCCTTATATCACCCAAATTCTGAAACAATGGATCTGGTCTGCTGGTCTCTCAATGCAATTGATCAAATTTCTTCGACGGGAAGGCAGGGAAAAGGGGGCCTGTGCTGTCCTGACGGGACACAGTTTGTGGGATACACCCTAGACTCCTGGAACATGTGGAAAAATGGTGTGTTTTTCGATTTTGTCAGTCGAGGACGTTGAAGACGTATACATGTTTGGATTCATGATACTTGGATTTCCTCTATTTGGATTCGGAGGATACCTGAGGTATCTACATTTACAGAGGATGTCGGTGGCAATTATGGCCATGATCAGGCTGCAGGCCGCATTTGTTGCGCTCGCAAAGGCTGTAAATGAGCAGAACTATAAACTGGATGAGCAGAGCCGCAAGCTGGATGCGATGGAATGCAGGCTGGCTGCGGTGGTTTAACTCAAAGGTGAGATGGGATAAAATCTTGGATGTGCACATTGGCTTCAAGGCGGAAAAGCCCAATAAATGCGGAATATTGTATTCGCCACGTGGAGCCCAGCGACAAAAACTTCAAGGCTGATGGAAAATTTGTGCAGCTTGCTCTCAATACAAAAGTGTATTTTGGATTTTGGATTCCCCCCTTATCAAAACTCCCCTGGATGTTATGGCGGAAGGTCCCCACCCCCCGCCCTCCCCTACCCGTGGACACCAGTGGAGAAGTTTCAGAACTGTGGACAATGGTCTCGGGACAGTGTTCACGAAGAAATTGGACACACTCACACACACACAACTGATGCTCAACACTACATAGTCTCACATGTGACACCTAAGCCTCCAAAACCTGCTGAAATGTTGCCTCGTGATATGTGCTTTTCTTGTGCTGAGGTTTTTTTGATATCTCAAACTGTACCCTGTCAAGGACAAAGTGTGAAATATGCCTTTTTTCCCCTCTCCCTCCCCAAATGTGGCTCCTATCTTTCCACAGATAAAGGCAGCACCCTAAGGAAACCGCGTCACGGCGGGATTCTTGGCAGCCGAAAGAATGCGCCTAACGGCAGTGTTCTTTGGCACGCATGGCCTCAGTCAACCGTTCCCCTGTCCACCTCCTGCCCCAAATGTATGTGATGGATGGTTTGTACTGAAACTGGAATCTCGATTACAATGCAAATTGTAGTTGAAAATAAATAAATATTGAATCTTGAAATCTTTACATCAAAGACGACAAAAATCACAAGTGGGGTTCCCTAAAGGTCCATCCTGGGTCCCCTTCTATTCAATATCTACATGCTCCCTCTAGCTCAGATCATAAAAAACAACAACACCAGTTACCATAACTACACAGATGACACACAGCTCTACATCACCATGTCACCAGGTGACTATGAATCCAAGTGCTGAGTATATGCATCGAAAACATTATTGCATGGATGTGCCAAATTTTTCTTCAGTTGAATAAAAACAAAACTGAAGTAATAATTTTTGGACCGATAGAGGAGCGATCAAGAGTTGGTGCACAGCTTCAGTTTCTTCAGCTTATAACCACTGATCAGGCCCAAAATCTTGGTGTAGTAATGAACTCTGACCTGAACCTCCAACAACGTTGGCTTTCTATCATCTGTAGAACATTTCCAGGATTAAAGAACTATCTCAGTTATATTTCGGAAAACAAATACATGCGTTTATCTTTACTCAAATTGATTATTAAAACAGTGTCTTCACAAGTCTCTCAAAAAAAGTTGATGAGACAACTTACTATAATTCAGGAAGTCCACAAAATGCAGTTCGAAGCCTTCAGCTGATCCAAAATGCTGCAGCAAGAGTTCTGATAAAATTTCTGATAGAAATCATATTTCTCCTATTTTAGCTTCCCTTCATTGGCTTCCTGTTAAATCATGATATCATATTATATCATATTATATCATATTATATCAATTCAATTTTATTTATATAGCGCCAATTCATGAAACATGTCATCTCGGGGCACTTTACAAAGTCAAATCAATTATATTATACAGATTGGTCAAAAATTTCCTATGTAAGGGAACCAGTTGATTGCTTCAAAGTCCCGACAAGCAGCATTCACTCCTGGAGAAGCGTAGAGCTACAGGGAGAGTCATCTGCATTGTCCATGGCTTTGCAGAAATCCCTCATACTGAGCAAGCATGAAGCGACAGTGGAAAGAAAAACCACCCATTAGCGGGAAGGAACAACCTCCAGCAGAACCGGGCTCAGTATGAACGGTCATCTGCCTCAACCGACTGGGGGTTACAGAAGACAGAGCAGAGACACAACAAGAGAGACAACAAAGCACAGAAGCACACACTGATCGAGTAATCTGTTCTACATTAGATGGTAATAGCCGGTGATCTGTCTTCTCTGGATGATGTCACAGTTAACAGAACGTCAGACCAGGTGTACCTACTATGAAGAAAAAAGAGAGAGAACAAAAAGTTAAAAGCTGAAATGATTTCAATGTAATACAATGCAAATCTGGAGAACAGTAGAAATCAGTAGAGTGAGAAAAATAGGCCCTGATGTCCTCCAGTAGCCTAAGCCTATAGCAACATAACTATAGAGGTAGCTCAGGGCAACATGAGCCACTCTAACTATAAGCTTTGTCAAAAAGGAAAGTTTTAAGATTAGTCTTAAAAGTAGAAAGGGTGTCTGCCTCACGGACCAAAACTGGGAGTTGGTTCCACAGGAGAGGAGCCTGATAGCTAAAGGATCTGCCTCCCATTCTACTTTTAGAGACTCTAGGAACCACCAGCAGACCTGCAGTCTGAGAGCGAAGTGCTCTGTTAGGAACATACGGGGTAATCATAGCTCTGATATATGATGGAGCTTGATTATTAAGGGCTTTATACGTTAGAAGAAGAATTTTAAATTCTATTCTTGATTTAACAGGAAGCCAATGAAGGGAAGCTAAAATTGGAGAAATATGATCCCTTTTGTTGATTTTCATCAGAACTCTTGCTGCAGCATTTTGGATCAGCTGAAGACTTTGAGCTGCATTATGTGGACTTCCTGATAGCAAAGAATTACAATAGTCCAACCTTGAAGTAACAAATGCATGGACTAGTTTTTCAGCATAACATAAGAGAGACATAGGACCCACCTTATGTCAAAAGTTAATTAATGGCCCCTATGACCCTTATATGACCTATTGATTTATGACACATGTCACCCCCCCTTCCAAAAATATGATTTATGACACACACACACACATTCCCACCACAGGGCCATCCTACACACACACACACACACACACACACATACACAATCCCGCAGCATCACACACACAAACGTTACTTTTAAGTACTTATTTGCCTATTTATTTACTTATTCATTTATATATTTAATCATTCTTTAATGCATATGGTAATGGTCAAGAAATGTGTTTTTGTGTGGTTACTTATAATCAAATGTGGAACTTTAGTTGTATAAAGTGTCAGACTTATACTCTGTATTTGCAGGATATGAAACTTTGCAGGATGGGGAAACTTTATTGTTTAGAATGAAAACTTGTCTCTTGACACTAAAGGGCTGTGGTTGATGACAATAAACAGATTATCCACATAAATCTGTAGCTCATACAGAACAACGGAAAAGAAAAAGGAGGCAAAATAAAAAAAAATACCATCTCCATGCAGGCTCTACTCTCGTTCCGCCAATATCTCTTCAGTTCTTTCTCCCCTCTCTTCTTAGCTAAAAGAGGGTCAGTGGTGGCGAACCATATGGCTCCAGCCGGGGCAGTTTGTTAAAACAATAACCTCAATGCGTCTGTTCGAGGCGTCGATGTGTCTGAACATCATTCAATCAGACCTGTAAAACCCAGCAGGACACTTCACCGTGTTCTTACAATCAAACGGTTTCCACCCCTCCCCTGCAGGGCCAGGTGTCTGTTAGAAACACCGGTTCTAGCAATAAAAGTGAGTCCGACAATGACGTGGCGCCGAGACGCGGCTCTTCTTACACCTTTTCGGCATCCAGCGCAGGTTCCTACAATAGGACGAGTTGGAGAATAGACTGCACCCCGCCGCGTTGCGTATCAATCTGCATATCAGCATACTATGCGCCCAGGAAATAAAATAAGATCAGACTTTTTAGACGCTGGGCGAAACATCCGCCATAGTAGGGATCAAACGGTTTCCACCCAACCCCTGCTGCGTTACACCTCTTCAACAAAGTATACAGGCGCCGTTGATCTACAAGATTCTGGCCTCCGTGACACCCCTTAGGAGGCGGGCAGATTAGAGCTCGCGGGTTTATTTTTAAAAAACCTTTTAAAAACTCAGTCTGAACTTAGTCTTAACGCGACAGGTAGCTCATTCCTGCAGCATGTCCCACGGCCCGTCAACACATAGAGTCACGGCTCAGATACATTCCGATGGGCTCACCGAATCGCAGGAGTATAACCAAATCACCACCGGTGAGTAAACGTTTTAACACTAGAATTACCAGAGAAGGGTCATTTAACATTTCTACCTTTGGAGCCCAGAGACGGGTCGACTGACCTGAAGGATTTTAATTAGCATCCTATAAGCAGTTGTGAACCGGCGCTTTTGTTCTGTAAATAAGGCCATTTCTGGTGCACCAAAGGAAGGGGGAAGCTTAACTCCCTACTAACTGTCTAGTTAGTTCTATTCAGTATATTGTATTTTATAATATAAAGATTATTTATATTATATTTAGCTTAGTTTTATTTTAGCAAAAAAGCACAATGAATTAATTTTAATATTTTAAATGGAGATATATTTTACAGCCAGGTACAGCTGTGAGCAATGACCAGAAGTATTTGTGTCTAAGTCAAGAGGACGGAAATTCCAGCATGAGAAATATACAAAAGAACAACAGTTATTTGTTTGAATGCTTTTTATTTTTGTCATTAAAAACGATACAAAAAATGCAAGAAATAAAGCAATTCCACACATATTTACACTAGGCACAGTGGGGGGGGCTGTGTGTGTGTGAGTGGCATGTCTTTGTGTGACTGGCATTTCAGCACTCACTCAGCAGTCTGTCTGCACTGTCGGAACATACCTGGCACTGCCAGGGTATGACCCTGGTCTATTTGCCACATGTGTATTTGTAGCAGTCAACGCATCTCACAGTTGCACAATTGTTCCTGCATCGATGGTTGACCTGACACTTTGCCCATTTGCCTGAGCTGGGTATGGAATGTTGTTGCCGAAGCAGTTTCTCTTTGTGTGCCTTCTTCTCACTCACATGAGAGTTACTCAACTCTTTGGCAAGCTCAACCAGGAAGTCCACCCGTCTCTCCTGCACCCCAATGCATGCCTGATAAAGCACATGTGCATTCAGTGCTGCCATGTCAATCATGTTGTAGAACACGGCAACTAGCCATCTCCGTGTTCCTGCACGCACGCTGTACTCCCGCAGCATTTGGTCCATCACATCCACACCGCACTTTGTTTTGTTGTATTGTGTGACCGTGTTTGGCTTCCTTTTGGTGGTATCCTCAGTCTCAACCACGCTGTGCATGCTGCTGAGAACGTAAACGGCCTTCTTCCGTTTGGGCGCATACACCGTCAGCATGGCACCAGTGGTTGAAAACACCTGAGTGGTGAATTCAGTGCGATCCATCTGTCTAGCGGATTGAGGAATTTCCCGTCATCTCTTGTTGACTGTGCCGAGGATAGTGGTTTTCTGGCTAAGCAGTCGTTGTGCAAGTGACATTGATGTAAAGAAATTGTCCGTGGTTACAGTTCTGCCCTTGTCCATGAACGGTTCCATCAGCCTCATCACTACAGTCTCGGACAGTCTCTCCCCACTGGGACGACTGGGGTCCTTGCCAAGATATGGGAAGACATTACAGATGTACTTTGATTTCAAGTCGCAAGCCACCCAAAACTTGATGCCAAACTTGTCCGGTTTTGTTGCAATGTATTGCAGGAAACAGCAGTGAGTCTTGGAAAAAGTTGTTGATCAATAGTGATGTGTCGACCAGGGTTGTAGGATGCGATGCAGTTAGTGACAAACGATCCCCAAACATCGGAGATTGCAGCAAACTTATCGGTCTCCGCTCGCTCACTGCGTGTAAACATGTCATCAAAGCGTAGGTGTCGGATGATGTCTTGGAAGTGGTTTCGGGCCATAGTTTCAATGATCCTTGGGTTTCCCAGGTTTGCTGACCAGCTGTCACATAGTGATGGAACCTTGGTCACCCCCCGCAAGATAATGACTGAAATAAATGCCATTAGTTCCGGGAGATCCATGAACCAATCCAGCTGCTCCGTGTGACGTGCATGTTGAGTAGTCCATTCTCGAATGCTACGAAGCATGTCAAGAGTGATAAAACAGAGGAAGCTCTGAAGGCGACTCCGGATACTTCGTCTGGCCTTAGCGCTTGGTTCTCCATCTGTGGCGTACGGTTCTATTGGAGTGAAATGGAGATGTATCCCCACTTGTTCTTCACGCCACACTGTGCCATGTTTCGCGGTCTCTGACGGCTCACTCCCCAAACGAGCTCTCTTTTTTGGTAGAGGGAGAGTCTCCTCATCTGCAAGATAAACAATTTCAAATTAACTTTTGGTTTGGTTCTAAATAAAAAAAATAGTCAGGAAAATAAAATAGGTAGGTTGAGAAATCTAACCTGAAGACAGCTCAGAGTCCGAATCCGGTTGAAGGTCTATATCTTCTCCATCTGAATCACAAGGGCTGGCACTGCTCAGAATCAGTTCCAATGCCTCCTGAGCGGTGAACCTCTTCTGCATTTTGTTTCTTGTGAACTAAATAAATGAAGCAGTCACCTATTTATCCTCCACAGCACAAAAGGTTGCATGCAAATTTGCATGTGCAAAGTCTCCCAGATCTCTTTTGCTACACCTTTTGCATGATTTTTTTGAGGTGGATCAACACAATTTGGTTAGTTTTATACTGTAGAGCTGCCTCCATCATAGATCGCACCCACCCCCAACATGGACTATTCACACATACCTTCTGGCCTGACAGTACAGAAGTGTGGAATGCTTTTGTGAGTTCGGCTCTCCTCCCCCCCTGCTGATTCCTCAGGCAATGGCCACATTTACAATTGAACAAGGGATGCTAATTTGAGCCACCAGAGTGGTCAGTTTGGACTCAGGGTCTTTTGACCCTCTTTCGGGACTTCAGGGGGGAGGTCGAAAACCCTGGTAATGCTAGTGTTAATTCTGTGTGTTCATATTTATGGCAGCAGCAGCAACACAGGGGGACATTCTTATCCCGCAATCTCCAGTTTTGACCCCGCCATCACAAGATCTTCCTCTCGACACCTCAATCCCTCAACCGGAAGGTAAATGACATCTGTTTGTTACTATTTTATTCTGTTTTTTCTACTTTATTTTATAAATTATAAATAACATTTCTTCAACAGCCACACAGGGGGACATAGCGATCGAGCCATCAGAGCATCCTTCTCCCCACACCTCAATCCCTTGCTTGAATAACCTCCATTCATCTGTCCTGAAGCTGCAACAAGACATCGGCCGAATAATCACCAAAGCTCGTGCTGTGAAAAGGATTATTCAAGGTATCTTAATTTCAAAGCTTTCATAGAATTAGTTTGTGATATATTAAATGTATTCAAACCTGATTACGTTAAAAATCTAATTATATTCTATTTATTTCTATTTGTATCACAGAAACCTCAACGGTTATTGAGCAAATTCCGTCGTCAGGAGACAGAGCACAGCTTTACTGCATGCATGCTGGAGAACTTGTGAGATCCTGCCAGATTTTGCTGAATCAGCTGTTCCGGCTGCCAGCATTGGACCGTACAGCAAGTGAACAGATACGCCCTTGCTTGAATAACCTCCGTTCATCTGTCCTGAAACTCCAACAAGACATTGGCCGAATAATCATCAAAGCTCGTGCTGTGAAAAGGATTATTCAAGGTATAATTTAATTTCAAAGCGTTCATAGAATTAGTTTGTGATATATTCATTTTTATTTAATCCTGATTACGTTAAAAATCTAATTATATTCTATTTATTTCTATTTGTATCACAGAAACATCAGCGGTTATTGAGCAAATTCCGCCGTCAGGAGACAGAGCACAGCTTTACTGCATGCAGGCTGGACAACTTGTGACATCCTGCCAGATCCAGGTGGACCAGTCGTCAAGACTGCACTCAGTGTAATCAAGTAAATTGTCACCTCTGTAAAAATGGGGAGCCAGCAAATGAGAGATGCTTTAAATGAAATGTTGAAAGCTGTAAACGAATTCCAAAATATACGTGTTCATGATACTGGGGTTCTGAATCTACCTAATGCTTCACCATCCCGAATAGAACAAGCTCTGCAACAATTAAACGTTTCATTCTCTCAACCCTCCTCCCCGGAAAATGATTCGCTACACTTTGAGGAGCAAGTTACAGATGTTTTAAATGAAATCACGCAAATGGTTAACGAGCTTCAAAATATACCTGTTCAGGATACGTCTGGGGCTGCTAATTTACATGAAGGTAATGGTTCTCCTGACAGACATCATGTTCACACGGACCAGGGTTGGAATTATGAGCGTTTATCATCGCTAGAACAAGCCCTCCATCAATTAAACGCATCCTTCTCTCAGCCATTTAACCCTTATCCTGCAGGTGAGCAACAGCAGCAGCAGCAGCAGCATGGGGATAGTTTAAATCAAACTGTTGGCAGCTAACCATGCCTTTCCTCCCTCCCTCATAGATAATGTTTTTTTAAGGTGGTCAAATTTTGGTATCCATAGCTTCAAAGACCTGTATATCAATAATATATTTGCTTCCTTTCAGCAGCTTTCAGATAAATTCTCTCTTCCAAAGCAGCATTTCTTCAGATATCTACAAGCCCGCAGTTTTGTTCATGACACTTTCCCAACCTTTCCTAATTTGCCTTCTAACTCAGTTCTGGATGGTTTCCTGACGCCAATAACTACTCTTAAGGGCTCTATCTCACATATCTACAATCAAATTAATCTTTTACGTTCAGAGCCCTTGGGGTTAATAAAGTCACTCTGGGAGGAGGACCTGGGGGTAGCAATATCAGAGGAAGTTTGGACAGAGATTCTGAAACGGGTGCATAAATCTTCTATCTGCGCGAGACACAGTCTTATTCAGTGTAAAGTTGTTCATCGTACATATTACACTAAGGCTCGGCTGGCTAAGATTTATGAGGGTGTAGATCCTACTTGTGATAGGTGTCAGCAATCTCCTGCAAACCTTATCCACATGCTCTGGCATTGTCCATCCCTATATAATTACTGGACTGAGATTTTTAATACCCTGTCAGAGATAGTTGGGGAGAAAATATTACCGAATGCTCTGAGTGCAATATTTGGGGTTGCGCCCCCTTCCCCTGCTCTCACTAAGTCCAAAAAGGATGTACTTGCTTTTGTTACCTTGCTAGCCAGAAGATTAATTGTAATTAATTGGAAGTCAGCAATACCACCCTGTCATGCCCGCTGGATTAAAGACACCCTTTATTTTCTTAGATTGGAGAAGATTAGACTGTCTTTATCTGGCTGCTCCAGTAAATTTGGGAAATTATGGGGCCCATTTTTTCGGTTTGTTAAGAGGACAGATCTCCCACTCACCCCTGACTGATGCAGCTTGAGGGACAGGAGTATTTGTTTTTTTTTGTTTTGTTTTTTTTTGTCTTTATTTTCCTGTTGTGATGAGGGTCACATGCCGCCGCTGTAACTTGAGATGTCTGTTGCTATGTCTTTTGCAAGTTGCTATCACCTGACTGACTTTTTAATTTTTTTTATATAATTTTTTTTTTTTTTTTTTTTTTTTTTTTATTATCATTGTGGTTGTTCTAGTTCTATATAAGTTCATTGGGTATGCAACAATGACCACTTTCTTGTTTGATTGTTGTCCTAGGAAGAAAAGGTGTATACTTAAATATTTGCATATGTTTGGATACAAGTGTATACATCTGCAAAACCCAATAAACAAAGTTGAGAAAAAAAAAAAATCAAACTGTTGGAGAAAATCATAACCCGTCTGGTTCTTCGAATACTGTTTTGCCAAATCCCACCTCCAGCACGCATCAACTGCCAGACATGCACGGCCTACAGGATCAACCCTGCACCAGCCAGTCAGCTGTAAACAGCTCTGAGCATACTCAGCAGACCCCTACATCCAGCGTCCAGCATGAACGCTTCAATGTTACAGAAATAAGACGCTCTTTAAACATCACCGCTTTGCAGCCTGGTGAGATTCCAGATGCATATGAATTTTACACACAAGTTTATGATGTTCTGGCTGACCTTGAAGAATCTGTTATACCTCTGACCTCCCGTAACGACATTATTCATTTTGAATTAAGCGGGGACTGGTTTTCTCGTCATACCATTATTCAAGTCAATGGTGAAGGTGATTCAATTTTGCCTGCATTTCAGGAATTTTTAGACAACTTAACACAATCTAACGAGGAATTAAACGACAACTTAGAAATAGTCCTTCAGGTTGTAAGAACGCCAAGCGGGGTGCAAAACGTAAGGCCGTTAAAACGTTAGACTGTGAACTGATCCGTAAAAAACGCCATCATCTATATATTGTTGAAAATGCTTCTAATCAACTTTGTCTAACAACAACAAGTCTAGCACATCTCTTTAATCCGACTTTTACAGACAGTGAAGCTGTCCAGCAAGGGACAATTTGGCAGCATATGGCGGGTCTGACAGAGCAAACTCCTGTAACTTTCGGTGATGTGCACAAATTTGAAAATATTCTCAACAGGAAAATTGTCGTTTTCTATAAAGACAGCAAGGACGCGCTGCTTCGTAATTTCCAGACCGACTTTTCAGATCGTTCAAATCCAATTTTTTTGTTTCTGTTCAAAAATCACTATTATGGGATTAAAAGTCTCACAGCATTCACAGGTTCTAAGTACATTTGCAGCTACTGCTTTAGCGGTTTCCAAAACATCAACAGACATAACTGTGAAGGTCGCTGTGCGGTCTGCCTCGATCCAAACTGTACAATGCAGCCGTACAGTTCTGTACAATGCATAGACTGTAAGCGCATATGTCGTAATTCGCTATGTTTTAATAGCCACAAGATGCCCAGATTGAGTTCCACACTCACCACACCACTAAATTCTGTCCTGTTTGTAAAAAGCTCTATGATTTGCCCGCTGGCAAGAGAGCAAGCCTCACGATTGTTCCATAAAATGCCCGATCTGTCATGAGAAAGTGCCTGCCGGTGCTGATGTAACGTTAAATGGCCATCTGTGTTACATCCAACCAAGTCTCACTGATCCAGAACTCGGTGAGAATTTTTTTTTTTACGATCTCAAAACTTTTACAGATAAGTGGGTCACACATTCCATATCTTGCTTGTGCAAAAACGTTGAAGGGGGAAACTTGGTATTCCTTTGGATTGAACTGTGTCAAGGAGCTTCTGCTCCATTTCAGGAAACCTCGTTATAGAGGTTACACGTTTTTAGCTCACAACAGCAGAGGATTTGACTCTTACTTGGTTCTGAGTGTGATGGTTCAGCTAGGCATTAAGCCGTATCTAATCACGCAGGGAAGTAAAGTTCTCTGTTTTACCGAGCGTGATTACGGTCTGAAATTCATTGATAGTCTTTCATTCCTTACTATGAAACTCAGCTAAATGCCAAAAGCATTAGGCTTCACTGATCACTCTAAAGGTTTTTTTCCCCACTTGTTCTCCTCTGAGAAGACATTAAACTACGTGGGCCCGCTTCCTCCACCTAGCTTCTACGCTGTGGACCGCATGAATCCCGCCGAGCAGGAACGGTTTTCCGGCTGGTACAACGAGGCTTGTAAGCATCCCTTTGACTTTCAGAAAGAAGCTCTGTATTATTGTAAAATTGATGTGGAGATTCTTTTCAGGGCTTGTGTGAAATTCAGAGAAGAGTTCTTTAAAGAGACAAACGTGGATCCTTTAAAATCGATAACCATAGCAGCTGCTTGCATAAAGTCTTTTACCTCAAATTTCCTGCTCCCTAACACTTTAGCCATACCTTCCCCGGTGGATTACTGCTGGCACTTTTTCGGATGCGTCCATTCAGTGTTTAGAGTGGGTAGCTACCGAACGGGGCATTTTCATTCAACATGCTCTCAATAAAGGGGAAGTGCAAATTGGGCCTTATCATGTCGACGGGTACGCAGAGATTCAAGGGGTCAAAACTGTGTTTGAGTTCAACGGTTGCTTCTATCATGGCTGTCCCGCCTGCTTTCCACCTGACCAGACGTGCCCGCTCAGAGGAGTCTGCTTTGAAACGTTCCACTCAGCTACCATGGAGAGAGCCAGGCTATTGGAATCGGTGTATGGGGTGCATGTGGAGATCATGTGGGAGCATAGTTGGAACGTTATGAAGGCGTCGCATTCGGGTCTCAAAAGGTTTCTGGACTGTTTCAGCGCGCCGGCGCCTCTTTGCCCGCGAGATGCTCTGTTTGGGGGCCGTACTTGTGCTCTCAGGCTCAGGTACACGACAGGAGAGGATGAATCTGTACATTATGTAGATTTCACCTCTTTGTATCCGTTTGTGAATGCCAGCTGCAGCTATCCGCTCGGTCATCCCAAAATCATTTACAAAGATTTTGACGATCCTCATAACTATTTCGGCTTCATCAGGGCGCCCGTGTACCCGCCTCGTGGTCTGTTTTTCCCCGTTCTGCCGTACAAGACGTCTACAGGTAAACTGGTGTTCACACTGTGCCGGGCTCGCGCCGAAATGAACCACCAGACAGATACTTGCAGCCACTCTGACGAAGTTAGAGCGTTAACAGGTGTATGGGTAAGTGTGGAATTCAGCAAGGCTCTTGAACTGGGATATCGGCTTGCTAAAATCACTGAGGTTTGGCATTTTGAAAAACAGAGCAGTTCAATCTTTAAACCGTATATCCACACTTTTCTCAAGGGTAAGCAGGAGGCTTCAGGTTACCCGGCTGAAGTGACTGATGAGGAAAGTCGATTGAAATATGTGGCAGACTACAAACGTGAGCAGGGCAACCAGCTGGATGTACGGAAGATCGAGGTGAATCCGGCTAAAAGGCAGGTGGCTAAATTGTGTCTGAACAGTTTTTGGGGTTAATTTGCACAGAGAAATGATTTGGCTCAGACAAGCATCGTGAGCGAGCCCGAAGACTTTTTTAACTTCCTATTTTCAGGTAAATATACAGTGAGCTACGTTCACTTCCTGAACGATGAAATGTGCATGGTTCAGTGGAAATACAACAAACGATGCGTCTCTCCACCCAACAAGGTGAATAATGTTTTCATCGCTGCCTTTACAACTGCCCACGCGCGTCTGAAATTGTACACCTGTCTCGAAAGATTTAAACAGCGTGTTTTGTACATTGACACGGACAGCTTGATCTATGTGGTTAAACCGGGTCAGACCCCCCTCAAGCTGGAACATTTATTAGGTGACCTAACCGACAAACTTTCAGGTGACTCGATAGAGCAGTTTGTTTCCGCAGGCCCAAAAAGCTACGCTTACCAGACGAGATTGTGATGAAGTTTAAAGGTATCACTCTGACTCGTGAATGCAGTGAGAGAGTGAATTTTGACAGCATGAAAGACATGGTTGAAGGTTTTTTGCAAGGTTCTACAGGGGATGTTTTACAGGCTCCGCAGCATACCATCAGAAGGCATAAAAGAAACTTCCAGCTTCAAAATGTCACATTTCAGAAAAAGCTCCACGTGGTGTAAGACAAGAGAAAGCTTTTTTCTGACGGTACAACTCTTCCGTTTGGTTATTAAAGGCTAACTGAGATTACAAAGAAAAAAATGTCGCTGTCTCGTGAAACACAGGAGGTTGAATTTGATCCTAGATTAAAAATTGTTTCGGGGCCGAGTGTTGTAAATCTTTTTTTGTTAAAAGTGTTTTGCAAAATTGTAGCCATGTAATGGATGTTGTTCCTGAAAATATAGTCTGGATTTACACCTGTTTCCAAAGTATGTATTCTGAATTGCAAAAAATTAATAAAAAGATTAAATTCATTGAAGGACTACCTGATTCTTTTGATGATGAAAATCTGTTTTCTCCAGATCAAAATCATTTGGTTATTATGTGATTTTCCAAGCTTCGGAGCATCCGGAAGTGGTCAAGATTTTCACCCAATACCGGCATCATAAAAATATGAGTGTTATAAATGTTAACTCAGAATATTTTTCATCAAGGCAAGTACAGCCGTACCATCAGTTTAAACGCTAATTATATGGTGTTGTTTAAGAACCCCAGAGATAAACTGCAGCTGAATATATTAGCCCGTCAAATATTTCCGTCAGAGAAAACATTCTTCATGGAGAGTTTTCAAGACGCCACCAGAGAACCTCACGGGTATTTAATCGTGGATCTGACTCCCACTTGCCCAGATCGTTTCAGACTGAGAACTGGAATGCTCCCAGGTCAGTGGCCAGCTGTCTATGTACCAAAATTAAATTAATTTATCATGTCAGCTCGCATAAGAAGGAACCTTCCCTTATTCAGAGCTCTCTGTCAAGCAACGCCGCAGAAACGTAAAGACATTCTTGCTCACTGCTCACCCGACTTTCTCAAAGCCTTGTGTGAGATACTCTGAATATCTTAAAAGGTAACGTAAAAGTATCTCCTTCTCAACATAAAAAATTGGAAAAGCAGAAAAGGATCATCAGACTGCTGGCTGATAAAAGAACCGGGTTAAAAGGCAAGCGGTTGGTTTTGAAAAATCAAACGGGTGGTTTTATTCTTCCTCTGCTGACTGCCGTCGCCCCTTTAATCGGAGAGCTGGTGGGAGGTCTCATCAGGAGATGAGAAAAAATGTCTCTTAGGACGCCGCAAAAGATGTATCTGGTTTCACCGCATCAGTTCAAACGTTTGATCCCGCCGGACCCTTCCATAAGACAGACCGCCGAAGAGGATTTGGATTCTAAAATGAGAGAGATTCTGAAATAACCGGGACTGAGTTCTTTTGAAAAAATTAAAAGGTACAACGCTCTGTTGCAGAGATATCTCAGTCTAATGAAGCAGGGTCAGCTGGACGAGCCCCGAGTGACTTTAACCGTGCAACGTGACCCTGTGCCTGAAAATAATGAGGCTGACTCTGGCTCTGGTTCTACAGGCTTTACAGCCTCTTCTGCTGAATTGGACCAGACCGCTAACAACATTTTAAAAGCTCTACCTAACAGAGATGGCAAAAACGCTGAATACATACTGAAAAAGTTATCTGAAGTTGGCACGAGTTGGATATCCAAAGGCGAATTTGTTTATCGCGATCGTGGGATGGGAGGCTCGCATCTGGTCGAGTTGCTGAAAAATCTTTTGCTTCCAATTAAGAGGAAAACACAGACCCTGGAAACTGTAGGCTGGACCCCGTTCATGGCTGCCTTGAAGGAGCTAAACATCCCTGTGTCATCAGTCAGTAACCCGCAAGCCCGTGACCAATACAGAGGCATGACAGAAACAGGTGTATTGGAGAAGAACAAAGATAAACCCGTCATGAAACGAAAAGGAAAAATCGTGCTTTCTCCTAAATTCCCCGGAATAGACTTTGTGGATCCCACCCCTGAGAAAGGACCTGCTCGAAGCAAGAGAGTCAACAAAACCCCTGCATGGTTGAAATTTTCACCCTAAAAATCTGTATGAAATAAAAAACTGGAGAAATGAATTTGTAATAAAGAAAACTGTAATGTTTCAAATTATTCATGCGTACAGTGTTTTTATTTTAGACAAGTTACAGCTTGTAACAATCTTTAAACATTTGCAAAGAACAAGTTCCATGATTAAACGAGCACGAGGCTCGTTTAATCATGGTCCTTTGTACGTGCGTTTCAGTAGCGGGAGCTGATCGGATGCCCAGACGCCGTGAAATAAATCCCCCAGCAGATGATGCATCAAACTCTCGATCTCGTGATTATTCATGTTTTAATAAAAATCCACGAGGACCTGCCTTTTAGAGTCAATTTCCAAAATTGAGTCGTAACACGCATACACAATCAGTGTGGTCGTGTGGGGCAGAGGAACTCTGAATCTCATTTCAAGCCTCAAATTCCCGTTACACACCGGTGACAGAGCGTCAGCGTCCTCGGTCGCCTTGAGATTAAAAACAAACAGGGAATAACCGTTGTTAAATTCCTCACGAGCAATGCTTAAAGGAAGGTCTTTTAAATGACGACCTGTAGCGGTGAACATGTAATATTCCCTGACTGAAATACTGTCATTGAATTGAGGTTGAAACGACTTGGCAGGGACTTGCCGGCCGTCTTTACAGAGAGCTAAATATTCCACATCCATATGTTTAAAGTTGAAAGGCGACATGCTTCTCCTGCATGTGAACTCTTCGTGGTTGACCATACCTAAAACGACATATTTAGGCATGGTTCCTAAAAACAGATTCTCCTGTGTACATATCCTGGAATTTTCTGGGATAGAATATGTTTTCACATTCACGCGAGAAAGAGGATAGAGTGCATTTCCTCTCATTAATGCTGAAGCATGCCCCAGCCGGATAGCCGGGGAGACTGAAACTTTTTTCACAAAAAGAGATGCTCCTAGAATTTTCAGCCGGAAGGTTGAATCACTAGGTCCCATGAGAGAGAATGCATCGCTGGTCCTGGTTAATTTAATCCTCATGTCGACAGAATTCAGAAGGAGTCTTTCGCAGAAGAATATATCAGCGTGAAGCGGCCCCATCAGGTGTAATTCCCTTGAATTAGCGGTGAATGAGGCTCTGTGGTTCATACCCCAGTTAGGACCATCTGTCATAACGATCGAGTCGATAGCTCCCGCGGTGTCTTTGTAAAAGAGACCTGCGCTAAATTGACTCTTTAAAGTGTCTTCCGAATAATCGAGCAAAGTTTCAATCATTGCCCTAAACGGGTGAGTGGCGCTACTCTGTGAAATTAACCTATCTCCCAGAATAACGTTGCATTGACTGAACATTGTATTCAGTGGGTAATTTATGAGTCCGACGGCCGCATCGTTAGCCAGGTCGGTTCCGTCAGCGTTGGTGATCTTTAGACGGACGTGCAGCAAGGTGTCGTTCAAATCCAGGTATTTTTCTCCATCTCCGGGGATGAAGAACTCAATAGGCCCCGTCACTGTAATAGCTGACACTGGTAATATTTCGGTGTAGAACTTATCTTCGATGGATAGTTGAGTCATGGGGACGGTGAACAGATCGCGTTCAGCGAGGGTACATTCTGATGATTTCTGATGTAAAAGAGCCATGATTGATTTTTTACTGAAAAATACTGATTCAGTTAAATATATCCTTGCTAGCAGCAGACTTCCTCCTCCTAGGCTTGCTCTGGCGAACTGGCTTCTTCTTTTTACGTGGCACGAGTATTTGTGAACGCCAGACACGTTGCCCCGGAGGTCTCCCCGGAGGTCTCTTTCTGGCTCTTCTTGACAAAACCATAACCCCTGACCCCTCCTGACCCCTATTCACACCTGTTATCTTGGTCATAGCTTTACCTATGACATCCGAGGCGATGTTTGTGGCCGCCTTTTTCAGATGCGGTTTTGCTATAGCGAAGCCTGATTTAACTAAGGGTGATACGAAACGAAATAATTTTGAAAATATGGATCCTATCCCGCGTCCGTACATAACAGGTGCCCCATAGGAACCGGGTAAAGCACCGCCCACCTGGCTTTGTAATAGGACACAAAATGGTGTGGGTCCTCTCTCAGGAAAACCATGTTTTCTTGATTCTTTTTCTTTTTCCTTCTCACGTTTTTACCACGCTTCAGCGTTGCTGGTGCGACTCGTGGCACAGCTATGAATGATTCCAGCCGCAGCTTCACAATGCACTTTCCGTATGTAAATTTCACCGGGGTGTTCTGATCCGTTTTTATTTCAATTTGAATATTTTCAATGTGTCTCTTGGCGACGGGGATATAGTAGGGTTTATGGAACGTTTGTGTGATAATATCTCCAAAAAGGCCTTGGGCCTGAACAGTTCGCAAGAGGGGGGCGTGAGCGTCCCCTACCATCTGTGGGGCCACGATTTCGCTGTATAAATATAAGTGATAGAAGCCCGCCTTAAAATCTATAGGATGAGAGGCGTGCCAGTGATCGAATTTGACCCATTTTCCGGGGTCCACACCGAGCATGTAGGCTTTTGGAGCAGAAAAACGTAAATGGTTCTGAGCTCCGGCTTGGAACATGAGTATGTTGGCTGTGCTTTGAAATAAATATCTGAATCTATCTTTCTCAGATGGGCTTCAATCTCTGTGATAAGCTGATTCAAATTAGTGTAGTACCCGCTTCCAATCTGTACGCGCTGGACTTTTTCCTCACCCGCTTTCCGCCATTCAAAATAAGCCTTTTCTGAGGGAACGTTATGCCATGTGTGTGGGTATGAAACCTCCGTCAAAGCCACTTGCCACTGACCTTGTAAATTAATAGGCTCGGCTAAATCCACGCGGAAATTCGATATGTTATTATCCTTAAAAACGTCGAGGCTAGCATTGGACGGTAGCGTCAGATAAAATCCCTGGTCCATGGCTATGCGATCCATGTTGCACTGTCAGCCCTCCGGTGAGAAGCGCTATACATCACGGAGGTCGTCCGCGTTCACCCAGCTGTTGAATTTCTCCGGCCAATTTTTCCAGCGAACTAAGACCTGTCTGACCCCTCGAACCGTCCGTTTACCTAATATTTCACCCACTTGATACATTTTGTTTTTAGGCATTTTCACCTTTTGAAGCTCCTCAGCGTAAAAAGAACCTCGGACGGGCTCCTCGTCTAAATCTTTCAGTTTGAAGACGGGAGGCGATCGCTGTAACACTTCTGTAACTGTAAAGATTTCATCCGTGAAACTGTTCATATTTCTTGTCAAACACTCCACGCACTTTGGATATTCTGACATGGTCGCCTGGCTTAAACGCCATCTTGAGTTTTGTGCAGCGTTTGGAATTAGTCCCGTACAAATTCTGAAACACCTGAAAAGCGTTACTAGCGGTGACTTCGACAGGGGTCATTTTAATACTCGAATGATAGCTGTGGTTATAACTTTTGACCAGATCCTGAAGCACATTTACATATCGGAGAGTGTTGTTTGCGGTGAAATATCTCCACATTCTTGATTTTAACGTACGGTTAAACCTCTCAACGACTGATGCTTTTATTTCACTAGCCGTGGAAAATTGTTCAATACCGTTTTTATCCATTAACGCTTTGAATGCTTTGTTGAAAAATTCTTTACCGTCGTCAGTTTGAAGTCTCTTTGGAATCTGACTCTCCTTTAAAACGGACTCGAAAGCTGTTACGACATCGGACGCAGTTTTCCTTTTTAACACTAGAATTACCAGAGAAGGGTCATTTAACATTTCTACCTTTGGAGCCCAGAGACGGGTCAACTGACCTGAAGGATTTTAATTAGCATCCTATAAGCAGTTGTGAACCGGCGCTTTTGTTCTGTAAATAAGGCCATTACTGGTGCACCAAAGGAAGGGGGAAGCTTAACTCCCTACTAACTGTCTAGTTACTAACTTCTATTCAGTATATTGTATTTTATAATATAAAGATTATATATATTATATTTAGCTTAGTTTTATTTTAGCAAAAAAGCACAATGAATTAATTTTAATATTTTAAATGGAGATATATTTTACAGCCAGGTACAGCTGTGAGCAATGACCAGAAGTATTTGTGTCTAAGTCAAGAGGACTGAAATTCCAGCATGAGAAATATACAAAAGAACAACAGTTATTTCTTTGAATGCTTTTTATTTTTGTCATTAAAAACAATACAAAAAATACAAGAAATAAAACAATTCCACACATATTTACACTAGGCACAGTGGGGGGCTGCGTGTGTGTGAGTGGCATGTCCTTGTGTGACTGGCATTTCAGCACTCACTCAGCAGTCTGTCTGTACTGTCGGAACATACCTGGCACTGCCAGGGTATGACCCTGGTGCATTTGCCACATGTGTATTTGTAGCAGTCAACGCATCTCACAGTTGCACAATTGTTCCTGCATCGATGGTTGACCTGACACTTTGCCCTTTTGCCTGAGCTGGGTGTGGAAGGTTGTTGCCGAAGCAGCTTCTCCTTGTGTGCCTTCTTCTCACTCACATGAGAGTTACCCAACTCTTTGGCAAGCTCAACTAGGAAGTCCACTCGTCTCTCCTGCACCCCAATGCATGCCTGATAAAGCACATGTGCATTCAGTGCTGCCATGTCAATCATGTTGTAGAATACGGCAACTGGCCATCTCCGTGTTCCTGCACGCACGCTGTACTCCCGCACCATTTGGTCCATCACATCCACACCGCACTTTGTTTTGTTATATTGTGTGACCGTGTTTGGCTTCGTTTTGGTGGTATCCTCAGTCTCAACCACGCTGTGCATGCTGCTGAGAACGTAAACGGCCTTCTTCCGTTTGGGCGCATACACCGTCAGCATGGCACCAGTGGTTGAAAACACCTGAGTGGTGAATTCAGTGCGATCCATCTGTCTAGCGGATTGAGGAATTTCCCGTCGTCTCTTGTTGACTGTGCCGAGGATAGTGGTTTTCTGGCTAAGCAGTCGTTGTGCAAGTGACAGTGATGTAAAGAAATTGTCCGTGGTTACAGTTCTGCCCTTGTCCATGAACGGTTCCATCAGCCTCATCACTACAGTCTCGGACAGTCTCTCCCCACTGGGACGACTGGGGTCCTTGCCAAGATATGGGAAGACATTACAGATGTACTTTGATTTCAAGTCGCAAGCCACCCAAAACTTGATGCCAAACTTGTCCGGTTTTGTTGCAATGTATTGCAGGAAACAGCAGCGAGTCTTTGATGGAAAAAGTTGTTCATCAATAGTGATGTGTCGACCAGGGTTGTAGGATGCGATGCAGTTAGTGACAAATGATCCCCAAACATCGGAGATTGCAGCAAACTTATCGGTCTCCGCTCGCTCACTGCGTGTAAACATGTCATCAAAGCGTAGGTGTCGCATGATGTCTTGGAAGCGGTTTCGGGCCATAGTTTCAATGATCCTTGGGTTTCCCAGGTTTGCTGACCAGCTGTCACATAGTGATGGAACCTTGGTCACCCCCCGCAAGATAATGACTGAAATAAATGCCATTAGTTCGGGGAGATCCATGAACCAATCCAGCTGCTCCGTGTGACGTGCATGTTGAGTAGTCCATTCTCGAATGCTACGAAGCATGTCAAGAGTGATAAAACAGAGGAAGCTCTGAAGGCGACTCCGGATACTTCGTCTGGCCTTAGCGCTTGGCTCTCCATCTGTGGCGTACGGTTCTATTGGAGTGAAATGGAGATGTGTCCCCACTTGTTCTTCACGCCACACTGTGCCATGTTTCGCGGTCTCTGACGGCTCACTCCCCAAACGAGCTCTCTTTTTTGGTAGAGGGAGAGTCTCCTCATCTGCAAGATAAACAATTTCAAATTAACTTTTGGTTTGGTTCTAAATAAAAAAAATAGTCAGGAAAATAAAATAGGTAGGTTGAGAAATCTAACCTGAAGACAGCTCAGAGTCCGAATCCGGTTGAAGGTCTATATCTTCTCCATCTGAATCACAAGGGCTGGCACTGCTCAGAATCAGTTCCAATGCCTCCTGAGAAGTGAACCTCTTCTGCATTTTGTTTCTTGTGAACTAAATAGATGAAGCAGTCACCTATTTATCCTCCACAGCACAAAAGATTGCATGCAAATTTGCATGTGCAAAGTCTCCCAGATCTCTTTTGCTACACCTTTTGAATGATTTTTTTGAGGTGGAGCAACACAATTTGGTTAGTTTTCTACTGTAGAGCTGCCTCCATCATAGATCGCACCCACCCCCAACATGGACTATTCACACGTACCTTCTGGCCTGACAGTACAGAAGTGTGGAATGCTTTTGTGAGTTCGGCTCTCCTCCCCCCCTGCTGATTCCTCAGGCAATGGCCACATTTACAATTGAACAAGGGATGCTAATTTGAGCCACCAGAGTCATCAGTTTGGACTCAGGGTCTTTTGACCCTCTTTCGGGACTTCAGGGGGGGAGGTCGAAAACCCTGGTAATGCTAGTGTTAAAACTCTGACGTAGGCTTTTTTGGAGAATACATCAATAACGGTTAATAAATAATTTTAACCGTCATTTTCTTTGGACAAACTCTGCATATCACAAACATCTGCTTGAAACTGTTTTAGAGGTCTGGTGACAAACACTCTATTTCTAGGAAATCTTATTCTCGCGGGTTTATGCAAAGAATAAGCATCTTGTTCTGATAAAAAGTCGCAAACCTTTTCAACCGGGACCTTCTTACCAGATTCACTCTCCATAGCTCTATGTAATCTATCTACTCCGCCAAAAGAACCTGGGTGAGCAGGTGTGTAATATAACAGTTTCATTAACTTTTGTTCAGCCATACCTTCCCACACACACGTAGTGATGCTAAATGAAGGAGAAGACATCTGTATTCAGGTTTTTATATATTTTTCTTTTTTTTATTAACATAGTCAGGAAGGATACTACATTAATTTATTATACCACAAACTAATTTAAAAACAATCATTTCATATAAAAAAGAAAAAATGTAAAACAGACAAATTGAAAAGACATTCTTTTTTTAATACGATGTCTCTAACTAATTTAAAAACAATCATTTCATATAAAAAAGAAAAATGTAAAACAGACAGATTGAAAAGACATTCTTTTTAATACGATGTCTAACTAATTTAAAAACAATCATTTCATATAAAAAGAAAAAATGTAAAACAGACAGATTGAAAAGACATTCTTTTTAATACGATTTCACTAACTAATTTAATATATAAAGAGAAAGACAAGAGAAAACATGTATGCATTGGTTTCAAGACCCCCGCCAGTACTCCGTGATGGCTTCAAGTTGATCTTTTAATTCATAGTTTTCTTCAACCAGCCGATCATACCCATCATAGACTGTATTAAATACACGCTTCACCATCATCAATTCGTACAGATACGCCTGTATGACAGCATTAACAGCATCGTTGTCATGATGCATGTTGCGAGCGGCTAGAAACCGTTGAACAGCATCCATGAAACGCTCATTATAAAGTACTCGCATTATACCATAGTAATTGTATTCGTACAGTTCATTCTCAAGCAGCTTCAACCATTCATGGTCTTTCTGACTAGGACGGTCGTTAACGCATCCATAACACTTATCGTGCATGTATTTTCCGATCGCTGCAATCAAAAGACGATACAGCACAGTTTTCACAGCTCTGATGAACCCGAAACGAATCCACCCATCGTTTTCATCGGCGCCGCTCTCACCGTCTGGCTGGGTGTCCTCAGGCTGCGATGGGTCCGGGGAGGTCGGATCTCCTTGGCCGCAGGGGAGCTCTGAGTCTTGGGATAGCGTGGGGGGGCAGGAAGATTCAAAGTTTGTGAATCTTGGTCCAGGCTTGCCGTCTGAGGTGGCGAGGTAGGAAGCTCGGAATTGTTACTCCTTAAAACAAAGATCTCTCTGTGTAGGTTCACGCCTCCAGGGGGAGACCCGGACCAGATCATGGTGTTTCTCTTTAGCGACGTGAGGATGCTCTCGCTCCTGCACTCGCTTAGAGCTGAAGAATTAGGAGTTGGCGAGGAAACGGGTGAAGGAGGGGGGTACAGCTCCGGGGACAATTTGTGGTCATCCAGGGACCCATGCTGCGCCGATGATGAAGAAGCGGATGAACCGTTTGAAGGAGATGGCGGGGGAGTAGGAGAGCTACCCCTCACACAGAATGTCAGACTGCTGCTAGCATCGTTCCTCATGGTGTCAGATGTAAGAAGTCCGGTCAGTGAAGTTGCGTGGAGTCCCGATCGGTCTGCATCGTTGTTTTTATATACTGAGAAGGGCGTGGTTAACGTTGAAGGGGCGGTATTGGCAGTTGTGAGGGGTGGGTCTAAAAAGCGAGCGCTTTCTTGATCCCCAAAATGTCTTTCCAGTTGCGGCAGTCGCGAAACAGCGTTGAAATCCTGTCTGATATCCCGATCATCTTGTCACGCCACGCATCAAAGGGAATGGCTAGCAAGGTCCTGAACACACCAGAGTCAGAATTATAAAAGTCAAGCATGAACATAACCGTCTGTGCTTTATCTTGAGCCTTTCTGAGACTTGCACGGAAAAACCATCGACCGGTAATCCCCGTCTTTGACTGCCAGGTAGCTGAGAAGATCCTGTTTCCTGAATCCTTGTCAATTTCATTCAGGTTGGCCTGCACTCGCCTGCAGCGTTTAGCCGCAGATGAATCCATGACACTGCATGAAAAGTGAGATTTTCGTCCCCGTAAACTACCGCAGATCTCCCTCATTTTCGGCAGTTAACGACAATTTGCAACCCGCGCTTGTCGCCTTTTGTCAGTGCCACAAATTGTCGGAACCGGACAATGACGTATGTGGAGAGCGATCGGCTGTACTAATGGCCCTAATTAGCATATGAATGCAGCGAACCCGCGCGGCTGGCCAGGTCTGTCTTGAATAACCTACTACCACTATTTTCAAACAAGTAAAATCGCTCGTGATTGGCAGCAAAACCACACGTGGCCAGGCCAAGCTTGAATGTTCTTACTGAGTATTGGATGGAACCACTTCTTTTTAAACAAGTAAAATCGCTCGTGATTGGTTGGCATATATATATATTTTTTTTTATGCTGTATATTCATGTTATCCTACACTACTACACTACAAGGACATGAATGAATTTATACAGGAAATGAACATTTGCCAGGAAGATGTTTATGCAAAGAAAGAGCTTTATTAAAACAAACACAACTATATACAACGCGAGGATCTGCCCACACATGCGTATCCAAAAACTACAACTCCGTGAACTGTCCGTTTGCCTCCTCGGGGTTGGAGGTAACTGGCAGCATTCTCTCCGAGGCAGGTCCGATGTGCAGACGCCTACTGTGCTTAGCGCTGTACTTCGGCGTCGCCTCTAACCGGGACTGCAGCTTCACACAGAGTTCAGAGAGATCCGGTGTTGTGCGCAATTCTGTTCCCCCGTGAAAATCGGTTTCCCCTGTGTCGGGAACGCGCTTTGCAGCCGTTTTCCCGGCGCTTCTAATTGATTTATTGGTAAAACAACTCATATAATCATGTCAAGGTTGTAACAGTCAGTTTAATCGGCAGCTGTTTACAAAATTGTAAAATAAAAATAAATAAACGAGGTCTTCTTACGCTGTTTTGTGTTATTTTAAATGGCAAGATAAACGGTCTTTTTCCAACTTTTGTCACTTTAACCTGACAAATAAAAGTAAGCCATAAAACACTATTCCAGCACGTAGTGTGTATTTATGATTTTACATTGCTGATAGAGGAGGATGGGATAGTTGATAGCAGGACACAAACATTATGGCTGTTTCTCAATTCACGAGAACGCGAGCGCGTTCTCGTGAATTGAGAAACAGCCTAAGACTTCCTGAAAACACAAGAGTGTAGACTTCCCAGTACATCCCTATGTAGTGTAAAATATGACAGTTTACTAGATTAAGGAAATTTCTAGTATACTACATGCTAACACACATCATTTTTGAGAATTTAGAAACATTTGCTGTTTATTTCCCAAAGTTTTCGGGAGATGTCTGAAAGACCTCGTTTATTTATTTTTATTTTACAATTTTGTAAACAGCTGCCGATTAAACTGAATGTTACAACCTCGACATGATTATAGGACTTGTTCTACTGAGAAATCAACTAGAAGCGCCAGGAAAACAGCTGCAAAGCGCGCTCCCGACACGGGGGAAACAGATTTTCACGGGGGAACAGAATTGCGCACAACACCGGCCTACGAAATGACGGCGCCATCTTCTTCGCCAGACATGAGGTCGACGGTGGTGGACTTCCAGAGTTCCACTTCCTCATCCGCTAGCACACTCTGCCTCGATTCCAGCAGCTGTAAAAAAAAAAACAATGAGTCAGTACTATGCGATGGGATGCACTGCGTATGGACACAACACATCTATCAATGCACCTGAAAAATAGTCACCAAATAAAGTCTTACCCTCTTCTAGCTCGACTCCGAGCTGAATTCTTGGCAGCTTCAGCTCCTGCGTACCGTCTCATAATACGTCTTACAGGCGGCTGGAAAACAATTAAATGAGAGTGGTATGAATAAAAATAAAACGCAAGTCACAGTAACAAGGAAGGAGAAAACAGTAAAACAAGTCACTTACAATGTCGTCTTTATCAACATCGTGTAAATCTGGACTTGCAGTTATTGCTCCGAGCAAATAGGAGGTCACCGCCTCATTATGAGGCGTGCTTAGTCTGTGAAAACAAAATGTACAGTTATGATCGGTATCTATCCGTATCTATTTCCTTTTACCGCAGAATGAAAGCATATTCTTTAAATCTTACCCTTGCTCCGGTTCATAGCGCCTGCAATTTGTCTCCGAGTTGTGAAGACGGCATACTGCTTCCTGTGAATCACAAAAAATACACTTTAATAAAGCTTGTTCTTGCAAGTTGAAGGCGAGTTGAACGCGAGACGTCGTCCAGCCATTGATCACTTACCAGCTGTTGTGGTTTTATTTCATCTTCAGGCTCAGAAGAGGACATGAACACAGGAGCGGAGTGCTCAGCACGTTTTCTTCTTCTTCTTCTTCTTCTTCTTCTTCTTCTTCTTCTTCTTCTTCTTCGTCTTCTTCGTCTTCTTCTTCTCTTCTATCATGGCGGATTGCATGCAACTTTAAGGTGCATACCGCCACCTACTGTTCATGAGTGTGTAGCAACACTGTTTTACATCTATTAAATTCTATTTGTTAATTTTGTATTCTGAAGATAATAAATAATAAATAAATAATGCTTTCCTTAATCTATAAATATCCTTTATATTTCCTTTATTTCCCAATAATCCTTTAAGACTCCATTCTTGGCCTGTCCTTTTATTCCCAACAAGTTTGTAAAATTGTTGAAGTTACATTTTCATCCATACTACTTTTAATTTTCATCCAATATACTAAACCTAATTTCATTCTTCTGAATTCCAGTGGAGTTTCTCCAGTCTCTACTAAAAGAGCGTTGATAGGTGTTTTTTTTCACTGCTCCTGTGCATATACGTAAAGCCCTACTTTGTAATCTATCTATTCTTTGTAATGTTGTTTTAGCTGCTGCTCCATAAATAAAACTGCCATAATGTATTATTGATCTCATGAGAGCCCTATATATGTTTAATAATGATTGTCTATCTGCACCCCAATTATTTCCAGCCACAGCCTTCAGTAAATTTATAACTTCTAACTAAATAACAAATTTTACGAAGTGATCAGTCCACAAGTGAAAAACCAGGAGACTTGTTGATGAAACTTCTGGCCATGATGCTTTTGTCATGGCAATCAACCTTCAAGATTTCTGACAATACCATCACATCACTTCTTCTGTGCATCAAACATTTCATGTGGATACTTGGAAATGTTGTCTGTGTGTGCTAATTCCCTCACTGCCTTTGCAAGCAATATTCCAAAGACTTTATTCTCCTTGACGAAATGGACTGGTGTCCTCCGTGACAACTTTTTACAGTATGTGGTTTGTCCAAAATGTATGACTGTATACATGCTTACTGAAACCTACGAGCTCAGACGCGATGGCACAAAGGTTTGTAAGACTTGTGGTCACATACCATTCTACAATCACCCACAGCTAAAGTCTGCATTAAGGAAGAAATGTGGCTCTGTCTTGCTAAGAAAGGCGAAACCTCCCCCTGCAACACTGATTTGCGTTTGTATAGCTCACAGCATTTTCATTTACATGTTAAAGCCTCCCCTAGAATTAGGAGGAGGGGGGTCATGGGGGGACAACTGCCTACGAAAGCCCACATCAATTTCTGACAATTCATGGCAGTTTTCGGTGTTGCCTGCAAATTACCGTGACCGTTAACCTGAAATTCCACGACAAACTACAGTGCCGCATAGTGACGAAAATCACACTTTTCATGGAGTGTGATTCCTTCCTCGACTTGTTGACGTGGCCGTGGCCGTTTGCCCCATTTAGCTGCGGGTGAATCCTTGATTCCGTCCTCGGCTTGTTGATGTGACCATTTCCCCCGTTTAGCTGGGGGCGAGTCCTTGAATTCATCCTCGGCTTGCTAATGTGAGCGTTTCCCCCGTTTAATGGCGGGCGAATCCTTGATTCCGTCCTCGGCTTCTTGTCTCTCAGAGGGCCCTGCTGGAATAGGTTCTTGGGGATTTAATCGAATGAAGCTGGTTTCTCGTCTCACAGAGGGGCCTGCTGCAGCTTTCGCTTATTGAGGGCCTAGTCTGCGAAGCATGATGAGTTTCAGAACAGCCCAATTGTTCGATGTCAGCATGCCCAAGGAGTGGATAGTTTGCAGCTCGTCACCTTCATCATCCTGTTGATAGAGGTACATCTCCCCGGATTCATATTTGAAGACGTACCCCCATTTACCGCGGGCTCCATAGGGTTCAAAAGACCATTGTTCTTACAGAGGCTTGCTCGGAGGCATCTGAGTTCTGCATAAAAACAGCGTACCCTTGTGAGGGGTATGCTGAGCTCCCCAAAAATCGCTCTGATCATGGCAAATCGTGACGGGTGTCTCAGCAATGACGGGTTCAAAGGTGCTTCTTCCAGACGCCATGTTGAAAAGTATTGATTCACTACGGACGCTGGAGAAAAGGGGCTTATGAGAGAAGCGGTCATGGGCAGGTTCCGGGGCGGGACTTCAGCCGGAAATGGCCGATGGGTGTGAATTCACGTAGGGGTGACAGGTGTCATAAAATGGGGAGGGGGTCAGGAAGTGGAGGGTCACGTAGGGGTGACAGGTGTCATAAATCAATAGGTCATATAAGGGTCATAGGGCCATAAATTAACTTTTGACATAAGGTGGGTCCTATGTCTCTCTAACATAGTCACCTTGGTTCAGTACCCTTTTAAATCACCAAAAACTAAATTTCCATATAGGATTATTTATCAGTATAGTAATAAGGTGGACCCACCAGGAAATAAAAAAAGAGAATAATCCTCCATCGAGCCTGAAGAAATACCCACTCTGCTGAAGAACTGATTTCCCTTTTTTATGAGCCTTTTTGATGGATGGCCATAGTTTCTGCCAGGAGTCACAGTCGTCTATGCACAGGTCTTCTGTGAAACGGAAGATATTCTTTTTCAGGAAGTAATTTCCTTTATCAGTTTTCCATATTATGTAATGTCTGCATCTCTTTGCGACAAAACAAATGATGATAGGACAGGGACAGGGTCTTCTCTCAATCTGATGAGCAACATCAATAAAGTCCAGAAAACCTTTCTTTTTCTCTTGACAGACCTGAACCACCACCTCCATCACCTTCTCCTTTTCAGAACTCAGAAACTCCATGAAGTCGGAGATTCCAGTGCTAACCATAGTGTTCCAGCTTGGTAATGCTGTCTAAGCAGGATGCAGTCTTTTTTTCCATTGAGCTCTACATGTTTTTCAACATAATGACCGCGACTTTTACACAATGTGTAAATAAATACGTGTTTTCATGCTGAGATACTTTTTTTTGGCTCTTAAACAAAGTATCGCGTTTTAATTGTTGTTCATTACATCTTGTTCATTTTTTTCACTCTCACACAACTAATCCATGAGCGTTTTGTACACACCAACAACAATACTTTTTTTCAGATTTTTATTGTTTATATCCACATGCATTCACACAGTTTTCTTTTAAAAGCCTGGAAAAGGTTTAAAATTTCCAGGTCATTCGTGTCTTACACATCGCCTGCAGCTGGGACAGGAGCTTAATACCCTTGAAAGAGAACCGTTTTGCACAGCTTCCTGCATGTGCTGACACTGTAACTCCAGGATACTTCATTTGGTAATGTGATTCAGCCTCAGTTTATCAAATGCAGACAACATATTAATAAACATTGAAGTATGGTTTATGGGTTAGGTTTCTGCAATGTAATCAGAGCGTAAAAATTAATCTTCAGAACCAATCTCTGCTCAAAATGGTGATCTGCATCGCATAGTCTTCTTTCAGCAGTTATCGCCGGTTATTTTAACTGTAAGCTGCATAAAATACGGGCAAAATTGCTCCCTCTGCATTTATTCCTGTCAGCTCCTATGTCAGCCTAGAGCAGGAGTTCCCAAACTTTTTTAGCCGCACACCCCCTTCAGTGTCCCAACCAGCTTGGCGCCCCCCCCCCCCAAAAAAAAGAAAAAATTCTGTTGCAGTTATCAATTCAACCATCATAACAAAAGTTGTGGGAATAAATTTGAAACATGATTTGAATTAAAGCCGCAAGCGGCGTCGATCGGCCCTCGCAGCCAAGCACCGCTCTGACTGGGTTCGCGCACCGCCGGCCACCAGCCACCACAGAAGCTGTCACGCATTTTCCCCACTTGGCCATCGGGCGATACACACGAACGCGCTGGGCAGCGCTCCCCCACGACTCACAAAAAATCTGGTGCAGATCGGTTGATGCAGCGAGGAGATTCAGCTGATGAATAATGATAATGCATTTGGCCACCGGGCCGTACTAAATCGGCCCGCGGGCCGTACGTTTGACACCCCTGGTTTAAACATTAGTATACCAATTTAATTAAAGGCATTTTACTAGCTGTTAATTTAGCTTCATGTAAAAGTTAACAAAACACTTTTAGTTATTTAAAGTTAATTGTTATTTCATGTGTTTAATAGTTTCGTTTCTTGCATTAAGACAGCTTTTATGAAAGATTGACAGTGAAATTGGTGGATATACACCCAAAAGTAATAATGTAAAAGTAGCACTTTAGCAATTGGAATATTGCTAAAGTGTTACCTTAGCAATATTCCACATGTGTATGTTGTTTAACAACTTTCGTAATTCCTAACAGAGCACTTCGCTCTCAGACTACAGGTCTGCTGGTGGTTCCTTAAGTCTCTAAAACAAGAATGGGAGGCAGATGATTTAGCTATCAAACTTCTCTCCTGTGGAACCAACTCCCACTTTTGGTCCGTGAGGCAGACACCCTGTCTACTTTTAAGACTAATTTTAAGACTTTCCTTTTTGACAAAGCTTATAGTTAGAGTGGCTCATGTTACCCTGAGCTACCTCTATAGTTATGCTGCTATAGGCTTAGGCTACTATAGGACATCAGGGTCTATTGTTCCTCAATTTTACATTGCTTGTTGTCATTTAAGCCTTTAACTTTTTTTGTTCTCTCTCTTTTTCTTCATAGTAGGTACATCTGGTCTGGCGTTCTGTTAGCTGTGACATCATCCAGGGAAGACAGATCACCCGCTATTACCATCTAATGTAGAACAGATTACTGGATCAATGTGTGCTTATGTGGTTGTTTGTCTCTCTTGTTGTGTCTCTGCTCTGTCTTCTCTAACCCCCAGTCGATCGAAGCAGATGACTGTTCATACTGAGCCTGGTTCTGCTGGAGGTTTTACCTTCCCATTAATGGGTGGTTTTTCTTTCCACTGTTGCTTCATGCTTGCTCAGTATGAGGGATTGCTGCAAAGCCATGGACAATGCAGAAGACTCTCCCTATGGCTCTACCCGCCTGCTTAAAATCTATGTATATGCATTTTAAAAATGGTCTTATAGCTTAAAAGATCATTCTGTTTTTGTTGATTTTGTAGCTGAATAGAAGAGATGTTCTCAAAGCATTTAATAAGCCTTTTGAAATGTTATCCTTTTAAGGTAATTTTAAGTTACTTTTCATTAAATTTGTCAATATCCTATGGATATATGGCAGCGGCGTTTGAGGTGACTTCGCCACGCCGCCACGCTCCCCTGCTCCATCGAATCCACTTGGGGCTGGAATCCACAACACACCAACATGTCTTCTGTCTCTGGACACTGTTTCATGTTGATTAGCTCAGAGGGGTAACATAGCAACCGTTTACAACAAAACATGACACTTCCTGTTGTCAGGGGGCATGGCCTAAGTGATGTCATCATTTGACCATTGGATATTGTAGAAGACCCGATGATGATCAATCACAGAAAGTTTGGTGCCTCTGTGTGTTTCTGTGTAGGAGATATAACAGTTTTATTTTTTGTGGCGAGTAGGTGAACTTTGACCCCTGCTAACGCCCCTTCAACATGCTCAAAAACTCACCGTTTTGATAACTTTTAATTGGCCATGCCTTAGGATCAGACTGACCGAGTTTCAAGCCGCTCGCTCGAAATCCCTAGGAGGAGTTCGATCATATACCAATGCTGTAAACGTCAAAAATGGGGTCAAAATCAGACCTTCAATCTAAAATGGCCGACTTCCTGTGATATTTGCACTATGACATTAATTGTAATTTCTGAGCGTCTTGGTGAGCTCTACTACTGTACCAAATCTCATGTCTCTACGATGAAGTAAGTGAATAGCAAAGGGTCCTTTGAAAATTGCTAGGTGGCGCCGTTGAGGCATTTTCCGTTAGATTTTTGTGACGACCTTAAAATATAACATTTTTAAACAGTCTTCATGCATCTGCCAAGTTTGGTGAGTTTTTGAATATGATAAAGCCCCTAAAAAGGCCCCTCTTTAGGGGGGCAGAATAAAAATAAGAAACAGTACAGATACAATAGGCCTTCGCAGCGCTTCGCTGCTCGGGCCTAATTAAAGCCGCAAGCGGCGATGAGCGGCCCTCGCAGCCAAGCACCGCTGGGGTACGCGCACCGCCTGCCGCCAGCCACCGCAGAAGCTGTCACGCAATTTCCCTGCCCGTCCACCGGGCGATTCACACGAACCCGTTTGGCAGCGCTCCCCCACAACTCACAAAAAATCAGGTGCAGATTGGTCGATGCAGCGAGGAGATACAGCCGTTGAATAATGATAATGCATTTGGCCACCGGGCCGGACTAAATCGTTCGGCGAGCCGTACGTTTGACACCCCTGGTTCAAACATTAGTTTACTGGTTGAAATGCAGTTCAAAGTCTTCAGCTGAAAGGTTGTACACAAAAAGGTGTTGCACACAAATAAAACTTGTTTTGCACACAAAAAGATATGTTTCACACAAAAAAAATAGTTTTGCAAACTGTCTGCCAACCTTGCGCTCAAAATATCATTTATAAGTTTTCCTCGAGTACAAAATAGTCTCTGCTCGCACAAAACTGCCTCTGCTCGACTACGATACAATCCCACCCACGCTGCGGTAAATTTGTGCCAAAAGTCACGTGATGCATTAAGAGTTGTTTTTGTTCATACTTCCCGACATTGAGAAGAATTCAGTTATCTCTAAACTATTGGGTTAATTTACAGGGTCATAGTGAAGATCATCCAGCACAGAGCACTTTAACATCTTGTTGGGAAATGAAGAGGGAGAGAAAAAGCTTTGGGTAGACAGTTGGACAAAAAGCAATGGAATTAGAATTAACTGATTTAATGTTCAGTCCAACAGTACCACTACCAGCAGTACCACCTTGGATACTACCTGAATCTAAAGTAGATCTAACACTATTGCGAAAGGGAAATAAGGTCAGGGGGGTTATTTTAAATTCAAATACAATACAGGAATATATTAATAGTTACTACAGTTTCATTCAGATCTACACAGATGCATCAAAAAAGATTAGATAACGAGATAGGAGTATCTTTTATTGTTCCAGAGTTTCATATTACAGTAGGAAAGAGGACAAGTAATAATATATCAGTATACACAAGAGAAATGTTAGCAATTTTGTTTGCAATGCAATGGGTAGAAGAAATAAGACCTCTGAGAGTGATTATTTGTTCAGATTCATCTTCATCACTAATCAGTTTACCGATAAAACACTCAGACAGTAGACCAGATATTTTGATAGAAATCCAGCAAACATTATACAGAATTCAAATGATGGACATTACAGTCATATTTATTTTTGTGGGTACCAGCATACATGGGAGTTAAAGGAAATGAAATGGCAGATAAGGCTGCAAAGGAGGCTACAACAAGAAAAGACATTGATGTGTCAGTTAAAATTAGTAAGATGGCAATAAAGAGCATAATAAAACAGAACATGAAGGAAAGGTGGCAAAAGCAATGGGAGGAAGAGAGGAACAGAAGATGGTTTTACATGATCCAGAGGAGAGTGGGAGAAATGAGATGGGCAGGGAAGAACATAGGAGAAGAAACAATTATATCAGGACTTAGATTTGGGCACACAGGATTAAATAATACATTATTCTAAATAGGTAAACATAACAATGGCAGATGTGAATATTGTGAGCAACAAGAGACAGTTGAACACGTTATGGTATACTGTAGGAAGTATGAAAGAGAAAGGAGAGAAATGGTTCAAAATCTAAAAAAGAAAACAATACAATTTGATTTAATAGAAATACTCAAGAGGTAAGTGTTATGTGATTGTTTTTCATTATCTTAGATTAATAAATGTAATGGAGAGGATTTGAAATCTTATTTTGGTTTTGTTTATATTGTTTTGTTAATTTGATTGTGACTTGTTTTGTTTAGTATAAATAAGAAGTGGCCATTCTGATCCACACTCCATACCAGTTGGTGGCGGTAATGCACCATTTGGTTGCGTGCCAACCGGCAAAAAAAATCCATAAAGAAGAAGAAGAAGCAGAAGAAGAAGACTTCCCGACAGCAGGGGGAGCACCCGAAAAAAACTGAAAGGCGCCGGTTTGGCTGAGGAAGAAAGACGTGATATCACAGCTAACAGCAGGGACGTGCAGGGGGGGGGCGGAGGGGGCTTGGGCACCTGCCCCTTTGCCCCTTGATGCCCAAAGTGCCCTTTTGTCAGTGTTTTTTTTATGTGTGTGTGTGTGTGTGCATGTCTAAAATAATAATAATTTAGAACTAAATTGCCACAGTTACCATGGCACGGTTACATGATCCACATAACGTGCCTCACTTTTCCCTTCTTCTCCTCTCGCAGCTCCGCGGCTGCTGCTGCCGCTGTCTGACTGCCTGCCCCTTTAAATCGGCAGCACACGTGACTGTGCTCTGAGCATTTTTTTAAACGCAACTCTCATTGGTTGTACTGCCTTAAATCCCGCCTTCCCTCTTTCTGATTTCTAGCGCGTGTGTGCGTGCCTATTTGCTTGGAGCGCAAGATTTAAATTTCAATTCATACAGGGATACTGCCGTTACCTCAATTAATACTTGACAACAAAACTAGTCCTAGTTAAAGGTATACTATGCAATCGGGGTTGATTTTCCAGCGAGGCTCCCCTCACAGGGCGAAAGTAAAAGTGCACTGTCGTAAAGATGCTCAGCTGTTGTCCTGGTTTCTCCGTCAAGCCAGACGCGGTTGTTTTGAGCTTAGCAGACAGGCGAACGCAACGAAAAGTCGAAAAAACGGCAGTACAAACAATGACTAACACAGTGAAAGTATGAACATGCACAGAGAGAGAGAGAGAAACCATTCCAATGTTACTTACAATCGCATCAGCAGAAACGCGAGGTCCGCGTCAGCCTTGCAGCCTTCTTTTTCTTTTAGCTCTCGCCATTCGGAAAAAGCTTGCCCGATGTTCACCCGTGTACGACTCCTCTCTCTGTCCAGAGCCTTTTTCCTCTTTCTTGCCTGCTCCGACATGGGCTTTCGCTGTTTTCTCGCTGGTTCTGCCATGATAACTACACAAATATCGCCACTGCGCTAGCAACGAGCATGCCTTTCACTGGGGGCGTGTAGCAGTTCTCGCCATAAAGCAAGACCGACTCTCGCGATGCACAGACTTCTGAGTCTGTGGGTGCGGGCCGAGGGCTCCTGCAATTGCAAGTACGGTATTTCCCCTACAGACCACCAGGGCGGCCGAGAAAACCTTTGTTTGACCTGAAATGACTAATTTAACCATCCAAAACGGTATGGAACACATTAATTAACTGAAAAATGTTGCATAGTATGCCTTTAAAAAACTAAATATTATCAGCACTAAAATAGGTGAAAGCTGCTGAGTGCAGTTCTGTAAAGAAGCAGGAGAGACTGTTTGGATTTGTGGAACTTGAGAAATGTAAGTAACCAACATTAGCATCTCAAAATAGCATCTAATTCTGAAGTATAATGCATTTATCAACAGAAACCTAATCTGTTTTATAAAACTAAATATTCTGTGCCAGGCAGGAGTTCTGAAGACTGCTGGAAAGATGGAAAAGCAAAGACTGTAGGCTATTAAAAGTTTAGATTCTTAGCCACAGCTGTCTGAAAAAGAAAAGGTGAGGGTTTCCCTTTTACCATATTTCGTTGTTATTGTTGCTTTCATTGATTGTAGACATAATTAGAATAAAGACAAATAAAACCGAGGAACACCATTTACATTGGTTTTATTGTACAAAGGTTTCCACACTGTCCATTAGTAAATGAGTACAAACCAGAGGCAGAGTTAGACATTCTCATCACCAGGGATTTAGTCCACAACATATTTCATCATTACGAGGGTAATTTGGTACACCAAAAAAGTAAAAATTATTTAATCTGTTGATGTGGTTGCAAAATTAATTTAATATAGGCCTTTACATATCTTAAAGTTTAATCTGCTGTTCTTTAATAGTCTTACTAGTATATCCCAATAGTATATTAATATGTTCTCATTTCAATGATGAAATGGACAACCACTCATGTAACAGATCAGTTTTGGTGTCACTAATCTTACTTAAAGTACAGTATTGGGTCCTCCATGCTCCTTATGTATTAAGATTTACTACACATTTAAACATTAACAACTCACTATTGTTAGGGAAATAATTAGTTGTCTGAGAGGATCTAGGTAAGGAGAAGCTGTTATCTACACTTCAGATATATGATGTAAGAAATGTGTTTGGAATGTTAAGATAAATTACATGAAATGGGCTACACAGAGCAACTACAACCCTGTAGTACATTTGTTGAAGTTTGAATTTAAAATTTGAAATGATGTCAGTGTCAGTGACACTTCTACTTCCAGTGCAAAGTAAATACAGTACATTTATTTGCAGTCCCTTGAATGTATAATTTTGCTGTTTTATGATGCAGACAGAGTATCTTCGATAAAAAAGAATAAGGGTGGGGTTTATCTCTGCACATTTCTATATCTTCAAAAGAAAATACAGGATAAATCTAGACAACAGACATATTTTGAATATATTTGGTTTAATAGGCACGTATTTACCATCTGTCTCTGTTGCTGGTAAGTTTAAATGCAAACGTTTTCAAAGTGGGAAAAAGTCCCAATTCGACATTCATCAAATCCTGTGATGCTTTAAAGATAAACAAACGGCATCTAGTGTGTTGTGCTTATAAAATTTGTATAAATGTAGCAAATAATGCTGCCTTTTCTTTTTAGACAGGCAAAACGCATCCTAATGCTCAAATCAAGCATCAAAAAATAGGAGCATGCATATTTCGTAGGACCAATGAACCTTTGGACCAGTAGTGTCTTTACCAAAGTTCAAATCAAACCTACACCCTTGATTCCATGTTACATTCTTTATAGTATGGGTTGGTACATTTCAGCCGGTTGTATAGCAAGGTATGTTTCTGTATCGTGTTTTAAATCCGTGCCCCATGTGCCCTCTTTTAACTTCCTCCAACGGTCTCTGCACGTCCCTGGCTAACAGCATCAGATCCCCACAGGTAACTTTCAAAACTTTTCCGGTGAAAAAGTAACAGCTCATTATGCAGATAGATCATGTAAGATTTCAGTTAAAGGCACGGCTGTGTTACAGTGAGGGACCATGTTACTTTTTAGAGCAAATAACATGAAAGCTTTTCCTTAGGTTGAACGCCATGCTAAAACAACTTTTGCTTTGTAATGCAGCCACTGTGGTTGGCTTCTCCTTTGCTGTGCTATGTCAAATAAATGGTACCTGAGTGGATACCCAGTTAAATGCATTGTTAACAGACAGGGGCGCCTGCAGAAATTTTTCATAGGGGTGGCCAGAAGGGGCCACTTAAAACTCTTGGGGTGGCACACTGAAACTAAAAGCCATAATTTCAAGATTTTATTCTACGGTTGTAGTAAAGCTTCCTGAAGAAAACTATCAGAAAGACTTAAGTAAACACCTATTGCTTTATTGTGTGATTTTTAATGTTACTAATGATCTAATCTGCATAAACACAGACCAATAACAGTACAGTTAACATTTTGGGTTGAACAATATTTGCTTTGTATTGTGTAATCATGTAGAAATAGGGTGTAAATTTATTTATTTATTGAATACAAAAAAATACCGGGGAAAAGCAGATACTGGCAGATAAAAATAAAAGCAAGAACAGAAACAACATCTTTATGTAACAGGAATTTCAGGGAAAACAGGGAACAACAGTCATATTTTGACTACAAGGTTTTACTGTATGTGTAAGAAACAGTGATACCTTTACTTAGTCTGAAACAAAAATAATAATTACTTTTACAAAAATAACTTCCCAGCAAAGATCCATAGTCTCCAACTCTGGTTACCAGGCTCAATTCAAGCCATTTACATGTGTTGTGCCAGTCTTTAGAAAAGCATCTTGACAGGTTTGAGGGAAGATTTTTAGTTGTGGATTCATGGACCGCTCTACTCTTGTCTGGGATATTCTATAATGAAACAGGAGCGAAAGTCTGTTATTCTGACATTAAAATGATGATGACAGTAACAATAAATAATAATAATAATAATAATAATAATACCAGCCTCTCTATAGTAATGATCAATTATATTTGTATTAATGGCCTCTAGGCATTTTGATTCAAACAAAACATATATATATATATATATATATATATATATATATATATATATATATATATATATATATATATATATATAATTTATTTTTTCAGTTGTAATTTATTTTTTAAGATATATATTTAAGTGAGTCCATCACACTAAAAAACTAACACACTAAACTAAATATACATTTCCTCTGGGATATTGCTTTCTAGACAATTCATTAATTTAATTATTATGGCTACATGGTCTTAACTTCACCTGTCGGTCCAGGAACACCTGCTTTCGCTGAGTTCTGCCATGCTTCTGTGATCAATGGTGACTGTTCCTGATCTGCTGCTGTCTGATTTTTTTCCTCATCACTGTCCTCTGTTAATGCTGGCTATGTTTCCTCATGCTGCTTTATCTGTTCCTCTCCTCCATCCACCTCCTCTTTCTTCTGCGTTCTCTGTTACTCCCCTGCAGGGACGTGCAGAGGGGGGGGGCGGAGGGGGCTTGAGCACCTGCCCCTTTGCCCCTTGATGCCCAAAATGCCCTTTTGTCAGTGTGTTTTTTTTTTTTGTGTGTTTTTTTATATGTGTGTATGTGCGTTTGTGTGTGTGTGCATGTCCAAAATAATAATAATTTAGATCTACCGTGTCACGGTAACCGTGGCCGGTTACATGATCCACATAACGTGCCTCACTCTTCCCTTCTTCTCCTCTCGCAGCACCGCAGCTGCTGCTGCCGCTGTCTGACTGCCTGCCCCTTTAAATCGGCAGCACACATGACTGTGCTTTGTGCTTTTTTTTAAACTCCACTCTCATTGGTTGTACTGCCTTAAATTCTGCCTTCCCTCTTTCTTATTGCTAGCGTGTGTGTGCGTGCCTGTTTGCTTGGAGCGCAAGATTTAAATTTCGATTCATACTGGGATACTGCCGTTACCACAATCAATACTTGACAACAAAACTAGTCCCAGTTAAGAAACTAAATATTATCTGCACTAAAATAGGTGAAAGCTCCTGAGTGCAGTTCTGTAAAGAAGCAGGAGAGACTGTTTGGATTTGTGGAACTTGAGAAATGTAAGTAACCAACGTTAGCATCTCAAAATAGCATCTAATTCTGAAGTATAATGCATTTATCAGCAAAAACCTAATCTCTTTTATAAAACTAAAGAAAGATGGAAAAACAAAGACTGAAGGCTATTAAAAGTTCAGATTCTTAGCCACAGCCGTCTGAAAAAGAAAAAGTGAGGGTTTCCCTTTTACCAATATTTCGTTGTTATTGTTGCTTTCAGTGATTGTCGACCCTTTGAGGCAGTTCAGGCATAAATAGCAGGTGTAATTTCTTTTACATGATATACAGTATAAGAACACTAGATGCTGCCTAAACAACTGCTATATTTTGTTTAGACTAATTAGGATTCCACATAATAGTGCTATTTATTTCACAATTTCTACATCTAGAATTAGAATAAAGACAAATAAAACCAAGGAACAACATTTACATTGGTTTTATTGTACAAAGGTTTCCACACTGTCCATTAGTAAATCAGTACAAACCAGGGGTTGAGCTAGACATTCTCATCACCAGGGATTTAGTCCACAACATATTTCATCATTACGCGGGTAATTTGGTACACCAAAAAAGTAAAAATTATTTAATCTGTTGATGTGGTCGCAAAATGTATTTAATATAGGCCTTTACATATCTTAAAGTTTAATCTGCTGTTCTTTAATAGTCGTACTAGTATATACCAATAGTATATTAATATGTTCTCCTTTCAATGATGAAATGGACAACCACTCATGTAACAGATCAGTTTTGGTGTCACCAAACTTACTCAGAGTACAGTAGTGAGTCCTCCATGCTCCTTATGTATTAAGATTTACTGCACATTTAAACATCGAAAACTCACTATTGTTAGAGAAATAATTAGTTGTCTGAGAGGATGTAGGTAAGGAGAAGCTGTTATCTACACTTCAGATATATGATGTAAGAAATGTGTTTGGAATGGTAAGATAAATTACATAAAATGGGCTACACAGAGCAACTACAACCCAGTTGTACATTTGTTGAAGTTTGAATTTAATATTTGAAATGCTGTCAGTGACACTTCTACTTCCAGTGCAAATACAATAAATTTATTTGCAGTCCCTGGAATGTATAATTTTGCAGTGTTTTATGATGCAGACAGAGTATCTTTGATTAAAAAAAAGAATAAGGGTGGGGTTTATCTCTCCACATTTCTATATCTTCAAAAGAAAATACAGGATAAATCTAGACAACAGACATATTTTGAATATATTTGGTTTAATAGGCACGTATTTACCATCTGTCTCTGTAGCTGGTAAGTTCAAATGCAAACTTTTTCAAAGTGGGAAAAAGACCCAATTCGACATTCATCAGATCCAGTGATGCTTTAAAGATAAACAAACAGCATCTAGTGTGTGTCGTTCTTATAAAATTTGTATAAATGTAGCAAATAATGCTGCCTTTTCTTTTTAGACAGGCAAAACGGTCCTGATGCTCAAATCAAGCATCAGAAAATAGGAGCATGCATATTGCGTAGGACCAATGAAGCTTTGGACTAATAGTGTACCTACCAAAGTTCAAATCAAACCTACACCCTTGATTCCATGTTACATTCTTTATAGTATGGGTTGGTACATTTCAGCCGGTTGTATAACAAGGTATGTTTCTGTATCGTGTTTTAAATCCGTGCCCCATGTGCCCTCTTTTAACTTTGAGCACCTGCCCCTCCAACGGTCTCTGCACGGCCCTGCTCCCCTGTCATCTCTTTATCTCCTTCTGCTGTTATTTTCTTCTTAAAATAAGAAGACATGCCTGTGGACTTTACCTTCATTGTGTGGGAATTGACAAACCATACAGAAGCACCAGCTAACAACGTTAGCTACGTAACTCTTTGAAAACTTGTCAAAAAGCCGCTGTAACAGGAGCTGATCCAGTTCATATAACCCCCTCTTTTTTTTACAAACGAATGGTTTGACTTATTTACTTACCGTTAGTCTTGTTCACTTTCCACCTTTTATCACCGTTGAAGGCGGGAGCCGTAGTTGTCTGAGAACACAACAGCGGCTGAGTGGGACGGGCGGGGGAGGGGGGAGAGGGGGCGTAGACACAGACATATATACGTAGACGCGTCATAGGGCGCAGGTTCGCACGTCAACGTCACCGCCATATTGTATGTGGCAGAAAAAAGTTGAGTTCTGTTATTGTGAACGTGGATCAGAGAAGATGCTTCATTCCTGTGCTGCAATAAATACACACACACACACACACACACACACACACACACACACACACACACATACACACACACATATATATATATATATATATATATATATATATATATATATATATATATATATATATATATATATATGTGTGTGTGTGTATGTGTTATGAATATAAGGATGAATTTGTTAAATCTAAACATTGTGGTCTTCATTATTTCATAAAACCATGTCACATGTGAACCTTTAGGAACAGACTTTTTAGGTGAGTATTAAAGAGGTAAAATTAATAATATGAGCAAAAAAAATCCTAGGTCAATAAAGTAAAAATAAACAAACAAACAAAAAAGTGATAATGTTATGATAAAAACATCATATTATGAGAATTAAGGGGGAACATTTCCAGAATAATCACAGTTTGCAGAATTATTTCACTCCTGGAGTAATAGGGCCAGGTTAGATTATTTTAAATATTTTTATTCTTTAGGAGAATAAATTCAGGAGAATGAAGCTAAAGGGATACGAAAATAAACTTGTAATATTACAAAAAAAATACTACTAATACAAAGTATATTCAGAGATTAAAGTCCCTCTGATTCTGTTTAAGTGACTGAGTAACTGCAGATTTGCCACATTTAAGATGGCGGACGCTCTGACGCATCGCAGCATAGGCAGAACCCGCCCAATGATGTGTCTACTCTTATATTATGTCTATGGGCGTAGAGGCAAGGGAGCTACGGTGCGCGAGAAGGTCAAGAAGAGCGGCTGTGCTGCTGGCTGTGCATAATGGGATGAAATGCTGAACCGACGCTACTACCATTTACACTGGCGAGTCGGGTGGCCGGTGGGGTGGCGCCACTGTTAACAGATTATAATGTGTTTTTTGTGTTGTTTTTCAAATGACTTTCTATTGTTGTTATTGGTTTAAACCTAAATTGGTGTTTGGATTTGGTAATTTATCCTAAAACTTTCAAACCAATGCATGTATGCTTATGTGCTAAACGGATTCTTAAGGAATTTAAAATAATTGCAACGAGTGGATATTGATTATATGAAAATTGGTAAGGAAATTAATAAAAAAATGTGTTTTTTAACATAAATATGAATGTTACAAGTAACGCATATAGCAGCAGATCTAGATTATATCTCACTACCTTTCTAACTCCTTAATTTCTTCAAAGTAAAAATGAAGTCATCTGTGCCCAATTGCAAATATATTTTTCATAGTTCTGTTTTTGGCTTCATTCATTTCGTCAGCCAGTTTTTTTTTAATACAGCCCGTTTTACTGGTAATGCATGGATTGTTTACTGGGAAAAACCTGGAGAATTAATGGAGTTCTTTCAGTCTTAATTTCAACAATAAAAGCAATCCTTGTGGAAAGGTGTATTCACTTTGATTAATATTGGTAAGAATTGGAAATAAAGACTTTATCAAAGAGTATTTTTATTATGCAATGTGGAATGTTTATTATGCAATGTGGAAAATAAAGGACTGTTTAATTTTCCCACAATGTTTGCATCCTCAGGTTTATTAACAGCCCCATGTGCCCTTTTTTTCAATAACCTCAGCATTTTTAAAAGGTTTATACAGTACCATACACCTTACCATCATAATGCCAGCAGTTCTACATTTTTATTCAATGAATACACTAACTTATTTACATTTCCCTGGCTGGATTTTACTACCTAAAAACCTTTTGCAACAATGGTAACCATCATCATTCAGTCCACTGTCGTCCCAGTCAATATGAGGCATGCAAGACCCTGCACGAAAGATGGAGATATTTAGAGAATAAAAAAGAGGCCATGATATCGATCGACACATGGAGATGACGCCCAAACATTTGGATTTGCTGCCATCTAGCGTTCAAATTATAACTGTTTTTATCCTTCAAAACACAATTGACATTAAAAAATTGTCAAAATAATATGGTTGGACGTAGCAAAAATGTTTTTGATAACTTTCGCAGCGCTTCGCTGCTCGGGCCTAATAATAATAATAATAATAATAAAATCTGCAGTTACAATAGGCCTTCGCAGCGCTTAGCTGCTCGGGCCTAATAATAATAATTATAATAATAATAAAATCTGCAGTTACAATAGGCCTTCGCAGCGCTTAGCTGCTCGGGCCTAATAATTAACACTACAGATACAATAGGCCTTCGCAGCGCTTCGCTGCTTGTGCCTAATTAACACTACAGAAACAATAGGCCTTCGGAGCGCTTAGCTGTTCGGGCCTAATTAAACTGCAATAAAGTTGCAAAATCCACAACAGAATCCTGAGGATTTTGCAGGTGCATCAGCCTGGCTCAGCCTCGAGTTGGAGAAAGAAAGAGACGCTCAGATCGGCCACACCCCCACAACCTGAAACGTCTCTGAAGCAAGGGATTAAACTGATGATTTACCTGTGTGTGTTCTCTCACTTTGTTTTTTTGTGCACCAGCTTCTTAATCTGAGTCTGACTCACAATTTACGTTGCAAAATACAATCACGAAAAACTTTTATTTGCGTCCGATGACGAGAGAGAGAGAGAGAGAGAGAGAGAGAGAGAGAGAGAGAGAGAGAGAGAGAGAGAGAGAACGAACTTTGGTAGAGCAGACCAGAGTAACAATAACAGAGCGCTCCATAAATATGTTATTAATCAGAGAAATAAAAACTTTTACAGCGGCTACATCCAGCAGGTAAACATGCCCATGACAACACACCTCAGCTCCCCTCAGCCCCACCGCCGGTTTGTCCCTGTCTGAATATGCGCTAAAACCACATCTGTAAAATGAACTGCGCCTGTCTGAATCTCAATGAAACGTATTGCAGCTCTGTGCGTGACCATAGTCAAGAAATCGCGGAGGCTGCAGCGGGGGGTGGGCGAGTCATGCGCGTCAGTGCTGGTAGTTCAGAGTCACCGCAACATGAGCAGCGCTGTTTGTACGCGCTGCACGATCGAAAGAGAGATGAGAGTGTCGCTCAGTTTAAGCTTGTAAAAACTTTCGGCCCGAATTCAATTGTCCCTCTACTGACGTACATGACGTGAAGCGAGGAAGGAGTTGGAGAGACATTTGTCAATGACATTGACATTTGTCATTGGTTTGCAATTCACTCGTCTGTTGCCTCCGATTCCCTGGTTTCAGCCAATTAAGCATATTTGCGAGAATGAATGAAGTAGAGGGCACAAGCTGCTTCTTCTACGCATTGAAGCACAATGCGTAGAAGAAGATAAATCATCTTAAAATGAAGTGTAGAACAAGACTTTTTAAAATAAACAGATTTTCATGTCAATACATTTTATTTATTTATTAAATTTGCTGTTTTGATTTTAGTTTCCACAAAGGAAATGTTTATTTACACGTCTTCATGGTGTGGGGAAAAAACACTGTCAAACCGCCATTACAGATTTCAGCTCGCACACCCCCTAGTGGCAGCTCGCGCACCCCGCACCACAGTTTGGGAATCCCTGGCCTAGAGTATCAAAGCCCTAGCCAATAAGGCAGTGACGCAGGACTCACTCCGGAACGTAATCAGCCGCCTAGTGCATTTTTTCCATGGTCAGGAACGCAGAGAGGTGGAGGGATATTTCAGCCAGTTATTGTCATGATTTGTCTTTGGATGAACCCGGACACAGCAAGTGAGTTTATTGAACAGGTTGGAAGGTGAATGACGAGAGGAACCAGAGTCTTTTATGGACGGAGATGAAGGGTGCAGAAGCTTGCTGACAGGAGGAATGCGGGGAGACTGACCAGGGAGGAACGCCGGAGCTGAAGACTTGAGACCAGGGTGGAGCACTTGAGACCAGAATATCCGAACCGAGAGCTTGAGACCGTGGAACAGCTGCTGGAACTTGAGAACGTGGAACAACTTGTTGGAACTTGAACGTGGAGCAGCTGGGGGAACTTGAGAATGTGGAACAGAACGTGGAACAGCTGCAGGAACTTCAGAACGTGGAACAGCTGCGGGAACTTGAGAACGTGGAACAGCTGCAGGAACTTGAGACCGTGGAACTGTTGCAGAACGTGAAACCGTGGAACTGAACTTGAGACCGTGGTACTGCTGGAGAACTTGAGACCGTGGAACTGAACTTGAGACCGTGGAACTGCTGGAGAACTTGAGTAGAACGGAACCCAGGAGACGTGAACAGGAGAAAAGAACGTGAGCAGGAACAGAAGCGTGTCTAGAGTTGAGGCTGGCTGGAACAAAACTGAAGTAAGGCTTCTGACGGAGCAAAACGTGAAAAACTGAGCTGATGCAGGGTTCTGGCAGAGACTGAGCAGGAGAAGAACACTACGGACCGGCGAGCAAGAACAGACTGAGGTGAGTATAAATAAGGATGGAACCAGGTGAGAGCATTTGAAGGTTGATTGCAGCCTGACAGGTGGAATTAATTATTCTGAGCAGGGAAGGGAGAGAGGCAGCGAGGCACAGACTGCAGCCTACAAGCTGCATCCTGACAGTTATATTCATGGTATCTGTAGCGTGCCAGTGCAAACGGTCTCTTTATAACTTGTGTTTATCGTCGCTTATTTTAGAGCCGTGAATAAGCAAATTTACTTTAAGAAACAAGCACCAAAAAACTGCAACTCGTGGCTCAAAAGTGACTTTTGAAAAAAAGAAGCCCAAAGTGGACTTGGCAAAAGTGGGCAATAACTGCATTATTATATGAAAATAACATGTCAGTAGCAGTTCAGTGTTCTGCAACTCTCACAATTGTGGTATAATGGTGGTGCAAGAGGGTCTGGCCCCATATCGAGCTGTTAGTGACGTCAGCTGGTTGAGAAGAGTTGTGCAGGCGTGAACGCCTCTTTAATAGCTGTTCTATAAACGGTTTAAAAAAGACTACATTAACAAAGATTACTGCATTAGGTGTTTGTGAAGTTTTCCCAGAATGGCATCTCACATGGGTCCGCCCATTTGCGTGTTCTGGGAGAATTCAGATTCTGACTTTCATGCACATTCAATATGAAAAATCCCATATTATGCAAATTTTTGCTAAAATATTTAAAACATGGATGCATATCTACAGTGCATATAACATAGACTATCAAATATACAGTTATTTCACAAACCAATGTAGCCTTCATTTGACCTTTAAATTCTTTCAAGACCTCTTTAACTAAACCTTACTAGACTCAGAAGTTGCTACGGTCTTCTTTCCAAAGGTCTCAGACAGCTCTGTATCACACCATAATGTTCAGTCTCTTCAGCAGTAAGTAGCAAACAAAAAGAAATGTGTGGTTTAAATGGCTTAGACCTTTAAAATGGTGAGTCATGATGTTTTCATCACATGTACCAGATGTGATATGCCTGCACGTGATTTTGGTCACTTTAAGGTGGCTCTAAGTATGAAGTTTAAAAAAAAAAAAAAATTCTCTCTAGAAGTGGTCTTATGTTACAGAACATTTTAAAAGGTATTTTCTCAATTTGTTTGCGTGATGATAGAGCTTTTTTTTAACATGTCTGATTCATGACTAAAAATGATTTCCATCCCCCTAAATTTTACATTAACTCCTACCTAAGAATCAAGGTCAAACAACTGAACAACTGAAACCGGAGCAGTAACTTACCTACTGGGGGGGAGAAATGATCCTTACACACATTCCAGCTTTCATTTACAATAGCAATGATAACAGACCAAATCAGTTTCAGAACAAATAATTTAATAAATTATATATGTTATATTCAAAGGTTAGGAAGGATTTATACAACAGTTACAAAATAGGTCTCTGCACAATCACTCACATACATAGGACATGCAATGGGGCATAGCGATGGAATCTGGTTGGCAGTAAGGTTGGAACTTGGAAAAAAACTGAAAAACATTGCTAAGGTCAGAACCGGTGGAATTAAATGGGAAGAAGCCCCTTTCAGCTGCTCATACCCTATAACACTTAATTGGTTCTGCTGCGCCTCAACTCTCTCCTGACACTAAAAAGCCCCCCCCCCCCGCTTACTGACACATACGTGGGGACATTTGGCAGGCTTGTCAAGGATACAAAGGGTTGTAAAAGCTCCATGCACCAATCCAGAATGAGGCGGTTTGGAGTTTGTCTGCAGGCCCACAGGAAGATTTGTCGGCGCCTTGTAAGATTTTTCTCTTGTGCTCCTGTTTTAATTTTATTTCACTGATCATTGCATGGTCTGAGCTTGAAGTGAGGTTGCTAGGACTCATAGAAGATTGGCACATATTTCTGATTCATTAACCTATGGAAAATAGATTTTACTTTTTTCTGACATAGGATCAGTGCTTCTGTATTCTTTTTCTGACCCTGCTCTGTCTTCTCAAACCCCCAGTTGGTCTTGACAGATGGCCATTCACAGTGAGCATAATTCTGGCTCTGCGGGAGGTTTCTTCCTGTTAAACGAAAATTGTCCTTTTCGCTGTCTCTACATGTATGTCCAGTATGAGGGATTGCTACAAAGTCAACACAATGCAAGTGACTGTCTATTGTGGCTCCATGCTTATCCAGGAGGAGTGAATGCTGCAAGTCAATGACTTGATGCAACCTGCTGGGTTTTCTTAGATAGAAAACTTTTGAACCAATCTGTATGGATAATTTGATTTGTAAAGTGCCTTGTTGACATTTGCTGTGAATTGCTGAACTGAATTGAAATGGCGTCATTCTTTGAGGGTTTTAATGATATGATCCTGTGCCAGCTGTGTATGTTTTAATTATTTTACTCTTTTTATAGTACTTTTGCTTTACTGTGGAGAGAGAAAGTTCAACCAATAATCTTCAAAAATGGCAGAAAAAAATATTTAAAGCACTGATTCCCGAAGTTGGACTCGGGACATGAATTGGGGTCATAGATCATCAAGTATGGGATCTTCAGACTCTTTACAGGAATTAAACTAAATACAAATGATAAAGGCGAAGCATATTTAGGTTGTTGATTTTAAAGATATAAAAACAGCACTTAGAAATAGACAAAACCAAACACATTGGTTGTTGATGCTGTTTGCATTATCATTATAACACCCATGGTTAATTGACTTTGTAGAAATGTTTGTAAATCGAACCAATAATTTGGGTCATGAGTCCATTCTGGCACTATTTTGTGGGTCAGAAGCTAAAAGGTTTAAGAACTTCTGATTTAAAGCATGACCTGATCCTTTCTGGATTACCCTTTGCTAGCAATGCCATAAATCAGGTGTATCCTATAGTCACTCAGCAGGGATTCACTCATCTTGGGAGGGGAGTGTCGGCACACTCTTCATTACATGCAAAACTTCAGCATTGCTTACAGATTTTCTGCAGTTCTTAAAGTCTGGAAACTGGCTTGCCCACTCATTACATCTCAGTTAGCTGTTATCCTGTTGCTGTCAATTTCTGGGTTATTATCAGCCCAATCATTGACCCATCTATAGTGTTTTGGCAGAGAAAAGTTTGTGTCCAAAACTTAGTCCTGTCCAGGTGCGCCTCAACCCAGTAAAGTTGGCCTGTGACCTTAGAAGAAAAGCAGTTCCACCTCTGTGCTTGAATTTGTGCATGGTGTTCATCAGATCATAGTAATAATCAACTTAATACTAAATAGCTCAATTTACCACAACACTTTATCGCAAACCACCCAATATCACTGAATGTTTTATTTCCACCTGCAGTAGGGTACATCTGTCTTTGACAGTACAGGGAAACCAGTGCCACCATGTTATTGCCTAATGTGCTGGAACGGAACACTGATATTCACTGACAAACTTAGGTTAGTACATGTGCCATCTTCGTGAAGAGACTGGAAGATCTAAATCCATTAATCTAAATCCACTATGGCGCCAAGTGTTGTCTTGATGCATATGGTCCCTACTACCTTCTGATCATCAAGATGCTCCCCTGCAATTTTGGCTGAATCCTAACAGTCTAGATGGCCATGCCCCCAAAATAAGATCTTACATGGAGATCTCAATCAAGCAGGACTTCATTCCAATTCTAAATAATCCCACCAACAGTTATCCCCTTTAGACCAAGCTTTCAGATGTGTCCTGATCTACCATTTTGCTACTATCATCCTTTGAAAACTCTTTCCCCTATCCCCCGATGAAAATTAATGCTGGAATGGAGGACTGATGTTTTGTCCTCCCATATTAAAACCAAAATAGAAAAAATGGAGCTTGTTAATTTATTTTTATGTAAACCTAAAATCTAATTATCAAAAGGTAATCTGCCTCCCCTGTAACATTTCCCAAATGGACGAGCAGCTATAATTACAAACATTTTCCCCCGTTGTTGGTGTCATATAAACTGACCTGAATTCCCCACATCAACAAACTCCTGCTTTAAAGAATTGTTACACTCCACTGATGACCAGTTCATTATTGCATTCGATCAGCAGCTGTGGTTTATCTAATTACCTTCGTCATTCCTATGGGATGAGGATGTATAGATGTTGTTTTTCACACACAATTACCCTTTTGGTTTAATTTTTGATAAATAATTAAAGACTTAATTGTGTTCCTATGTTAAATGTACATAATTTTAACAGCTGATAAGAGTCTGGATTATGTTGCCATAAATCCGGATCTGTACGGTATAAAGAGGGTGCACCACCCTGGTTTAACAGACAAACAAATCTTAGTGAGTAAACTTTAGGTCCTTTCTTCTGCTTTAGTAGAATTATAAAATGGCTTATATGACAACAGTGTGGCGACGCAACATTCTTGTCTTGGCTTGAGAATCTTGAGCTGATCTTCTTAAGACCACAGAGTCAGATCTCTGGGAGCTCTTATCTATCCATCCAGAAGGAGAAGGGAAGATAGGAAGGGGATCTATCTTTTTAGCTGAGCCCGCATCTACAAGCAAGCCCTGATGTATATATCCACACTGAACTGCAAGTACTTCTCCACCTCTGTCTGCCCTCTGACCCCTCTCCTCACACCGGCCAAGCTCCAGATTAATGGAGGTTGCCCTCATCCTACCACCTCTGGTTTTTCTGCAGCGGATTGGAATGACCTGGGTTTGGTCCAGCTGTTGGGTGCCATAGCAACTGGATATTTGCAGGGTGGGAAGCCGACTGGGAGAAATCCAGAAGGGAATGTTGGGACGTTCTTTGGCTCCAAGCTCAACCTTCATGTGTGAGGGAGGGCTTATTGCTGCTGGGCGTTTGGGGTAAGTGGGATTGTTCTGCTGAGGATAACAGACAAAACTGCTTCCTTTCCTGATCTCTCTGTTATCCCCGTTCCTCACAGGTTTTTCTATCTCCTCTTCTCCTCCTTTTCCCTCTGCAGAGGTCACTTCATGTTCCTCTCCCTGTCTCTTTTCTTTTTTTGAACAGGCGTGTTCCCCTTGAGCTGGCTCCTGTGTTACTCCTGCATTCCCCATTCTATAGCTTGTGTCCTTGACAAGTTCATCCCCGGATTCCTCCTCACTGCTGCTAACTTGTAGATGGGTGCTTACGCATTTTTTACGTTTGCGGGTGACATCAGAGATGATAGACTTGGAAAGAAAATTCCTGGAATTCAGGTCTTTCTTGGAGCTGGAAGAAATCTGAAAACATGAAGCCCCAACACATAAATCAGTCATTTAATTCTCACTTGCATAAGATAAAGGAATTAATATGAAAGTAGGACTCTTCTGCTTACCTTCGGTTTAACGGAATCGCTAGTGGTGGAATCTACCCAAAGAAAAGAAGATGTGTCTTAGAACCAGAATCAAATGATTTAAAATTATATCTAAATATTCTCTACAATCCAAATAATACTGTCAACTTTCAGGAAAACTTTGCTTACTCTCTGATTACTGATCTTTTTAAATGAGTTACCTTAAGATTATAATGAAAAACAGGTCATGACAGACGAAAATGATGGCACAGAGACAGAAAAAAACAAGACTCATGAAATTAAGACAAAGGTGCACCAAACACACACATAAACGCTAAAGTTTGAAGACCTGGTCCTACCGAGGAAGGCAATCCAGGGTCTCAACTAGAGCAAAGGAAAAGAGAGTTTCAGGGGTGAGAGAAAAAGTTGGAAATGCTGAATGTTTACTGACTGCAATGGGAGATATGAGAAAAATAAGAAGTAAAAGTCAGCTTGGTCACATATTGTAACAGACTATTGAATGTGGAGGAGAAATATTTGATGTTGGAGCAGAAGTTAACAAGCATTAAGCATTTACTGTTTATCTGAGCAGACAAACACATCAAACAGGTCCTGCTGAACTGTGCAGCCTCATGAACCAGGAGATATTCACAGACCCAGGTAAGACTCCCCAGATCCTGGATTATTCTACTTTATGGATTTAGGTAGCTTTAAGTTTAGCATTTACCAATTGAAAACTGATAATTTAGAAGTTCAACAAAAATTAGAATTTCCCACTTAGTTTTTAAAGTTAGGCCAAGCTCTCTATGACACAAGCTCTCTATGACACATGATGTATAAATGTGACTGGATTGAGAGAGATTTGGAAAGGCTCGAGTGAAAAGGAATAATGACACTGTTTTCCCTGCTCTTACTAACATCCCAGAGACTCCCACTTTCCTCGATATGTCATCAGAACATTCCCATTATAATCCAAACCACTATACTCATGATAATCCTGTATCCCAGCTGTCGCCTCTCACTGCTTGGATTCACTAGACGACCCTGCCATTCTGCCACAATGCTGCCACAAGGCTATCACTTCTGCTCTGTCTTCCATGATCATGTCTTATTGAGACAAATTTTCCTCAGATGTCGAGGTTTCATGGCTTCCACTATCAGTTTCAGCCTTATACTGGACGAGGAAACCCTATCAGCACTTCATCGCCTTACAGTATGAGCAGCATGTAAGGAGGCAGGAGAGGGGAGCACCGATGAGCATGCTGAACCTAACGCTATGAACTGACCACACGGAGGCTCTAAAACCTGAATTTGGTTCCATGACTATTGTAAAATTGAGGGGAAGATGGAGCGGGAGATCGACAGGCGGATTGGTGCAGCGTCTGCTGTGAAGCGGGCGCTGTACCGATCCGTTGTGGTGAAGAGAGAGCTGAGCCAAAAGGCGAAGCTCTTGATTTACCGGTCGATCTACGTTCCTACCCTCATCTATGGTCACGAGCTTTGGGTCGTGACCGAAAGAACGAGATCCCGGATACAAGTGGCTGAAATGAGTTTTCTCCGTAGTGTGTCTGGGCTCTCCCTTAGAGATAGGGTGAGGAGCTCAGTCATCCGGGGAGGACTCAGAGTAGAGCCGCTGCTCCTCCACGTCGAGAGGAGCCAGTTGAGGTGGCTCGGGCATCTGGTTAGGATGCCTCCTGGACGCCTCCCTGGTGAGATGTTCCGGGCACGTCCCACCGGGAGGAGGCCCAGGGGAAGACCCAGGACACGCTGGAGGGACTATGTCTCCCGGCTGGCCTGGGAACGCCTTGGGATTCCTCCGGAGGAGCTGGCCCAAGTGGCCGGGGAGAGGGACGTCTGGGCCTCCCTACTGAAGCTGCTGCCCCCGCAACCCGACCCCGGATAAGCGGAAGAAGACGGACGGACGGACTATTGTAAAATTATATGACTAACGCTATGAACTAGTGTCTGCTTTTCCCTCTTCATCTTCCAAACTAGACTCTTCTTTGACATCACAACAGGTACACACATCAGTCAAAACAGATGTGTGAAAAAACGCTCCATTCGCCGACCCCGACCCATTACACTCTGAAACCCGTTTTCAAAGTGTGTCATCAGAAAAAAACATTTGCTGTTGTCATGTAAATGGACTGTACAAATGCAACCAAACTGTTCCATCTTCACCATAAAAACATTGTTGTGTAAATGGGGCCTAAGTCTTCATGTTTCACAGACTTCCACTTCCATGACAAAATGAGATCACATTTTTGAGATGCTGACAGAGTAGACATGGCATTTATTTGGAAACAATAAATATACTACTAAACTGTATCCTCCATTGACACAAAGACATTTCGAATAATGTCATACACTGAAAAAAAAAAATCAGTATAAGCTTGCACTTTTTAATCACATTTCTATAAACATACTCATTAAAGCTAGGGTTGGAAGTTTCCCCAAGTCCCTTTTTGAATAACTGCACATGCGCAATACCGGCTTACCTCACTCTTCAGGTTGATCGCGTCTTAAAAATCTCCCAAATCCACTCTGGTCTTATTATTTTTTACTGAGGCCTTCCTCTTCTTCTCGTAAACATTAACATGGTTCACTTCATGTGACTCTCAGCCATGTTCAAAGTCTATGGTGCGAGCAGTGGAGCTACAATGAATGGCTAACAGCTAAGCTAACAGCCAACCTAGCCGCAAACCTAACCGGATACATAAACACTAGAAGTGCGCATGTGCAGCCAGCAAGCAGAGACTATGAAAGAACGAGCATGGACATTGCCGTTACGTGAGCGTTTGAAAATGATTGCAATGTGGGACAACCAATTGATATAGCGACTAACATGACTGTTAGGTTAATTGGCTTCTCTAAATTGTCCTTAGGTGTGAGTGTGTGCATGAATGGTTGTTTGTCTCTGTGTTTCCCTGCGACAGACTGGCAACCTGTCCAGGGTGTACCCCGCCTCTTGCCCAGTGAACGCTGGAGATGGGCACCCGCGACCCCATGAGGGATTAAGCAGGTCAGAAAATGGATGGATGGATGATGGAAGGACAATTTTAACCAGTGTTACAAGTGTTTCTGAATAGGATTACCAACCATAGTTTAAGTTTCAGATATTTCATTCCCCTGTAATTGGTGACTGGTGTCTGTTTAGAATGTACCCTGCTTCCTGTCCACAGAACTCTAGAGGGATTGATAGACTGAAAATCTCCACTGTCTCTGTAGATCTATTAACTAGGTAAAAGGTGTGTTAAAGGTTTTGCTGTAAACGTCTAGGGGTTAGCTAGGCTTTCTGTTTCCAATCTGCTGCTTACAGTGAAGAAAGATTTCAGGTGCACTGTACAATAAGTTTAAAAAAAAAGCTGTAAAGAAAGTTTTCTGTCACAGTTATCCTTCTTTGCTGTCATGAGTCTGCACCATCCTCCTCACCTGATGCCTCCCCAGGCATGCCTGGCCTGCCAATGTTTGACAGCAGATGATCGATGTTAGGGACAGGTTGTATGTCCCCCTTATCCTCAGGGGCCTACAAACAAACAGACACACACACATACACAGTTGGACAAAATATATGAAAGGCTAGATAAATAACTCTTAAAAATTTCAGCAAATCAGCAGAGGGATAAACTCACCTTCTCTTCCTGATCCAATTCACCATCACAGAAGAACCAATCATGCTGAAGAATCAAAGCAGCTCAATGTTAATGTAGGTTAAAGTTCTGATGAAGGTTCTCAGGATGCAGGATGTAACTCTTACATGAAGGATTAGTGTCTCCACTATTTTATAACGGTCAGGCATGTGGGTGACCATGTCAGTCATATTGTCCTCTGAAGTCCTCACCAGAGTGGGACCAAACACCAATGCTAGGTTTCTTGGCTCCATCTGCAATAATGTCAGGGATTAAAGGCTTTGTTTGAGCAGAAAGATTCAGCTGGAGTTAGAAGTAGAAGGTTACCTTGTTCTTCTCAGAGTGGTCTGCTACCCTTTTCAGGTGACCCACCAGGAACTTGAGGGTGTGGTAATAATAATCTGGGAGGTCACAGATCTGAAACAAGCCAAGGACTGAATGTAAGGAAAAGCATCAGTTTTATCACAGCAGACAGGAATTTAGAAGGAAAAGAAATTCCACAAATCTGAAACACACCAGTTTTTTCATGGTCTTTAATCTGTCTTCTGCATCTTCTATTCGGTTGGCATCAATGAAGTTGTTATATTTGTCTGTGGACAAAAAAATACTGATTATTTTTTAAATGTCAAAATGAGCTTAATGAGCTGATTTCATGCTGTAGATGTGTCTGTACAGAGAAAAGAACAAGGGGGAGGAGTCATGGTTTACCACTGGCTTGCTCTTCCCTGTGAATGAATGCCCACACTCACCGTCTGTGAACAGAGGCTCTGGCAGCTTCCGAAGGAATGATTTAAGCAGACTGCTGATGACATTGAGATCTTGCCATCTCTGCGCAGAGATAGTAGAAAGCAGAATTTAAAAAAATATTTTATCTTCATATCTTGGAAGACAGTAATCAAGCTTGAAAAGGCAGTGTGTCCTTTCAGAATTCAGAGGAAATTATAGCTTTCCAAACCTCCTCAGCAGTGTTGATGTCCATGCCCTTGTTGAGGTGCTCTTGCAGACTTGACACCATAGCATTGTTCCCAGGCACACGGTAGATCCCAGTGTACTCTAAACCTGTGTTTTCCACCACATTGCAGCACATCTCAACAATCAGGGGGACAAACTGTGAACAGGAAAAATACTTTATTTCACACACAGACAGGAAAACAACAAATCAAATGGTTGAAGGTCATAGAAGCATACAATACTATTATATCAATGCGGCCTCCCTACTTTGATGCTGGATGCAGTTTTGATTTAATAGTCAATCATGCAATATGCATACCATCTTGAGATATTCCTTTTTGGGGGTTTAATCAGTCATGGCAATTTTGGCAATCAGCTTCTTTATATGGTATGCTAGATATTTCATGACAGGATATGTAAAAAAAGAGAAAGAATCTATGTATTGCTAAGAGGAAGACAAGAGAGAGACCAGACATAAGAATGCATATGACCTGAAGGTCTTCAAAGGAACTTCGGTTTCCATTACACCTCCACTGAACCATTGGTTGATCACATCCATACCATGCTGCATTGATTCAAATAAAAGGAGTATGGGGGCAAAATTGTTGCTTTAATATTTGCAAATGTGTGTGGAGTGTTGTGTGTCTGTATCTCGATTTGTGTGAGCGCAGTGGGATTTGAAAATGTGTAAATAAATCGGTAAATGTGTGAGGAGATTTGTGTGTCTGTACAACAATTTGCAAATGTGTAAAACTACTTGTGTGTAAACCATTTTGCAAATGTGTAAAAAATCCACAAATCTGTATTCAGATCTACAAATGTGTACTGAGATTTGTAAATGTATAAAAAATCCACAAATCTGTAATCAGATCTACAAATGTGTACTGAGATTTGTAAATGTGTACTAAGATTTGCAAATGTGTACTAAGATTTGCAAATGTGTACTAAGATTTGCAAATCTGTACTAGGATTTGCAAATGTGTAGATCAGTCTGTAAGCACACACAGAGACACTTGTGTCTGAAGTATTTTCACTTCAAGACCCAGAAATACAGACAAATCATTGGCTACAAGTCAAGCGGTTTCTCGGTTGGCTCTTTTTACACACGTGATTTTTGCTACACTTCTGCCGTGTGAGATGCACAAATGCGTAGAGGATTTGTATGTGTAATTTTTTGATATGCAGCCCTGAGCGCAGGCTCACAGGCTCACAAGACGCCCTGAGCACAGGCTCACAGGCTGCCTCTTCCGGCTGCGGGAGGTCACTTGATATCTGAGCGTCATGGAGAAGATGGACAGACATGAGGGAGACCCTTTATTTCTTTTTAAGAAGTCGTTATTTGTCAGAGGGATGTATTTCTGCACTGATGAGTGGCAAGGTAAGTCATGCATATAAAGAAAGTCACCTACTTGAAATTTGATTAATTCGGCAGTTATTATTTATAGCTAACAACTATGCTCTGGATACACCTGCATCACTGTAGTACCGTCTCTGGCTCTGATTACACGGTGAAAACAGGTTTGCGTTGCCTTTGTACTGTTCATTTACACACTACAAGGTTTAACTGTTGCTTAAGGGGACTTTCAGTGGTGCAGCATGGGAATTACACTGTTTAAGTACTCAGTGTAAACAGGGCCTGTGACTGCAAATGTACCTATGCCTTGAGTTTATGAATTTTAATTAAATATAATTAAAATAAATTTTAATTTGCCACTTGTAAGGCTAATTAAAAGTATGTGTTTTCTACACAATGAAAGTAAGGCTAGATAAAGCTACATTTATCCATATTTTATTGTGTCAAAACAAAGTAATGAATACAGAGCTTTCTAATGTAACTATTCACAAGCCAGTGAAGGACAGCTATTTATATCAGCTCCATTAATAAACCCAGTCAACTACTGACATGCTTTAATAAGGGGAAAAGCAAAAACTGATAATCGATTTTTATTGCTGTAAATTCAAAAGTTAATATCAGAATTTATCAATAAAAGCTCCTGGCAGGAAGGCACCACATTCTGTTTTCAGTTTATTAGTTGTTGCATTTGTTTTTTCGGATGTCTTTAAACTCACTCAGAAAAGAAAACAAATCTTAATCAGCAACATTGTTCCATTGCAGTCTAGGTTTGAGCCATTTTAACATTGATCCAGTCTAACCTTTAATCACAATTTTAAACAGCAGCTATTCTCCTTCTGATGGGAATTCTGTAAAAGTACTTTTTAAAATTCCCATAAACAAAAACATTGTTCTCTTTTACATCTTAGAATCCCTGTGCATTTGATCTGACACTCAAAATTTAAATGTAAATACATAAAAACGTTAAATTTGGAATATTTAGCTTCTCACACTTAGCAAACGTAACGTGCCCAATTTGTAGAAAGGATAATAAATTTATATTTTCACCTTTGTTTAAAATGGAAAACTTGAAAAAACAATAACAAAATCTCTGCTGTGTTTACAGGTTGGCATCTCTAAAGTTTAATACATGGATGGTAGCTGTCCAAAAGTTACTGCTGGACATTTTGTTTCAGAAGTTGAGAAAAGAGGGGGTACCACAGCCAGAATTTATATCGACATGGAGACAGAGAATGGTACAATGAAAGACATTCAAAGATATTTGCGTCTTGATGAAAGCTATCCTGAAAACGGCTTCATTGTGGGATCCAGCACATCGACAGCTGGTGGGCTTTCTTAAGGAAAAGTCGTGCACAGTACTGGATGAACCTTTTTCAAAAACTGAAGAATTCAGATTACTTTACTGGTGACTTCTTGGATAAGCAGCTAATTCTGCTCACCTGTTTAAATATCACTGAGATATGTTTGAATGTAAAAGATAAATACTATATGATAAATGCTTTTAAATATGCAGTATGTACTTTAAGAAGTTGTTTATTTTCTTGTCTATCAGGAAGAACTCTAAAAAGTGGTTCACTTATGGAACATCATTCGTAAGATTAGAGATGCAATTGCTCCAAGTGGCCGGCCCTACATGATGTATACCTACCCCAGGTATACATCATGTCAAGCTCCAGTCCTCGACGGCCGCGCTCAGGGCTGCAAATCAAAAAATTACACATACAAATCCTCTACGCATTTGTGCATCTCACACGGCAGAAGTGTAGCAAAAATCACGTGTGTAAAGCGAGCCAACCGAGAAACCGCTTGACTTGTAGCCAATGATTTGTCTGTATTTCTGGGTCTTGAAGTGAAAATACTTCAGACACAAGTGTCTCTGCGTGTGCTTACAGATTGATCTACACATTTGCAAATCCTAGTACAGATTTGCAAATTTTAGTACACATCTGCAAATTCAATTCAATTCAATTTTATTTATATAGCGCCAATTCATGAAACATGTCATCTCAAGGCACTTTACAAAGTCAAGTTCAATCATATTATACAGATTGGGTCAGATTATACAGATTGGAAAAAATTCCTATATAAGGGAACCAGTTGATTGCTTCAAAATCTTAGTACACATTGGCAAATCTTAGTACAGATTTGCAAATCTTAGTACACATTTACAAATCTCAGTACACATTTGTAGATCTGATTACAGATTAGGGGATTTTTTACACATTTAAAAATCTCAGTACACATTTGTAGATATGAATACAGATTTGTGGATTTTTTACACTTTTGCAAAACGGTTTACACACAAGTAGTTTTACACATTTGCAAATTGTTGTACAGACACACAAATCTCCTCACACATTTACAAATTTATTTACACATTTTCAAATCCCACTGCGCACACACAAATCGAGATACAGACACACAACTCTCCACACACATTTGCAAATATTAAAGCAACAATTTTGCCCCCATAAAGGAGGCCCAACCAAGTATTGAGAGGATAGAAATGAACAAACTTTTCAGAAACATTTCTGTTTTATTTTTGTCATTAAATATTCTAATTTTCCGAGAGCCTCAATTTTTGGGTTTTCATTAAGTCTAAACCATAATAATCACAATAACAGGAAATAAAAGCTTGAAGCCTTTCATGTGTAATGAAGCTCTATAATATTGAGTATTACTTTCTGAAATGAGTGACTCATTGTTGAAGATGTACCTGTAGCTACATGGTACTGTCATGATCCTGGCACTAGTGCTGGTCTGATTATTATCAGATCCACCTGCATCTCTTACTATAAAACCAGCCCTCAGACCAGTCACTAGTGCCAGATTATTACAAGCCATTGGTGAGTTTAATCCAGCGTCCTAAATCCTGTCTGCCTGCTAGCATGTTTCCCGACCTGTTTCTGTCTTCTGACCCTCTGAGCCTGCCTAGCCCGTCTGACCTGATTATTGTGCTGCCTGGATTTCTGACCTGTTTCTGTGCCCTGACTCTGCCTACAGATTCTGCTTTGGACTGTCTCTGGTTTTCTGATCACCCAGCTCTGACTCTGGACCTGCTCTCGGACTTCGGACTCTGGTTATTCCACCTGATCATCCTGCCTGACTCTGCCATCACGGTTCTGACCCTTTGCCTGCTTTCCGACCACCGAGCTCCTGCCAATCCCAGGTGTAAAACACTGAGAGCTTCCCAGAACGGATCACATCATTTCCCCTTAATCCCTACAGTATGTTCAAGTCTTTCTAGGAGAATATTGTGATCAACTGTATCGAATGCAGCACTGAGATTTAACAGGACAAGTACAGACACAAGTCCATTATCTGAGGCCATGAGAATATCATTAGTGACCTTCACCAGAGCTGTTTCAGTGCTATGATGAGCTCTGAAGCCTGACTGAAACTCTTCAAATATTTATTACTTTGTAAATGTTCACATAGTTGATTAGCAACTACTTTCTCAAGAATTTTAGACAGGAAAAGAAGATTAGATATAGTTCTGCAATTTATTAAGTAATCTTGATCAAGAGATGGTTTCTTAAGTAAAGGTTTAATAACAGCTACTTTAAAAGCCTGTGGTACATATCCATTTACTAAGGATATATTAATCATGTCTAAAATAGAGGCATTGATCAAAGGGAAAACCTCCTTAAATAACTTGGTAGGGATTGGGTCTAACATACAAGTAGAAGGTTTAGATGAAGCTAAAAATTTAGATAGCTCAGAAAGCTCCACTGCTTCAAAACAGTTCAAACACCGATCACGTTCTAAAGATTCCTTCAATGCTGTCTCACTTACTGAGGACGAGGTAATCATGTTTGGGAGGATGCCAATTATTTTATTTTTAATGGAATCTATTTTATTTATGAAGAAAGGTCATTACTGCTGAGAGCTAAGTAATTGGTTGGATTCATCAGGATGTATGCATAAATATAGCTGAGTATCATCAGCATAACACTGGAAATGAATCCCATGCTGTCTGATAATTTTACCAATCGGAAGCATATATATATATATATATATATATATATATATATATATATATATATATATATAGTAAAGAGAACCGGCCCAAGGACTGAACCCTGTGGTACTCCACAAGTGACCCTAGAGTTTGAAGAAGCTTTATTATTAAGATGAACAAACTGGAATCTGTCAGACAGATACAATTTAAACCAGCCTAATGCTTTCCCCTTAATCCCTACAGTACGTTCAAGACTTTCCATGAGAATATTGTGATCAACTGTATCAAATGCGGCACTGAGATCTAACAGAACAAGTACTGACAAGTCCATTATCTAAGGCCATTATAATATCATTAGTGACCTTCTCCAAAGCTGTTTCAGTGCTATGATGAGCCCTGAGCTCTAAAATGATGTCACTAAGACAGGGATTCCCAAAGGGGGTGCGCAAGTGAAAAATGTAATGGCCGCCTGACAGTGTTTTTTCCCCACACCATAAAGACGTGTAAATAAACATTTCCTTTGTAAAAATTTAAATCAAAAACTGTAAATTTAATAAATAAATAAAATGTATTCGCACGAATATCTATTCATTTAGAAGAAGTCTTCTACGCTTCATTTTAAGATGAAATATAGAGGAAGTTATCTTTTTCTATGCATTGTGCTGTATATGCGTACCTAGCTTGTGGCATCTCCTTCATTCGTTCTCACAAATATGTTCAATTGGCTGAAATGGGAGAAACTGTCCTGCAGGTGAGACATCTAAAGTCAAAGTTAGTGATGAAGGAGGAGAGAAACCAAGAGAGAGACAGAGGAATCTGAGGCAACAGAGGAGAGAATTGCAATGGATCTGGGAGAAGAAAACAAGCTGCAATCAGAAAATGTCTCTTTTGCTCTCCTCACGTTACGTCTTTTACATCAGTAGAGGGAAAACTGTATTCGGGCCCAAAGTTTGCCCATGATGCTGTGACTCTGAACCAGCTACATGCACTGATGCGCATGTCATGAACACATTGCTGCAGCCACTGGGAAAATTGGTGGTAGACCAATTTCTTGATTATGCTCACACTTACAGCTGTAATACTTTTCATTGTGATTCAGACAGGTGCAGTTCATTTTAAAGAGGCAGTTTTAGACTGGAACAGGGAAACCGGCAACCGGCGGTGGGGGCTGTGGGGAGTCGAGGTGTGTTGCTATGGGCGTGTTTACCTGCTGGATGTAACCGCTGTGAAACAATCTGGAAATAACTTTTTATTTCTCTGAATAGTAACATCTCTATGGAGCGCTGTGTTACCAAAGGTCTGTCTCTCTCTCTCGCTCTCGCTCCCTCTTTCTCTCTCTCTCTCTCGCCCTCTCACTCCTCATAGGACACAAATCAAATTAAACTTCTTCATATTTGTATTTTGCAGCGTAAATTGTGAGTCAGACTCAGATTTAGAAGCTGCTACATAAAATAAATAAAGTGAGAACACACACAGGTAGATCATCAGAGTTTAGTCCATGAATCCACCTGGAGGATCTCTGTTTCAGAGACGTTTCAGGTTGTGGAGGTTTGACCGATCCGAGCGCCTCTTTCTCTGGCTTCACGCTGAGCCACCTATGCACCTTAAAATCGTAAGGATCTTGTTGTCGATGTTGTGTGTAACTTTATTGCAATTTAATTAAAATTATCTTCTAATTTTATTTCCATAACCTTTCCATAACCTTTGTTAAGCTGGTTGTGCTGTTGTAACTGCGGCTGTCTTTTTTTTTAAGTTTTTTTTTTGGAGGTTTGGGGCTGCGTCAACCCAGTTGGGACACAGTAGGGGTTGCACGGCTAAAAAAGTTTGGGAACCGCTTCACTAAGACATCATTCTGTCACTAATCTAATGATTCTAGCTCAGTCTTTCGCCTGATCACCTCCTCCCCACTGATCACCGTCACCTGCAACTAATTCCCTGCTCTAATTACTCCTGTCAGGCCATCCCTATTTAAGCACTCCTCTTTCAGTCTGTCTTTGCCGGTTCATTCTGATCTCCAAGACCATCCACTCCCTCGATTACCAGACGTCCAGCTTCCCTCACGCTCTCCAGCCTTTGCACTCCTCGCCAGCCAGTCTGCTACCTCACACCATCCCAGGTTAGTGGATCTTGTCACCCACTCACCTCTCAACTTTGTGTTCCAGTCACCCCTCCTGTCTCGATCCACCAGCACGTCCTGGCTTTCACCCTGACGCACCACAGCCACAGTCCTCCTTCACGTCCTGGTCCCTGCTCCGACGCACCACCTGTCCCACTTCGTCAAGCACGCCTCAGACCCAGCTCCGGAGCTCATCAGGCCCGGTATGTCAGCGCTCCAGCGTTCCGTCTGCCCGCTTCATCTCCACCATCTCCAGTCGGCTTCAGCCCGGTCCTGTCTCTGATCCATCCAACCTTCTTTGTGGCAATAAAAGCTCCTTAATCCACGGCTCTGTGTACGGTTGAATTCGGGCTCTAGACCCCAGGCATTACAGAAACGAACAGGCCACAACAGAGTCCGTCACCAACTCAGAGCCTGTTCGGAAACCGGAGCATTATGGAGGATGACGAGGAGCCGCGGAGGGCTCCGCAGGCTGTAGCGGTCCCGTCTAGTCAGTTGGATTCGGCCGTCCGGCATGGATTGGCTCGCCGCCGGAGGCGAAGACGTCAGCCTGTCTGTCCGGTCTCTCTCTCCTCCGTGCAGCCATTAGCCGAGCCAACCCGGCTGCCGTCTGCTCCGAGCCCCTGTCCCAGTCGGTAGCCTCCATTGCTCCTGCTGCTACTTCCTGCCCAGTTCCTTGCTCTGCAGTCCAGAGCCCGCAGACCAACGGAGCCGAGCTCTCCACAGCTCCCCCTTGTGATGCCCCCAGCTCAGAATACAGAAGACTGGAGGACAAGGTGAGGACTTTTGCTCCGATTATCAAGCGTCTGAGGGAGACCCTTTTTTCTCAGTACTCCGAGGAGCTGGAGAGAAAATTAAAGGAGTTGGAGGGCAACTATAGAGCGGCTCTCAGGGCATTCTACAGCAGTCCTGCTCCTGTCACCGAGGGTCTGGCCGACGTCGTGGCTCCTGATTCGGTCACCAAGGATCTGGCCGACTCTTCAGTCCCAGAGCAGGTCTGGGAGGGTGCACACGCCCTAGTCCGGGACGATTCTACAGCGGCCGCACCACATATAGAGGAGTCTCACCTTTGGGACTTCTTCTATGGGGACAGGCAGTACTTGTTCCCCAGAGGGACTGTTCCAGTCCATGGACGGACTGTGCACACGGCGGCCGTTGAAAGCCGCCCTGTTCCTGTCTCTGTCCCCGAGTGTCTGGCTGATGCCTCGGCTCCCGAACCCGTCCCCGAGTGTCTGGCTGACGCCTCGGCTCCCGAACCCGTCCCCGAGGGTCTGGCTGACGCCTCGGCTCCCGAACCCGTCCCCGAGGGTCTGGCTAACGCCTCGGCTCCCGAACCTGTCGCAGAGGGTCCGGCCGACGCCTCGGCCGATGCCTCGGCCCCCTTCAAGCCCCATGCGGAGACCCAGGAGGGTCTGTCGCCGTCCTGCGATGCGGAGACCCAGGAGGTCCCGTCGCCGACTTGCGACGCGGAGACCCAGGAGGGTCCGTTGCCGACTTGCGACGCGGAGACCCAGGAGGGTCCGTCGCCGACTTGCGACGCGGAGACCCAGGAGGGTCCGTCGCCGACTTGCGACGCGGAGACCCAGGATTGTCCGTCGCCGACCTGCGAGGTGGGAACCCAGGTGGACGCTTCCTCCTTCGGGCGCCCCGGGCCTCGGGAGAAGGCTCAGTACCCGTGGTCTCCTGGAGACTTTGACCCCTCGGCATTCTTCTGAAGCCTCAACCCCTGGTCGCCCTGGTAGACAGCCAGCTCTGGGAGAGACTTTACTGGCTGTCACTGTCTGACATCCTCCAGAGGCTGGTTTTGAGACTTTTTGTTGCCAAGGGTCTGGCTTCCACTACAGCCTGTAGCCAGGCTTCCTCCACAACAGCCTGTAGCCAGGCTCTCCCACCAGACGCCTGTAGTCAGGTTCTCCCACCAGACGCCTGTAGTCAGGTTCTCCCACCAGACGCCTGTAGTCAGGTTCTCCCACCAGACGCCTGTAGTCAGGTTCTCCCACCAGACGCCTGTAGCCAGGCTTCCCCTTCTGTCGCCTGTAGCCAGGCTTCCCCTTCTGTCGCCTGTAGCCAGGCTTCCCCTTCTATCGCCTGTAGCCAGGTTTCCCCTTCTGTCGCCTGTAGCCCGGTGCCCCCCTGCAGACCCAACCTTTCCCCAGAGCTGGGTTCCAACGGACTTGCCCCTGGTGGCCGCCGCTGTCCAGCGCGCCTCATCAAGCTGGCGCAGTCCAGCACGCCCCCACATATTTGTACGCCCGGTTGGGGTTGTTTTTTGTTCTTTGGTTCCTGGCCCTCTGTCCTATGCCTCCCTCCGTCCACCCTGGGTGGGTTGTTTTCGTTTTTTGGTCTTTGTCAGGTCTGTCCCTATTATGCCTGGCTTTGGGCGTCTGGAATCCACCCTTGAGGGGGGGGGGGGGGGGTTCTGTAATGATTCTAGCTCAGTCTTTCGCCTGATCACCTCCTCCCCACTGATCACCGTCACCTGCAACTAATTCCCTGCTCTAATTACTCCTGTCAGGCCATCCCTATTTAAGCACTCCTCTTTCAGTCTGTCTTTGCCGGTTCGTTCTGATCTCCAAGACCATCCACTCCCTCGATCACCAGATGTCCAGCTTCCCTCACGCTCTCCAGCCTTTGCACTCCTCACCAGCCAGTCTGCTACCTCACGCCATCCCAGGTTAGTGGATCTTGCCACCCACTCACCTCTCAACTTTGTGTTCCAGTCACCCCTCCTGTCTCGATCCACCAGCACGTCCTGGCTTTCACCCTGACGCACCACAGCCACAGTCCTCCTTCACGTCCTGGTCCCTGCTCCGACACACCACCTGTCCCACTTCGTCAAGCACGCCTCGGACCCAGCTCCGGAGCTCATCAGGCCCGGTCTGTCAGCGCTCCAGCGTTCCGTCTGCCCGCTTCATCTCCACCATCTCCAGTCGGCTTCGGCCCGGTCCTGTCTCTGATCCATCCAACCTTCTTTGTGGCAATAAAAGCTCCTTAATCCACGGCTCTATGTACGGTTGAATTCGAGCTCTAGACCCCAGGCTTTACAACTAAGACATTTTAGGAAAAATCTCGGAATTTCCCAAATTCTAAGATTTTTTTCTAGAATTTTACCTTGGTAAGATAAAAGTTATTCACAAAGCACCTTACGAGGAAAAATGTTAGGAGTAGTGAAAAGGACTTTTAGTGAACCTTAGAATGTCTTAAGTAGGGAGGATGGTGGAAACATAGAGAGCTGATTCACCACCTAAACATTGTAGGAAATGAGCACATAAACTTATTTAACAATCATACATTTATTAATATGTAGATAATAAAAACTTTACCAACCCCATTGGGGAAGTTAATTTGTTTCATCGGGCCAACAAGTTAAAGACGCGGCTCTAGTAACATAATTTTACTGAGGATAATTAAATAGAAAAAACATAGAACAATCATGAATAAAGAGTGAAAAAATTTACAAAGAATATATATAAAAGAAGGGAGAAACTATTTTCTGTATTATGATGTCAGCAGCCTAAATGGTCGTCTAGAAATTTGCTTGTGTAACGCAATCATCTCTCTGGCTTTTGATTACCGCATAGAGCGAAAAAAGATACATTGATCTGCGGCAATACGCTTTAAAGTCTTTGAGTCCTCGTGCTGTGATCCAGGGACCAATGTACCTTTCAACACTCCTCAATTCTCCTTCCAGAGCTGTGCACTGGGCAGCACTGCTGTCCAGTTCATTTTTTTTCACTTTTTTTCTCCATATCATGTTCAGTTGTTTTGCACAATACAATTGCTTTATACAAGCAGGCAATCTCAGTAAAATGCTGACAGGTGAGTGTGCATTAATGTCAAATAGATGAAATAGTAAAAGGACTGACGAGTAAACTTATATACGCAAATCAAAATAATGATGATGATGATGTAAATAAGGTGAATTCAACAAGTTTGATGCTGTGTGAAATTTTACCATCATGACATTTCTTAATCCAGTCTAATGATTACTTTCCCTCCTTTGATCACTAGGAGCACATTTGTGTTACTTTCCAGGAAGTGAAAAATCTTATAAAATAAGACATTTGATATGCCAACATTAACACATTAGGTAAATTCAGATTTAATATCAAGCAACATGAGCATGGAAACTGTTGTCTGACTCAGTTTGAAGAAAATGCGATGGAGCAAAATGCAAATACAAAGTTGTACTCCCTATTGTCAGAAGGGGTGACTTACTGTTCACATCAAGATGTGCTGAGGACCTGACTATTATCGAAAATATGGATTAGGACGAATCAAACCTTTTATGGGTGACTGGCAAAAAGTTTGAGTTTTGTGGAAAAAGGTTAAAACTTAAGGTCACAATACAATGACATGCAGGTACAAAAAAGCTCTATTTGTTTTTAAATTGTGTATGCTTTTGAAATTTTCTCAGAGTTTGAAACCAGTCTAAAGCCATGTCAAGAGGATCTTTTGACCCACTGTTATCTATAGCGTTGTTTGAGTTGAGAATTTGCAGACATGAATTTATCCACAGCAAATGTCCGTTCAGAGCATTTCAGTCAGGTTGAGTTTTGGACTTTGATTATGATATTGCAACAGCTGTAATATTGCAACAAATGGTGCTGACTGCAGAGTTTCTCATGGAAGACCTTCTGTCTCTTACATCATGAACCTTAACATTTATCATATTTGATATATGAGGGATGAAGCATCTGAGATAGAGCTGGATGTTTTTTTTTATCTTGTTGCTCTGATCACAGCACTGCTGGACTTTTAGGTATGTTTGTGGAATGCTCAAATCTCGGAAGTATGGTAGCTGTTCTACATTCCTTTAGTGAATAATGACTGGAATGACTTCAAATAATTTTGAAATTGCCTTAAAACTGTCAGGACTCAGCCAGCAGGGCCGTGCAGCCTGCTGCCTGTTCTGCTGTTTTTCTCCACTGGTGTTCGGGATTAATTGGCGGGCGGAGCACACACACCTGTGGGTCATTGATCAGCACCGGGCAGCACTACAAGAACAGCGCGCAGAGAGCGGGAGGATGCCAGAGTGTTACCGTCGTGGTATGCAAGCCAGCTTCGGCCTCTAGCTTAGATCGAGTTTTGTGAAAACTAAGATTCCTACCTTTGTGTCTCCCAGGTTTCCCCTTCGTGTCCAGACGCCCATCGTCCGAGCCATCATCCTTCAGACTCCTCCAGTTACTCCTGTGACGGTTCCTCTCTCGTGAATTCATCCTGGTTCCTCCTGACCAGCCACCACCTCTGGACCCCAGCCACAGCCGAACTGCAACTGGTTCCTCCCGCTGATCTGGATCCCTGGATCTCCCGGTGCTGCTCGGACCCGTTCCTGCCTCCACTCCCTGGTCTCCCGGACGCCTGTGGCATCACCACCAGACCATCCCTGAGTCCTCGTCATTTCCTCCCCGGTCTGGTTTCCCCACCTCGTGGTAAGCTTGCGTCCAGCAGCACATCTCCCGTTGTCCCTCCAACAGTTAACAGATCCTCTCATTCTTCTAGATTGGTCCGGTTTCCCGTCCTCCTGTTTCCCGTCCGAGTTCCGGCCTCCAGCACAATCTCTCCCCGCGTACTTGTACTTCAATAAACCTTCTCTTAATCTACCTGTTTCCCGAGTGTATTCTGCATGTGGGCAAAACACCTTAAGCCAAACATGACAGAAGAACACTCTGGCCACATAGACCCAGCGGATACACTCGGGAGAACCTTAACAGCTCAACAGGATCAGATTCGGGGTTTAGAATCCTCAGTGGTCGGGTTGCGAGACCAGATGCAGGGGTTAGCTGCTCAGATGAGCCAGTTAGCTAATATGGTTAGCGCTAGCCAGCAGCCAGCCGCTTCCGCACCCTCGAATCCCTCCCCCCAGCCTACGTCAGTGGCTCCGCCCACACCAGCTCCCGAAATCTCCTCCCCGTCTCCGGAGAAATACTGCGGAGAAGCTGGGGATTGCGGTGGATTTTTGTTTCAGTGTTCCCTTGTGTTCAACCGGTCCCCGCACATCTTTGCACATGATCACACCAAGATCTCTTATGTATTACGGCTTTTAACCGGCCGAGCTCTGAGATGGGCAGAATCCCGTTTCCCGGACTGTGACCAATTCGGTTGCACATTTAACGAATTCATTGCAGAATTCAAGACAGTGTTTGCGGCTGAGTCAGATGAGGCACAGGACTCCCAGCGTTTACTCACTCTACGGCAGCGGGGCAAGCAAATAGCTGATTACGCAATCGAGTTTCGCACAGTGGCAGCGGCGGTCGGTTGGGAAGAGCGTGCGTTAAGATCAGTTTTTTTTCAGTCCTTAGACGAGTCCCTTAAGGATGAATTGGCACGCGTGGAACAGCCAAGCTCCCTGAACGAATACATTGCTTTGGCAGTTCGATTAGATAACCGCTTACGAGCGCGAGGTAAGAGCCGCCCCGAGCGGCAGCCAGCCTTCCGACTGGCTCCAATCGAGCGGACCCCAGCTAGACCGATTGTAGCGCCTCCCTCCCCGCCGGAGCCCATGCAGTTGGGCCGTGTCAGACTCACCCCCGAAGAGAGGCAACAGCGCATGAGCTCTCGGCTCTGTATTTATTGTGCCTCTCCCGCTCATTTTATAAGGGACTGCCCCGATCGGCCAAAAGATCAGGTCGTCGGTTGTAGAGGAGAAACCGGCGGATCAGAATAAGCCCTCTCCTTCATCTCCTCCGCGCCTTTGTTTACCCGCTGTAGTCGTCTCTGGCCGGGACACGTTTAAGTTATCGGCTTTAGTGGATTCTGGCTGTGACTTTAATTAATCGGTCATTTGTCCTCCAGGCCAAGTTAGAGACAGTTCCTTTAGATTCCCCTCTCCAGGTTTCTGCCCTGGATGGTGGGGCTCTCCCGCGGATAACTCATAAAACACTTCCTCTTGAACTTGTGGTTTCAGGTAATCACCGTGAACATGTCTCCTTTTTAGTTTTTCCTGTTAAACAGGCTCCTGTAGTACTTGGTTTCCCTTGGTTACAGCATCACAATCCCCTAATCAACTGGACCGATCGAAGGGTGGAGACCTGGTCACCCAATTGTCACGCTCACTGTTTACAGTCGGCTGTTCCCTCGTCCCCGACTTCCACTGTGACCAGCACTCAGGTGGACCCGGAGGTTCTAAAGTTAGTTCCCACGCACTACCATGACCTAGGACAGGTTTTTAGTAAGGAGCAGGCCAGTTCTTTCCCTCCGCACCGCCCGTACGACTGTGCGATTGATCTCCTGCCGGGTGCCCCATTACCATCTAGCCGCCTCTATAATATTTCTCAGGGTGAGCGTCAGGCTCTCGAGAAGTATATTAAGGAGTCTTTAGCTGCAGGGCTCATTCGCGCTTCGTCTTCTCCTCTATAGGAGCAGGGTTCTTCTTCGTAGGCAAAAAGGATGGTTCCCTTCGGCCTTGCATAGACTATCGGGGTTTAAACGCCATAACAGTCAAAAACAAATACCCCCTTCCGCTCCTTTCATCCGCATTAGAACCCGTACAGTCAGCCACCATTTTCACTAAGCTGGACCTGCGTAATGCTTACCACTTGGTGCGGATCCGCCAGGGAGACGAGTGGAAGACAGCTTTCAAGACCCCTTTAGGACATTTTGAATACCAAGTCATGCCGTTTGGTTTGTGCAATGCCCCCGCTGTTTTCCAGGCCCTGGTTAATGATGTCCTGCGTGACTTTCTCAACGTCTTCGTGTTTGTCTACCTCGATGATATCCTGATCTACTCCCGTGACCCATCCGAGCACTACAAACATGTCCGTCTTGTCCTCCAACGCCTCCTCGAAAACGAGCTCTTTGTGAAGGCGGAGAAATGTGAGTTCCATAAATCATCCGTTACCTTCCTGGGATTAATCCTGGAAGGGGGGCAGGTGCGGTCAGACCCAGAGAAGATCCGTGCTGTCCTCGACTGGCCCCAGCCAGAGTCCAGAAGAGACCTCCAGCGATTCCTTGGCTTCGCAAATTTTTACAGACGTTTCATTCGAGGTTACAGTCAGATCGCCGCCCTCCCTTCACGCTCTCACCTCAGTCAAGACATCCTTCACCTGGACTCCCGAGGCCCACTCAGCATTTGTCGATCTCAAGAACCGGTTTTCCCGCGCATCCATTCTCATTTACCCTGATCCCTCAAAACAATTCATCGTTGAAATCGACGCCTCAGACACAGGCGTGGGAGCAGTCCTATCCCAGGTGTCCGGTCGAGACCATAAGCTCCACCCGTGCGCCTTCTTCTCCAGGCGTCTGTCTCCGGCGGAGCGGAACTATGACGTCGGAGACAGAGAGCTGCTGGCCATCAAGCTCGCCCTGGAGGAGTGGCGTCACTGGTTGGAGGGGTCCGAGCAGCCCGTCCTCATTTGGACAGTTCATAAGAATTTGGAATATATACAGACTGCGAGAAGGTTAAACCCCCACCAGGCCCGGTGGTCCCTCTTTTTCTCACGCTTCAACCTCACCATCTCCTACCGCCCCGGCTCCAAGAACGTAAAACCTGATGCCCTGTCCCGTCTGTACTCCTCCTCCGACTCCGAGAACGAACCCGCTCCGATCCTACCTCCCTCCTGCGTGCTTGGTGCTCTCCAGTGGGAGGTACAGGACCTCATCACCCGTGCCCTTCCTGCAGACCCAGACCCCGGAACCGGTCCACCTAATCGCTCCTATGTTCCGTCCTCCGTTAGATCTCAAGTCATCCAGTGGGCCCACTCTGAAAAGTTCTCAGCTCATCCCGGAATTCATCGGACACAAACCCTCCTCGCCCGTAGTTTCTGGTGGCCCACCATGTTTCAAGACGTTAAGCAGTTTGTTCTCTCATGTCCTGTCTGTGCCCAAAACAAGCCATCCAATAGATCACCTGCCGGCCTCCTTCAACCCTTACCTGTTCCTGAATGCCCCTGGTCCCATATAGCCTTAGACTTCGTCACCGGACTCCCTTCCTCCCAAGGCATGACCGTCATCCTCACAGTTATCGATCGGTTCTCCAAGGCCTGCCACCTCATCCCACTTCGCAAGCTCCCCTCCGCTCTTCTCACGGCCCAGCTCCTGGTAAGACATGTCTTCCGCCTCCATGGGATACCCCGTGAAATCCTGTCTGACCGTGGTCCCCAGTTTATATCTCGGGTATGGAAGGAGTTTGCCGCGGCCCTCGGGGCCCGGTATACCCTGACTTCAGGCTACCATCCCCAGACCAACGGTCAGACAGAGAGAATGAACCAGGAGCTGGAGACCGCCCTTCGTTGCCTCACTTCCAAGAACCCTTCTGAATGGAGTAAGTACCTCCCCTGGGTCGAGTACGCACATAACAGCCACGTCTCCTCAGCTACCGGCCTCTCTCCTTTCGGAGTATCACTTGGTTATCAGCCCCCACTACTCACGGACAGCAACCACCAGATCACCGTTCCCTCCGTTCAGGACCACATCAACCGCTGCAAGCAAGTTTGGACCCAGACCATTCAAGCCCTCCAGGAAACCGCCGAACAGAACCGCCGCTTTGCGGACCAGCGGCGGGTCCCAGCTCCCACGTACCACCCTGGTTAACGTGTCTGGCTGTCAACCCGCGACCTTCCCTCCCGAGCCGCCTCCCGAAAGTTGTCTCCCCGATTCACCGGCCCGTACGAAATCGTCTCCGTGATAAGCCCCACCACAGTCCGTCTTCGTCTCCCGTCCCACTCCCGTGTGCACCCCACCTTCCATGTGTCTTAGATGAAGCCCGTTACGTCCAGTCCTTTGTGCCCTCCGGCCGAACCCCCTCCACCCACCCAGGATCATCATGGACGCCAGATCCAACGGATCGTGGCCTCCCGTCCTCGAGGTAGAGGTTTCCAATACCTCGTGGATTGGGTTGGTCGCGGTCCAGAGTACCGGTCCTGGCTCCCCGGTTCCTCCATCCCGGACCAGTCTCTTGTTGACGCCTTCCTCGCCTCTCGACCCTCCACGTCTTCCTCTGTGTCGCCAGGTGGCGACCCTTGAGGGGGGGGTGTCAGGACTCAGCCAGCAGGGCCGTGCTGCCTGCTGCCGGTTCTGCTGTTTTTCTCCACTGGTGTTCGGGATTAATTGGCGGGCGGAGCACACACACCTGTGGGTCATTGATCAGCATCGGGCAGCACTACAAGAACAGCGCACAGACAGCGGGAGGATGCCAGAGTGTTACCGTCGTGGTATGCAAGCCAGCTTCGGCCTCTAGCTTAGATCGAGTTTCGTGAAAACTAAGATTCCTACCTTTGTGTCTCCCAGGTTTCCCCTTCGTGTCCAGTCGCCCATCGTCCGAGCCAACATCCTTCAGACTCCTCCAGTTACTTCTCCGACGGTTCCTCTCTCGTGAATTCCTCCTGGTTCCTCCTGACCAGCCACCACCTCTGGACCCCAGCCACAGCCGAACTGTACCTGGTTCCTCCCGCTGATCTGGATCCCTGGATCTCCCGGTGCTGCTCGGACCTGTTCCTGCCTCCACTCCCTGGTCTCCCGGACGCCTGTGGCATCACCACCAGACCATCCCTGAGTCCTCGTCATTTCCTCCCCGGTCTGGTTTCCCCACCTCGTGGTAAGCTTGCGTCCAGCAGCACATCTCCCGTTGTCCCTCCAACAGTTAACCGATCCTCTCATTCTTCTAGATTGGTCCGGTTTCCCGTCCTCCTGTTTCCCGTCCGAGTTCCGGCCTCCAGCACAATCTCTCCCCGCGTACTTGTACTTCAATAAACCTTCTCTTAATCTACCTGTTTCCCGAGTGTATTCTGCATGTGGGCAAAACACCTTAAGCCAAACATGACAAAAACCCTTTTAACATATAATGGGAGCAGCAGCTTATCGTCTGTCTTTGGCTTTGCTTTACATCACCTGTTTGGTTCAGAACACCCAACAGTACTTTTTTTGTACATGTGGTTTCACTTCCTGTTAACTAATATTTCTGATTAACTGCACCAAGCTGCTAATTACCTCATCAATTTATATTGAAGTGCTTGTTTTCGCACACTGCTTTCACGTTTCTTTTTTATTAGTTTAACATTTTACCCACTTGCATAATGTTTCTTTATACCTTGTTACACAGATCTAAAGAACAAATGTGATGTGCACCGACAGAATAGGGCATTGGGTGGGCGTGGGTTGAACACCGCACCCCAAAGAAACCCACTTAAACCATATACATCACCATAAGAGTTTTTTGGGACCAGAGATAAAATATATATATATATATAGCTTTAAACAATAAGTAAATAAATTGGAAAATTTGGTAAATTCTATGCTGCAAGTGTGATCCCCAGAGTTTTAAATTTTATCAGTGAAAATTTAAATTGATGTTGGTTGATGGTGTATTAAACTTGGATCGTTCTGACAGGTGGTAACAGGTTCTGACATCATATCTTTCTCTGCTGCCAAAAGGTTTGCTCTTCATTTTGGAGTTAATCCCCTATATGTCACCATGTCATCACTATTTGTGATTTACTGACTGATGTTCAGGAATCTACCCACTAATTCATAACAACACAATTTCTTTGTTTATAAATTAACCTCCTAAATGTTTAATCAAAAACTTCACAACTTCTGTCAACATTCTGTAATTACTGAGCAGTCATACATCTTTATGAATAATATCTATTCACTTGGGTTAGTCAGTCCACTATTGATTTTTGTACTAACAAGTACACTTCTTTGGCTTACTTTATAGTTAACAGCAGGCTGACAGTCTTCCAGTCTCACCCCAAAAGCTTTGGGACAGTCTGTTTTCTTTGTTTTCTTCATGAGGTTGATACCCCACAGCGCCTTGTAGTCATCTGAAGCACACACAAGAAAGGTTTAATCAAATCTTTGTGCTTTCTGAATAACAGCTCTTGGACAGCAATATACAGTCGTTTGTCAAACTGTTTTGACAAAAGGCCCACAAAAAGCACAACTAAACAATGTGACTATAACTGCTTTGCTGCACAGAATCAGCCTCAAGCTTGTTATTGTCCCAAACTAGGAGACGTAACACCCACCATTTGTAGAGGCTCGGCCCACTGATGTGTTGCCTGATTTAGCCTGAAGGAAATCAGGTACCAATCGATGGGTTTTGGTGGAGGAATCCAGCTTGGTACCTGTCAGGCTATAAAGAGGAGAGAAACAAAAGCATGCATAGTCACTATAATTGTCTTGACATTATTTCCATTATAGAAACCACTTGTCTGCTGTGACTTCTAATGGTGAAACTTGCAATTCTAATGCGTAATAGTTGAGATGACAGGTTTTGTGTTATGTTTATGTCATGCCTTGTTAAAAAGGTGTAAATAACAAAAACTTTCAATCAGTTCTAAGCTTGAAGCAACACGCTCCTGCTGGTGGTTCAGATTACAGCTGCGGCATTCTTGGTAGACCCAACACAGGAAAAACATGGATGTTCTGTATGTGGTCCAAGTGGTGCACGTTGTTTTCATTGTGTAATTTGTTAACAGTATTGCTGAGAAGGCCTTTATATGGACAATTATATCTAGCCCCTGTAACTTTGTTTTATACATTTGTGCCACTAGAGGTTACCTGTGAAATGGTTGACAGTGCTTCAAGTGAACATCTAAGTGAAATTGTGTGTTTTCTTGTTTAACTTTCATGGTGTCTAATGTTGAATGCAAGAGAGACCAAATAAAGCGTAAAAGACAACTGGATGAAGCAGGGACATGTTTTTTAGTTCGACCTGTACAGCTGCAGTGAAAACGTGCCACCAACATGGCGAAAAATGTAAGAGGACAAGCCCGGCTGCATGGCCATGAAGGAAAAGAGCTGACACAATCCTTTGGTAGTGTTTCTGGTCATCATACTTCGTGTGTCAAAAAGGAGCACTAAAGAGAGGCAGCTGCAACTGAACTACAAATATAAAGGAATGTTTGCCTCCATAACTTTGCCAGAAGAGGAAAGAGTCTACCAGCAAAGTACCTGGTCTGTAAATATTTTCAGGGCAGCTCCTGATGGTAAGGGATTCCATTGCCATTAATAAGAGTTTGATGGACATGTCTTAATAGTTGAATAATGTACAGCTAATTAGAGACTTACATTATGTATAAGTACAACTTCAATGTTGTTTATTGACATTAATATTCTAATAAAAATACCAATAAAATAATTAGGATTGCGATATGTCTGACCCAACTAGTGATAGATCTGAGAAAGTGAAGATCAGAAAATCAAGGGAAAGAAAGTTACCCCTAAAATGTGCCCAAATTCCCAAAGATTCTCTGAGTCCTCTCAGAGAGCTCCTACCTTAGCCCAAAATTTCCTGCCAAGGAGTTCTAGCTTCTGAGTGAGATAAAACTTTTTTTATCTTAAGGAGAATGTGTGGTCGACCCTGTTGCTAGGTGTGGCACAAACTTCTAAGATGCGTTCACAATGCAAATGTGGCGGCCTGTGCGGCTGATCTACCTGTGATCCTTATGCACAGGTGCAAAAGAGGAGCAATGAGACACAAAGCGATGCAACGCAAAGCGATGTGACAGACACGTTTCTAGCAACGCAACAGGTGTGATTTTGCCGATTAAAGTAAAGCTACAGTGAAGCGACACCTGCAATGCATGCAAAGCAACAGTCACTGGAATAGAAAAATCGTGTTGCGAACTGGATATGGAACTGGATGTGGCTGTGTTGTGGGGGGAAAACTGTTTTCATTCAACATGGAAGACAAGCTGAAAGTGGTGGTCTGCAGTTGGTCTGAGTTGTATAACTTAACTAATTATTACTACCGAGACAAGTCCAGGAAGGACCAAGCCTGCAAAAGAGCGAGGAGACTGGAGTGGCAGGTAAGTGAAAGTGTTACTAGACAGCGCCATTGTACTACTGTATTTCTGACTTGTCGCACGCTGTGCAAATTGCTAGTGATATGTCAGGCGAGCGAAAGCATGCGAAAGTGGCGGCTTTGACGCCGACATTTCGTTCAATAAGAACACACTATAAGAGCTGGGCTTGGTTGAAACAAAAAAACAAAAAAAGTAATCAGTGGAGAGAAATTAGCCGATTAGACAGGAGTAAGGAATGTGTGCCATGATGATGAAACTTAGCTAATAAATAATTGTCAGCTTTATTTAATTGCTTGAACACACCTGATTTATATCTTCATTATTATTTTTTTTTATTTGCTATGTTTACTCGCAATAATGGTCCTTTTACTATTAGGCTGCTGACATCATCATGTACAATACAGAAAATATTTTCTCCCCACTTTCATCTTGTCTAGAGTGTGTATTTATGTATATACTGTAACCTTTTCCTTCCTTCCATCCATCCATCCATCCATCCATCCATCCATCCATCCGTCCATCCATCTTCTTCCGCTTATCCTGGGTCGGGTTGCAGGGGTAGTAGCCTTAGTAGGGACTTTTGCAATTTCTTCTAAAATGTTCATTATTGAGAGCATTTCTGGTAATAATATGGTTCAACATTTTTCCCATTATTTACTCATCCTCAATAAAATTACATTACTAGAGTCACGCCCTTAACCTGTTGGGGCGCTGAAACTAATTAATTTTCCCCTACAGGGATGATAAAGTTTATATTATCTGCTGTTTCCGTCATCTTCCATGCTTAAGACACTCTTAGGCTCACTAAATGTCCTCCTCACTACTCCTAACATTTTTTTTCTCTTTAGGTGCTCTCTTAAAGACTTCAATTCAATTCAATTCAATTTTATTTATATAGCGCCAATTCGTAAAACATGTCATCTCAAGTCACTTTCCAAAGTCAAATTCAATCAGATTATACAGATTGGTCAAAATAATTTAAGGGAACCCAGTTGATTGCATCAAAGTCCTGACAAGCAGCATTCACTCCTCCTGAAGAAGCGTAGAGCCACAGGGAGAGTCGTCTGCATTGTCAATGGCTTTGCAGCAATCCCTCATACTGAGCAAGCATGAAGCAACAGTGGAAAGAAAAACCACCCATTAGCGGGAAGGAAAAACCTCCAGCAGAACCGGGCTCAGTATGAGCGGTCATCTGCCTCGACCGACTGGGGGTTACAGAAGACAGAGCAGAGACACAACAAGACAGACAAAAAAGCACAGATGCACACATTGATCCAGTAATCTGTTCTACATTAGCTGGTAATAGTGGTGATCTGTCTTCCCTGGATGATGTCACAGTTAACAGAACGTCAGACCAGGTGTACCTACTATGAAGAAAAAGGAGAGAGAACAAAAAGTTAAAAGCTGAAATGACAACAGTCATTTCAATGTAATACAATGCAAAACTGGAGAACAGTAGACTGGAGAACAGTAGAAATCAGTAGAGTGAGAAAAATAGGCCCTGATGTCCTCCAGTAGCCTAAGCCTATAGCAGCATAACTATAGAGGTAGCTCAGGGTAACATGAGCCACTCTAACTATAAGCTTTGTCAAAAAGGAAAGTTTTAAGATTAGTCTTAAAAGTAGACAGGGTGTCTGCCTCACGGACCAAAACTGGGAGTTGGTTCCACAGGAGAGGAGCCTGATAGCTAAAGGATCTGCCTCCCATTCTACTTTTAGAGACTCTAGGAACCACCAGCAGACCTGCAGTCTGAGAGCGAAGTGCTCTGTTAGGAACATACGGGGTAATCAGAGCTCTGATATATGATGGAGCTTGATTATTAAGGGCTTTATACGTTAGAAGAAGAATTTTAAATTCTATTCTTGATTTAACAGGAAGCCAATGAAGGGAAGCTAAAATTGGAGAAATATGATCCCTCTTGTTGATTTTCATCAGAACTCTTGCTGCAGCATTTTGGATCAGCTGAAGACTAAGATGTTTTGTGAATAACTTTTATCTTACTGAGGTAAAGTTGTACAAGAAATCTTAGAATTTAGGAAATTCTAAGCTTTTTCCTAAAATGACGTCACTAAGAGCTACTTTTAGTCTTAGAGGACTCTTTGTGAATACGGGTACACGGAATTACCGGTAAATCAACCACAACCTGAACCAGAAAAAACTCGGCGCAGACGGGACCTCTCTATAACCAGGGCTAGAAATAGAAGACTGCAGGAGTCCACCTCTCAAAATACGCTTACCCCTAAACGAGAAGCGTCAGAAGTAATTGATCTGATTACGCCATCGCCGGTTCGCCGACCTCTCTTCTCCAAGTCGCCGGTACCGGGGATTCTGCCAGCAACACCGCAACCTCGCCAGCTGTTCCCAGCACCAGCAGTAAACCCAACGCCTCGTAAGTTTACTATTCTTTATAACTCTGAAACTATATAACGATTTTATGTTTCTGAATAAGCCCCGTTTCATGTTCTCATTGTGTGTGTGTGTGGTTGACAGTCACACTGAACGTTGAAACCTCACCTCAGACAGTACAAGACGAGGAGGACCCTTCATCATACGGTAAGTCAATAGGGCACTTTCATGTGGCCCGCTGCGTTAACACGCAGTTTCTGGTCCAGCTTACGTGGGTTCGATCCCCGGTGTGGTGCATTTTTTTTTCTTTATATATATTTATTTCTGTTGCATCTGTTTTTTCGCAGTCTTAAACTATGCAATTATTATAGGTTGTGTAATTAACCCCCGTTTAAAAGCTCCATCTCTCTTTCTCTTAACAGCTCCCCTGTCTGCAGGAGGAGACAGGGGAGAGATAGAACCCTCCCCCGCATCTCAGCCAGAGCAAGAACAAGAATGGTCAGATCCGTCTTCAGACGGTGAGTTACACAGTTATTTCTTTCGTTACAGTCTTAAAGTTTAAGACCGTAAGCAGACGCGGATTAATGCACAGGCTGGTCTAGGCTGTAGCCTAGGGGCCCCACGTGTGCAAGGGCCCCGGATTGGCCAGGATATTTTTATTAATTTACATTTGCTCAAATAAAACATTGAACAATAAGGCCGATTGGGTAGATGTGGCCACATCTACCCAATCAGCTGGCCCAATGAACCCTGGCCATATCATGTGGCCAGGGTTCATAAGGTCAAATTGGTCTTCAAATGATACGTCACTGGGTGCTACAGGACAGGAAAGCGGCAAGATGTCCGATAGAAAATACGATAGTGGGGCACAAAAACGGAAAGCCCAATGGCTGAAAGAACACCGTGACCAAGATCTTCTAAAGAAAATCCCAAAATTGACTGGTTATTTCAAGACTGCTGAATCTTCATCTAGCCAAGTAAAGATCCACAGGCACAGGAGGACTGCCAGCTAACGGCTAGCATTGGCGTGGTTGAAACAACTGCATCCTCAGCTGTAGCTGCAGCTAACTCTAACGTTAATTATGGCAAAGACACATCCCACCTCCAAGAAGACCACGACCATGCCTCACAACCAGGTGACCTGGACTCAGATAAGGAGTCGGAGACAGAGGGTCCGACACTTCAACCTGAAATACCGGTGTGCTGTGTTGCCACCACCAACACCCCGGGAATTAGCCGTGTCATCCCAGCTGCCACAAATCCCTCCATGACGCCCTCACCTGTTGCTGCGGAGAGGGGACAAGAGTCTACAGATCCCGCTACCTATAGCTCGGATCCTACATGCTGGGATAAAATTGATGAGCATATGAGGACATACTGGGCTAAAATAGGACCTGAAACTTGTCAGAACAAAGACGCAGATGTCTCCGCCTCAGAAAGACAACATAAACACCAAAAGAGGTACTTTTCCAAAACCCTGTTTAAAAGGAAGCTAGCAAATGGCGGAACTGTGCCAAGAGAATGGTTGCTTTATTCCCCTTCAAAGGGCACTGTGTTTTGTTTTGCATGTACATTATTTGGGGGCAGCGATCAGAAGTCTGCACTCACAGCAGGCTATAGTGACTGGAAAAATGCTGCCACACGTTTGGCTGAACACGAAGGATCAGAGAGTCACAGAAAGGCTATGGTTGCTTATGTAGCTGGGTGTATAAATTCAGAACTAAAAAACAATTTGACAATGAATGTGAATATTGGACTGAGGTTTTAAAGAGGGTGGTTGTGGTGGTAAAGTTAGGAAATTGGAGAGAAAATGGCGCTCTACACACCAAGAGGAATCCTACCTAATCTGGAGGGACAGTCTATTGTTGTATAACAAGACCATTCGCAGAGTTAGAGCAGCATATTTTTCATCATTAATTGAGGAGAATAAGAATAATCCTAGATTTCTCTTCAATACAGTTGCCAAACTTACCCAGAGCTGCAGCTCTGTTGATCCAGCCATCCCCTTAGCTCTTAGCAGTAATGATTTTATGGGATTCTTCATAAATAAAATTGATTCCATTAAAAATAAAATAATTGGCATCCTCCTAAACATGATTACCTCGTCCTCAGTAAGTGAGGCAGCATTGGAGGAATCCTTAGAACCTGCGCAGTGTCTGAACTGTTTAAAAGCAGTAGAGCTTTCTGAGCTATCTAAAATTTTAGCTTCATCTAAACCTTCTACCTGTATGTTAGACCCAATCCCAACCAAGTTGTTTAAGGAGGTATTCCCTCTGATCAGTGGTCCTATTTTAGACATGATTAATCTATCCTTAGTAAATGGATATGTACCACAGGCTTTTAAAGTAGCTGTTATTAAACCTTTACTTAAGAAACCTTCTCTTGATCAAGATGAGCTAGTAAACTACAGACCTATATCTAATCTTCTTTTCTTATCTAAAATTCTTGAGAAAGTAGTTGCTAATCAACTTTGTGAACATTTACAAAGTAATGACCTACTTGAGGAGTTTCAGTCAGGCTTTAGAGCTCATCATAGCACTGAAACAGCTCTGGTGAAGGTCACCAATGATATTCTCATGGCCTCAGATAATGGACTTGTGTCTATACTTGTCCTGTTAGATCTCAGTGCTGCATTTGACACAGTTGATCACAATATTCTCCTACAAAGACTTGAGCATACTGTAGGGATTATGGGAAAAGCATTAGGCTGGTTTAAATCTTATCTGTCGGACAGATTCCAGTTTGTTCATGTTAATAATAAATCTTCTTCAAACTCTAGGGTCACCTGTGGAGTACCACAGGGTTCAGTCCTTGGACCAATTCTATTTACTATATATATGCTTCCGGTTGGCAAAATTATCAGACAGCATGGGATTAATTTCCACTGTTATGCTGATGACACTCAGCTATATTTATCCATAAATCCTGATGAATCCAATCAGTTACTTCGACTGCAGTCATGTCTTGATGACATCAAAAGCTGGATGACTTTAAATTTCCTGCATTTAAATTCTGACAAGACAGAAGTTGTAATCTTTGGGCCAGAGTCCTCAAAAAATAAACTTCTTAATCAATCACTTAATCTGGATGGCATTAACTTGGCCTCTGGTAATAAAGTTAAAAACCTTGGTGTTGTTTTCGACCAAGACATGTCATTTAAATCCCATATTAAACAGGTTTCCAGAGTTTCCTTTTTTCACCTCCGGAATATCGCCAAAATTAGACACATTCTGTCCAGGGGTGATGCTGAAAAACTAGTCCATGCATTTGTTACTTCAAGGCTGGACTATTGTAATTCTTTACTATCAGGAAGTCCACAAAATGCAGTTCGAAGTCTTCAGCTGATCCAAAATGCTGCGGCAAGAGTCCTGATGAAAATCAACAAGAGGGATCATATTTCTCCAATTTTAGCTTCCCTTCATTGGCTTCCTGTTAAATCAAGAATAGAATTTAAAATTCTTCTTCTAACGTATAAAGTCCTTAATAACCAAGCTCCATCATATATCAGAGCTCTGATTACCCCGTATGTTCCTAACAGAGCACTTCGCTCTCAGACTGCAGGTCTGCTGGTGGTTCCTAGAGTCTCTAAAAGTAGAATGGGAGGCAGATCCTTTAGCTATCAGGCTCCTCTCCTGTGGAACCAACTCCCAGTTTTGGTCCGTGAGGCAGACACCCTATCTATTTTTAAGACTAATCTTAAAACTTTCCTTTTTGACAAAGCTTATAGTTAGAGTGGCTCATGTTACCCTGAGCTATCTCTATAGCTGTGCTGTGATAGGCCTAGGCTGCTGGAGGACATCAGGGTCTAATTTTCTCACTCTACTGATTTCTACTGTTCTTCCTTCTACGGTTCTCCAGTTTTGCATTGTATTACATTGAAATGACTGTGGTCATTTCAGCTTTTAACTTTTTGCTCTCTCTCTTTTTCTTCATAGTAGGTACACCTGGTCTGGCGTTCTGAACTTTGACATCATCCAGAGAAGACGGCTCACCCGTTACTACCATCTAATGTAGAACAGATTACTAGATCAATGTGTGCTTCTGTGCTTTTTGTCTCTCTTGTTGTGTCTCTGCTCTGTCTTCTGTAACCCCAGTCGGTCGAGGCAGATGACCGTTCATACTGAGCCCGGTTCTGCCGGAGGTTTTTTTTCCCGTTAATGGGTGGTTTTTCTTCCCACTGTCGCTTCATGCTTGCTCAGTATGAGGGATTGCAGCAAAGCCATGTACAATGCAGACGACTCTCCCTGTGGCTCTACGGTCCCCCAGGAGTGAATGCTGCTTGTCGGGACTTTGATGCAATCAACTGGTTTCCTTATATAGGACATTTTGACCAATCTGTATAATCTGACCCAATCTGTATAATATGATTGAACTTGATTTTGTAAAGTGCCTTGAGATGACATGTTTCATGATTTGGCGCTATATAAATAAAATTGAATTGAATTGAATTGAATTGAAAGTTCTTAGCAGAGCGAGGACTACCTTTCAGGGGACACAGTGACATTTTGGCCAACCTGATAATGGGAACTTTATGGGTGTGCTGGAAGTTATCAGCGAGTTTTATCCATTTTTGAAAGCGCATATTGAAAAGTATGGCAATGCTGGCAGGGGAACACCATCATACCTCTCATCAACAACATGTTTGGAGGTTATTGAACTGATGGGAGAGCGGGTCGACTAGATCGACTTGTCGCAGAACTGGATCGGAGGTATCTCTCCTACAAAGATATTCAGCAGACATTTGGATTTTTGAACAATGTTCCATCTATCTCCGTACAAGAACTTCGTACAGGAGCAGCTAATCTTCAGAAGAAATATGCTGGTGATCTGGAGGACGATTTTGAGGACGAAATTGTACAATTCAGAGAATTTATTAAAGAAAACGAAGACACTTTAGCAAGGTCACTTCTGCAACTTATAAGAGGACGGAAACTACAATCAGTGTTTCCAAACGTTGATATAGCCCTCCAACTGTTTATGACTTTGCCTGTAACCAATGCCAGCGGGGAGCGCTCTTTTTCAAAACTGGGACTAGTTAAAAATAGACTGAGATCTACTATGGGCCAAAACAGACTGAATCACCTGTCTTTGATGTCAATACAAAGTGACATTCTGCGCAAATTGGATTTTACCAGCCTCATTAAGGACTTCTCTGTTAGAAAAACAAGGAAGAAAAACTTCTAAAGGTAGGAATATGATTGTTCTGCTGCTGATTATTGCTTGCTTTTATGTGCTGCTGCTGTTTATGGTATTTGTATGGCTTTATTTTATTGGAATATTATACAGCATTTCGATTTGTCTCTGTCAGGATGTTGTGCTTTTGTCGTAGTTAAACAGAAGCTGCTACAGGTGTTTTTGGCCTAACTGTTGATTTAGAAAGGTAAAATATGTTACCAGCTTGCAGGTGTATTTTTCATGATTTTTTTCTGTGGCATTGCTGTTTATAGTAGGCTAATGTCTGAATGTGTTTTGGACTGTAGACTAAGAGAGTGTTGCACTTGAGGCGTGTAATTTAGGTGTACCCTTTTACACATGGCACTAAATAATTTATTTTCTGGTAAAGCAGCTTAGGAGAGGGCCACACAAAAAGTAGCCTAGGGGCCCCTGACCACCTTAATCCGCCACTGACCGCAAGACTCTCTATGTGTGTGTGTGTGTGTGTCTCGGGGTGTATGTGTGCGTGTGTGTGCGTGTGTCTGTTCTACCATCTTAGTGAGGACCATCAAAAGTTTTTAACCTTTGGAGTGAGGACATTTTACAAAGTGAGGATATGTTAGCCGCTCCTTGTGTGTGTGTGTTTAAATACATTTATTTAATTGTATTTATTTATTTACTTATATGTATTTGCAGCCCCTGATATGATCCGGAGAAGACGGTCCTTAAGAAGAAAGAGGAAAAGACCCAGTCTCATTATACTAAGTTATACCCTCGAGAGAATCCAGAGAGTAATTCCGAGGATTGTCACGAAAGTGGTTACGCTTCGAAGGCTTGCAGCGGGTAAATCTTAATTTCAAAGAATTTCTTTGGCGTACAATAAATAATAAAATAAATAAATCCCTGTATCCTTCTATATTAAATGTCTTTATTTACAATTAGTTTATTATATCATAATGAATCATTGTTTTTCACCTCTTTCCACATACCTTTTTCTACAATTAGGCTGCCGTATAATAAAATGAATAAATCCCAGCCTCCTTCTTTTCTTTATTATATCATAATGAATCAATGTATTTTACCTATTTCTATATATGAAATCACCTTTTGTTTCTTCAATTAGGCTGTCGTATAATAAATTCCCATTCATACTGTATTAAATATCTGTATTTACAATTAGTTTATGACATAATAAATCATTGTATTTTCACGTCTCCTTATATATGAAACTACACTTTTTCTACAATTAGCTTGTAATATAATAAATTAATGTTTTATTCTTTCCTGATTATAGTTGCTCTGTTCTATTACAGAATCTGCATCGATTATTCAACAAATTCCACACTACGGTCGCAGTGGAACCTACTACCGCTGGAGAGTTGATGAGCTTCTGAGAATCTGCAAGTTTCTCCTGGATGAAGTCTCCAAGGCCTCAACGCTACAGTAGAGTTAACCTTTTAAATTGTGACCTCTATAAAAATGGATAGCCAGCAAATGAGAGATGCTTTGAATGAAATTGCTGAAGCTGTGAATGAACTCCGTAATCTCCCTGTACAGCCTGCAACCGAATTTCTCAATTTAGCCCCAAATTCCCCCGTGAGAACTCAGACCAGTCCGGATTGGGATCTTGAACGTTTACTACCTGTAGAACGAGCCATCGAACGATTAAACGATTCTTTCTCTCAACCATTCTTGCCTGGAAATGATTCGTTACAGTTTCAACACCAAGTTACAAACGCTTTAAACAAAATCACAAAAGTGGTTAATGACCTTCAAAATCTTCCTGTTCAGCATGTACCCGGTTCTTTCAATGTAGCTCCACATTCACTGTCCAGGTTAGAACAAGCGATCCATCAATTAAACATTTCTCTCTCTCAAACATTTAGCCCTAATCCTACAGGCGATCAGTTTCCGCAGTAGCAGCAGCAGCAGCAGCAGCAGCAGCAGCAATGGGGTAATTTAGATCAAAGTGTTGTAGAAAACAGTGAACATAATCTCTCAGGTTCTTTGAATACTGCTTTGCAAAATCCCTCATCCAACCAGCCTCAACAGCCAAGCCTCATTGCACCCGACCTCCCCACACTCGATCGAGCAAATCAACCCTGCACTAGTCATGGAGAGCAAGCTGTAAACAGCTCTGAACACACCCAACAAACTCAGAGAGAGCGTGAACGTTTCAATGTTACAGAAATAAGACGTCCTTTTAACATGATTGCCTCACGAGCGGGCGACGCCCCCAACCCCGCCGAATTTTACACACAAGTCTATCATATTCTCATCGAGCTCGCAGAGTCAGCTGCTCGTTTAGCCTCTAGTAGCGATGTTATACAGTTAGAATTGAGCGGGGAAGGATTTTCTTGAGTAAATGATGAACGTGATTTAATTCTGCCTGCATTTCTGGAATTTTTAGAGGAGCTAACGCAGTCAAACGCGGAATTGCCAGATCCAAACAACTTAGAAATGATCGTTCAGGTTGTAAGAAACCCTCACGGAGGTGTCAAACGTAAAGCCGATAAATCATTGGACTGTGAACTGATTCGTAAAAAACGTCAACATTTGTATATCGTTGCCAATCGTTCTGATCAGCTGTGTTTTTCAATCAGTCTTGCCCATCTGTGTAACCCTGCTTTTACAGACGTCCAAGCCGTGCAGCAAGCCGTACTTTGGCAACGCTCGGTGGGGCTCACTGAGCAAACCCCCGTGACTTTCAGCGATGTGCAAAAATTTGAAAAGATTGTCAACAGCAAAATTGTCGTTTTCTATAAAGACGGAAAGGATGCATTGCTTCGTAAATTCCAGACTGACTTTTCCGATTGTTCAAATCCTCTTTTTCTGTTTCTGTTCAAAAACCATTATTATGGAATTAAAAACCTGGCTGCGTTCACCGGTTCTAAGTACATTTGCAGCTTCTGCTTTAGCGGTTTCGAAAACATCAACAGGCTGTGAGGGTCGTTGTTCAGTTTGCCTCGATTCAAACTGTACTTTCCAACAGTACAACTCTACAATGCGCAGATTGTAACCGGGTCTGCCGTAATTCATTCTGCTTTGATAAGCACAAACAGCCCACACTGAGACCTAACCTCGGGAAGCATGTGAGTAACTGCGAAACGACTAAATTCTGTCCTGTGTGTAAAAAGCTATATGGTCTAGCAGCAGGCAGAGAGAGCAAGCCTCATGACTGTTCGATAAAATGCACGGTCTGTCGTCAGAAAGTCCCCCTCGGTGTTGATGTAACGTTAAACGAGCATCAGTGTTACATTCAACCGACCCTGACTGATCGCCCAGCTTAGCAATAAACTGTTTTTTTTATGATTTAGAAACTTTTACAGATCAAACCGGTAAGCACATTCCATTCCTCATCTACACCAAAACTTTGGTGGGAGATGTTTGGTACTCTTACGGGTTGAACTGCGTCAGGGATTTTCTGCTCCATTTCAGGAAACTCCGTTACAAGGGTTGCACTTTCTTAGCCCACAACAGTCGCGGGTTTGACTCTTACTTGATTCTGAGTATGATGGTTCAGTTGGGTATTAAACCATACCTCATCACACAGGGGAGCAAAATCCTCTGTTTTACTGAAACTGATTACGGTCTGAAATTCATCGACAGCCTTTCATTCCTTACTATGAAACTTAGTCAAATGCCAAAAGCATTTGGCTTCACCGATCACTGTAAAGGGTTTTTCCCTCACTTGTTCTCCTCTGAGAACACTTTAAACTACGTGGGTCCACTTCCTCCCCCCAGCTTCTATGCGGTAGAGCGCATTAATCCCGCCGAACAGGAACGGTTTTCCATTTGGTACAACGAGGCTTGTAAACAACCCTTTGACTTTCAGAAAGAAGCTCTTTATTATTGTCAAAATGATGTGGAGATTCTTTTCAAGGCTTGTGTGAAATTCAGAGAAGAGTTCTTTAAAGAGACAAACGTGGATTCTTTAAAGTCACAATTGCCTCAGCCTGCATGAATGTCACATCCAATTTCCTACCTCCTAACACTCTCGCGATCCCCTCCCCGGTGGATTACCGACAACAGTGTAAGATGTTTTCGGACGCGTCCATTCAGTGGTTAGAATGGGTAGCTTTGGAACGAGGCATCGACATCCAGCATGCGCTCAATAAGGGTGAAAAGAAAATCGGCCCTTATCATGTTGATGGATACTCAGAGGTTCAAGGGGTGAAAATCGCGTTTGAGTTCAACGGATGTTTCTACCATGGTTGTCCCACTTGCTTTCCACCCGACCGGACCTGTCCTCTCAGGGGCGTTTGCTTTGAAGCGTTCCACTCTGCTACAATGGAGAGAGCCAGGTTATTGCAATCGGTTTACGGTGTGCAATTAGATGTTATGTGGGAACACGATTGGATTCTGATGAAGGCATCGCACCCGGGTCTCAAAAGGTTTCTGCAGTGTTTCAACGCACCGGAGCCTCGTTCCCCGCGAGAAGTGTTGTACGGCGGCAGAACGTGTGCTCTCAGACTCCGGTACACAGCGGGGGAGGAGGAAACGGTATAGTATGTAGATTTCACCTCGCTGTACCCGTACGTGAATGCAAATTGCCCCTATCCTCTCGGACACCCGAAAGGTGCAAAGATTTTGACGACCCGCGTAACTATTTCGGCTTCATCAGGGTGACTGTGTTTCCACCCGAGGTCTCTCTTTCCCTGTTTTGCCATACAGGACATCTGCCGGTAAACTGGTGTTTACTCTCTCCCGTGCTTGTGCCGAAATTAACTACCAGGCAGGCCCCTGCACCCACTCTGATCGAGAGGGGGTTGATGGGGGTATGGGTAAGCGTCGAATTCTGCAAAGCTTTAGAACACGGTTACCGCATCGCTGAAATCACCAAGGTTGGTTCAATCTTTAAACCGTATATCCACACTTTTCTCAAGGGTAAGCAGGAAGTTTCAGGTTTCCCTGCTGAAGCGACAGATGAGAAGAACAGGTTAAAATGTGTGGCAGACTACAAACTGAACCAAGGCATCCAGCTGGATGTGGAGAAAATCGAAGTGAATCCTGCTAAAAGGCAAGTGGCTAAACTGTGTTTGTACAGTTTTTGGGGGAAATTTGCAGAAAAACCTTATCAGACTGCTCGCCGATAAAAGAAAGGGTTTAAAACGCAAGCAGTTGGCTCTGAAAAATAAAACCGGTGGGTTTATTCTCCCCTTGCTGAGAGTTGTGGCCCCTTTAATCGGAGAGTTGGTGGGGGGTCTCATCAGGAGATGAGAAAATGTCTCTTAGGACGGCGCAAAAGATGTATCTCGTTTCTCCGCATCAGTTCAAACGTTTGACTCCATCAGAGCCTTCTATCAGACAGACGGCTGAAGAGGATTTGGATTCCAAAATGAGGGAGATACTGAACGAACTGGGACTGAGTTCTTATGAAAAAATTAAAAGGTACAACGCTCTGCTGCAGAGATATCTGACTCTAATGAAACAAGGTCAGCAGGAGGAACCCCGAATGACTTTAACTTTGCAGTGTAACCCGATGCCTGAAAATAATGAGAAATATAATAATAATTAGAGTTTGAGCATCCAACCCCCGACAACGAACGAGTCAGGAGCAAAAGAGTCAAGAACCCTGCATGGTTGAAATTTTCACCTTAAAATTCTGTGAAATGAAAACTCGAGAAAAACAATTTGTAATAAAGATACTTTTATTGTTTCAAATTATTCATGCGTACAGTGTTTTTCTTCTAAACCGGTTACAGTTTTTAACAATCTTTAAACATTTGTAAAGAACACGTTCCATGACCCCCCGCACGGTGCGTTTTTCTAATATCTCACCCACTTGATACATTTTGTTTTTTGACATTTTCACCTTTTGAAGCTCCTCTGCGTAAAAAGGACCTTGGAAGGGCTCCCCGTCTAAATCTTTCAGTTTGAAGACGGGAGGAGATCGCTGTATCACTTCTGTAACTGTAAAGATTTCGTCCGTGAAACTCTGTTCATATTTCTTATCAAACACTCCATGCACCTTGGAGATTCTGACATGGTCGCCTGGTTTAAACGCCATCTTGACTTTTGTGCAGCGTTCGGAATTGGTCCCGTACAGATTCTGAAACACTTGAAAAGCGTTACTAGCGGTGACTTCGATAGGCGCCATTTTAATACTTGAATGATAGCCGTGGTTGTAGCTTTTGACCAGATCCTGAAGCACTTTTAGATATCGGAGAGTGTTGTTTGCAAGGCAAGGCAAGGCAAGGCAAGGCAAATTTATTTATATAGCACAATTCAGTACAGAGACAATGCAAAGTGCTTTACATGATTAAAATATAGGAATAAAAGCAAGTAGGGATAGAATGTAGGGGAAAAAAGTAATTTTAAAACAGTTTAACTTGAACATTGAACATTTTAAAACAGTTTAACTTGAACATTGAACATTTTAAAACAGTTTAACTTGAACATTCAAAGGCAATTTTAAACAAATGTGTTTTTAATCTCGATTTAAAGGAACTCAGGCTTTCAGCACTTTTACAGTTTTCTGGAAGTTTGTTCCAGATAAGTGGAGCGTAGGAACTAAATGCTGCTTCTCCGTGTTTGGTTCGTGTTCTAGGTATGCAGAGAAGGCTGGAGCCAGAGGACCTGAGTGGTCTGGAGGGTTTATACGCTGATAACAAGTCTGTGATGTATTTAGGTGCTAAGCCATTTAGGGATTTATAGACTAACAGAAGTATTCTCTGAGATACAGGGAGCCAGTGTAATGACTTTAGAACTGGGGTGATGTGCTCTACTTTCTTAGTCTTAGTGAGGACGCGGGCAGCAGCATTCTGGATCAGCTGCAGCTGTCTGATCCACTTTTTAGGCAGACCTGTGAAAACACCGTTGCAGTAATAAATTCTACTAAAAATAAACGCATGGATTAGTTTTTCCAGATCCTGCTGAGACATTAGTCCTTTAATCCTGGAAATGTTCCTCAGGTGATAAAAAGCCGACCTTGTAATTGTCTTTAGATGCTTTTGAAGGTTCAGGTCTGAGTCCATCACTACACCCAGGTTTCGGGCCTGATTAGTGGTTTTTAGATGAAGCGACTGAAGCTGTGTGCTAACTTTTGATCTCTCCTCTATTGGTCCAAAAATGATTACTTCTGTTTTGTTTTTATTCAACTGAAGAAAATTTTGGCACATCCAGGCATTGATTTCTTCTAGGCATTTACTCAGTGCTTGAACTGGTTTATAGTCAGCTTTACATGGTGATGTAAAGCTGTGTGTCGTCTGCATAGTTATGGTAGCTGATGTTGTTATTTTTTATAATCTGAGCTAGGGGGGAGCATGTAGATATTGAAGAGGAGGGGACCCAGGATGGACCCTTGGGGAACCCCACATGTGATTTTTGTCGTCTGGGATGTAAAGTTACCTACTGACAAAAAAGTCCCTGTCCTTTAAGTAGGATTTAAACCAGTGGAGTGCTGTACCAGAGAGGCCGACCCAGTTCTCCAGGCGCTCTAACAGAATGGAGTGATCGACAGTATCAAATGCTGCACTGAGGTCCAATAGTACCAGCACGGTGGTTCTTCCACACTCAGTATTTATATGGATGTCATTAAACACCTTGATAAGGGCGGTCTCTGTACTGTGGTGAGCACGGAAGCCAGACTGGAATACGTCAAAGCGGCTGGTCGTTGTTAAGAAGGTGTTTAATTGTTGAAATACAGCTTTTTCAATAATCTTACTGATAAAGGGGAGGTTTGAGACGGGCCTGTAGTTCTGGAGTAGTAGTTTGTCTAAATTGTTCTTTTTTAACAGTGGTTTGATAATTGCTGTTTTTAGGGACTGGGGGAAAACACCTGACAGAAGGGACATGTTTATTATCTGGGTCAAATCAGACGCTAAGACAGGCAAAACTTTCTTAAGGAAAACTGTGGGTGGAACATCAAGGCAGCATGAAGAGGAACTTAACTGCTGAATGATCTGCTCTAAGCTTTTGTGGTTTATTTCGCTGAAATGGGACATTTTGTCAGAAATAGTTCCTGCTGAATAAAGCATTGGTTCTGGTGTTGATATGGTAGTACAAAGTGATCCTCTAATTTTTAGGATTTTCTCAGTAAAGAAGTTAGCAAATTCACTGCAGGCCCTGATGGAGTGGAGTTCAAAAGCCACTGACACAGGAGGATTTGTTAGCCTGTCAACTGTGGAAAATAAGACACGAGCATTATTACTGTTTTTCTTGATGATCTCAGAGAAGAAAGATTCTCTTGCATTTTTCAATTGTAAGTTGTATCTGTAAAGTCTCTCTTTATAGATGTCGTAGTGAACCTGGAGTCTGTTCTTTCTCCACCTGCGTTCAGCTTTCCGACATTCCCTTTTTTCACCTCTAACTGCTGGAGCATTTCTCCAAGGAGATTTATTCTTTCCGGAAAGAACTTTCACTTTAACTGGAGCAATGCAGTCAATGATGTCTGAGACTTTAGACTGAAAGTTATCTACTAGCTCATCTACTGAGTTGCAGCCCAAGGTTGAAGTATCAGAGTAAGCTTGAATAAAAGTTTCCGCGGCATTGTCTTTAAAGGTGCGTTTTCTTACGATGTCCCTTTGGCTAAATGAGTCACTGGAAATGATGCTTTCAAAGGTAACAGAAAAGTGATCAGATAGGGCAACATCAGTTACATTGACCTGTGAAATTTTTAGACCTTTAGTGATGATCAAGTCTAAAATATGTCCCTGTTTGTGTGTTGGCTGTTTAACATGTTGACTTAAACCAAAGTTTCTAAGTGTGTCACACAGTTCTTTTGCACTTCTGTCTTCAGGGTTGTCAACGTGAAAGTTGAAGTCTCCCACAATAATTAAACAGTCATAATCAATACATATCACAGACAGGAGGTCACTAAAATCCTTAAAAAAGTTTGATGTAGACTTAGGAGGCCTGTAACTTAGGAGGCCTGTAAACATTCAGAAACATAGTTCGTACCGGGCTCTTTACCTGGAGAGTCAAATGTTCAAAAGAGTCAAATTTTCCCAAAAACACCTTTTTACATTTTAGTGAATCATTAAACAATGTTGCTACTCCTCCACCTTTCCTTTGCTGTCTGCTCTCACAAAGAAAATTGTAGTTGGGAGGAGTCGTCTCGATCAGAATGGCTGCTTCACTAAATTCATGCAGCCATGTTTCTGTTAAAAACATTACATCAAGATTATTGTCAATAATGAAGTCATTAATTAAAAGGGATTTTCCTGACAGAGATCTAATATTTAATAAACCCAGTTTATATGACTTAGTGGTTGATGATGTCTCTGTGACAGGTTGCATCTGACAGTTTATGATTTTTAAGTATTTGTTCCTGTTTTTCCTTTTGTTTTTCTTATTTCTGCCACGTATTATCACAGATATTCCATAATCACCAGCGAAAGGCCCCGGCTGATGCTGGGAACTGTCATGTCTGATAAACGTGTGGCCAGGGGCCAATCTGTATCACAGCGAAGTAATTTGGAGTTCCTCAGTACCAGAGTGTTCTGTGATACGTAGAGGAGGAGGATCTGAGGCTCTGAGGCCTTTGGGGAATCCTGTTTTATTCACAGCAGAATGGCTATGTCGAGAGGATGTCATCTGTAGGCCAATCTTAAATACTTTGTTCATGTTATGAGAAAATTCCAGAAAAGGAACTTCTGGGCTTTGTGGAGAAGAAGGGGAGGCGGGTGCAGTCTTGATCGGTGATCGTGACGATGGAGGTTTTTGGTCCTCTCTTTGTCCTGCTGAGATCTGGGATGAATCCTCCTGTAGTTCTGACGTAGCCTCTTTCTGTGTCATCTTTCTGGCCATCTTTATCTTGGCTTGTTCGGGCTGTACTGGGCTTATTTGTTTTGGCACTGGATGTACTTTGTTTTGGAACAAAGCTGATGACGCATGGTTCACAGAACAGAAGATGTTTGAAATCAGCCGTTTTGCACCTGACCTATTTAGAGAGAAACGATCTCTGTTGAACAGATGTCTTCTTTCCCAAAAGATGTTAAAGTTGTCGATGAAGGTTACAGTTGTTTCTTTGCATGTTTTTTCCATCCATTTGTTTAGCATTAGAATTCTGGAAAAAATCTCATCTCTACAGTTAACCGGGGCAAGTGGGCCACTAAGAAACACCTTGACATTCAGGCCATCAACAATGTTCAACAAACGAATGTAATCCTCTTTTAATACTTCTGATTTTCTTATCTGGTTGACGTCCTTCAGGGCTTCAGCTTGTATTATGAGTTTTTCCAAGGTCGGACGTTCTTTCAAGACCCTTGGAAGGTCTGTCTGAAGGATGTCTGTTAAATCAGACACCAGGCCACTGTTCGGATCGTTATAAATCAACACCTCTGTGTTTTTCTTGTTACAGAAATGTTTAATCGCCCTTACAGAACCATTGCATAATATCAGGGTCCTTGGCCCTGTGGCATGTCTTTTCTCTGATGTCTTAGAACGAAAATCGTTGACATACCTCTGATTTTTGTCCTCCTGGGTCACATCTTGGAGTGGAGCAAATCTGTTTAGTAACGGAATTCCAGCATTTCCAGCAGGTTTACTCCTATCATTTGTTTTGAGAACAGCCCGCTGTTGTTTCCCTTGTCCTGGGACATCTCTCTGTCTCTTGGCCAGTTTTCTTTGTCTAGGCGTGGGGTTCGTTGATCCTTTGGTCTTGCACCCAGAGTGGTCCAGGGATTCTCATTTTCCTCAGGGAACTGTTTGTTCGCTGAGTCGCTGGGCTGGTGGTCACCGCTCGGAATCACAGGCAGGGTTGTTTCATTTCCATGCGCGGCGTTTACATCATAATTCACTTCAAGTCAACAGATTTTCAGTTCCATAACAGCTATCTTCTGTAAAAGCTTGTCAAAGTCCATTGTGTTGAAGGAAGGCATCTTTTCAAAATCAAAATCAAAAAATAAGTAAAAGAAAATAAATAAATAAAAACTAAATCCAACTTTCTGTGGTTTAGGTTAAGAGATAAAAAGGAGATAAAAAGTAAAAGGCAGGAAAACGCAAGCAAGCAGAGAGCAGAGAAAAAAAGCGTCCGAACAGGCAGAGAGGAGGAGTGAGAAAAAATATCTCCACATTCTTGATTTTAATGTACGGTTAATCCTCTCAACCACCGACGCTTTTATTTCACTAGCCGTGGAAAAATGTTCAATGCCGTTTTTATCCATCAGCGCTTTGAATGATTTGTTGAAAAATTCTTTTCCGTCGTTAGTTTGAAGCTTCTTTGGAATCTGACTCTCTTTTAAAACGGATTCAAAAGCTTTTACGACGTCAGAGGCTGTTTTCCTTTTTAAAGCCCTGGCTCTTTTGGGAGATACGTCGATAACGGTTAATAAATAATTCTAACCGTTGTTTTCTTTCGGACAAGCTCTGCATATCACAAAGATCGGCTCGGAAGTGTTTCAGAGGCCTGGTGACAAACACTCTATTTCTAGGAAATCTAATTCTTGCGGGTTTATGCAAAGAATAAGCATCTTGTTCTGATAAAAAGTCTCGGACCTTTTCAACCGGTACCTTCTCGCCCGTTTCACTTTCCAAAGCTCTCTGTAGTCTATTCACCCCACCGAAAGAACCGGGGTGCGAAGGCGTGTAATATACCCCTTTCATTAATTTTTTTTCAGCCATACCTTACCACATACACGTAGTGATGCTGAATGAAGGACAGGAGGAATGCGGTTGGGTATTATATATTTTGTATTAATATGATCAGAAAGAAATTAAATTCATTTATTATATCACAGGCTAATTCTAAAAACAATCATTTCATATAAAAAAGACATTCTTTTAATACGATGTCATACACTAATTACAGAAAATACTACTTTGATATATAACAAACTCAATGTAAAAAACACTAATTTAATATATCACAAACTAATTCTAGAAAACACTCATATAATATATATTAAAGAAGGATATGAGAAAACATGCATGCTTTGGTTTCAAGACCCCCGCCAGTACTGCGTGATGGCTTCAAGTTGATATTTTAATTCATGGTTTTCTTGAACCAGCTGATCATACACCTGATTCATGGGGTCATGGGGTCATGCAGCCGCTTGGATAGCGTCAATTCGTACAGATACGCCTGTGCGACAGCGTTGACTGTGCCGCTGTCTTGATGGATGTTGCGAGCGGCTAGAAACTGTTGAACGGCATAGATGAAACGCGCATTATAAAGTACTCGCATTACACCATAGTAATTGCTTTCAAAGAACCCGTCCTCAAGCTGCTCCAAACATTCATGATCTCTCTAAGACGGTCATTGTTACATCCATAGCACTTATCACGCATGTACTTTTCGATCGAAGCGCGGAATTCTCATCCCATAAAACAAAGATCTGTCGCTGTAGGTTCACACCTCCGTGGGCATCGGCCCAGTCGTCGATACGCTTCTGCAGCGATGTGAGGAGACTCTCGCTGTCGCTTTGGGAAGACGATTCAGGGGTTGGTGAGGGTGAAGGAGGGTGGTACGGTCCCAGGAAGAATTTGTCGCTGTCCGGGGAACCACGCTGCGGTGATGTTGAAGCGGATGAAGCGGTTGAACCGGTTGAAGGAGTAGTTCCTTCAACGTGGTTGAAGGAGTAGTTCCTTCAACCACGTAGTTGCTCATGGTTTCAGATGTTAAAAGTCTGGTCAGTGAACTTGCATAGCGTCCCGATCGGCCTGCCTGGTTGTTTTTTATACTGAGAAGGGGTGTGGTTAACGTTGAAGGGGGGCGGTATCGGGTGTTGTGAGGGGGGCGGGTCTAAAAAGCCAGCGCTTTCTTGACCGCCAAAATGTCTCTCCAGTTGAGACAGTCGCGAAACAGCGTTGAAATCCGGTCTGCTATTGCAGTCATCTTGTCACGCCATGCATCAAAGGGAATGGTTAAGAAGGTTCTGAACACGCCGCAGTCTGCATTATAATAGTCAAGCACAAAAATAACCGGGGTTGTTTTATCTTGAGCCTGTCTCAGACTTGCACGGAAAAACCATCGGCCGGTATCCCCCGTCTTTGATTGCCATGTTGCTGAGAAGATCCTATTTGTTGAATCTGTGTCAGTTTCGTTCAGGCGGGTCAGCGCCCGCTTGCAGCGTTTAGTGGCGGGTGAATCCTTGATAGTTGTAGGTCGTGATGGGTGTGTCGGAAATGATAAGATTCAAGCTTGCTTGTTTCAAACGCCATGTTGAAAAGGATTCAATCACTATCGAGGCTAGAGAAAATGGCCTTATATTATGAGAGCGGCGACCGGGGGCGGGGTGATGTGCAGGAGGGTTGTGAACTCCGGGGGTGGGGGATAGGTCCGGAAATGGGGGGAGGGGCCGGAAATCAAGGGTAGGACCGGAAATCAAGGGAGACCGGAAATGATTAGGGTCATAAATCATCCATCAATTAAAATTTGTCATAAGGTGGGGACTATAGTTTTTCACACCGTCCGGGCTGACCGCGACACTAAGAGTGGTAAGCGAAAAGGAGGGGGGCTTGCCATTCTAGTAAACAGCAGATGGTGTTACCCGGGTCACATCACCATGAAAGAACAGCTCTGTAGCCCGGATGATGAACTGCTGGCCGTTGGTCTCCGTCCATATTAGCTGCCTAGAGAGATCCCACGTTATCGCTGCTGTCCTGTACATCCTTCCCTCTGCAAACCCAACATCTGCCTGCAGCATCATACATACTACCATCTCCAAACTAAAGACCCAACATCCTAATGCTCTCATTATCATGTCGGGAGACTTTAACCATGTCACCATGAACAAAGTTCTGCCAACCTTCAAACAGTATGTGAGCTGCCCTACCAGAGAGGAGAGGACCCTGCAATGTTCCAGCTCGGACTGTCACCTGTTACGCCAACAATAAACCATGGATCACCAAGGACATAAAGGCCATCCTGAATGAGAAGAAAAAGGCGTTTAGAGATGACAACCGTGAAGTGATGAGAGTGCAGGGGGTACTCAAACGTAAAATTATGGAGGCTAAAGAAAAGTACAGGAGAAAGCTGGAGAATAAACTCCAGGCTAACAACATGAGGGATGTGTGGAGTGGAATGAGAGCCATCACAGGGTTCCAAAAATCTACTGGCATGGGGTTGGAAGGTCGCGTGGACCGGACCAATGAACTGAACCTATTTTTCAATAGGTTTGATACTGCGACCCATCCCCCACAACTCTCTGCTGCTGGCTTCCATACAACGACAATTCCACCTTCCCCCACTCCTCCTCCTTACAGACCCCCTGTCTGCTCCTTACCACCTCAATCCACATCCACACTCCTCCCCCCTGCTTCACTTCATGTCCTCCACAACCTGAGGACCTCACCCCTCCCCCAGCCGTTACCTCTACAGTGTCCTTCACTCCTAACCTGGTGAGAAGACAGCTGACCAGACTCCACTCCGGCAAAACGGCAGTGCCCGATGGTGTATTCCCCAGGGAGCTCAAAGCTTGTGCCTATCAGCTGTGTGGAGTACTTAGCCAAGTCTTCAGCCTGAGCCTACACCTCCAGAGAGTCCCCGTGCTGTGGAAGATGTCCTGCCTCGTTCCTGTGCCAAAGACGCCGCGCCCTAGCGGCCCTCAGGACTACAGACCGGTGGCACTGACGTCCCATATCATGAAGACCTTTGAGAGGCTAGTCCTGGAGCAGCTAAGGCCCATGGTCAGGCCCTTCACTGATCCACTACAGTTCGCCTACCAGCCCCGCCTGGGAGTTGAGGACAGCATAATCTTCCTGCTGAACAGAGTCTACACTCATCTGGACAAGCCGGCTAGCACTGTGAGAATCATGTTCTTTGATTTCTCCAGTGCCTTCAACACCATCCGTCCAGCTCTACTGGGTGAGAAGATGACTGCGATGCAGGTGGAGGCCCCCATCGTGTCCTGGATTGTTGATTACCTGACGGGCAGACCACAGTATGTACGCCTACAGAACTGTGTGTCTGGCAGGGTAGTCAGCAACACTGGGGCCCGTCAGGGGACTGTCCTCTTCCCCTTCCTCTTCACCCTTTTCACCTCAGACTTCAACTACTGCCACCTTCAGAAGTTTTCGGATGACTCAGCAATAGTTGGCTGCATTGAGAAGGGGGATGAGAGTGAATATAGGACTGTGGTGGGCAACTTTGTCACTTGGAGTGAGCTGAACCATCTGTCGCTCAACGTGACAAAGACTAAGGAGCTAATAGTGGATCTGGAGAGGGCAAAAACACCTGTGACCCCTGTTTCCATCCAGGGGGTCCCTGTTGACACTGTGGAGGAGTACAAGTACCTGGGAGTGTACTTAAACAATAAGCTGGACTGGACCAGAAACACCGAAGCGGTCTACAAAAAGGGCCAAAGCCGACTCTTTTTCCTGAGGAGGCTGAGGTCCTTTAAAATCTGTGGGACGATGCTGAGGATGTTTTATGAGTCTGTTGTTGCCAGCACGCTTTTCTTTGCTGTCACATGCTGGGGCAGTGGGCTGAGGGTCGCTGACAACAACAGACTGAACACACTGATCAGGGGGGCCGGTGATGTTGTGGGGGAGGAGCTGGACACTCTGACGACCGTGGCAGAGAGGAGGATGCTGTCCCGGCTTCAGTCCATCTTAGACAATGTCTCACATCCTCTCCATGACACACTGGCCCAGCAGAGGAGCTCCTTCAGCAGAAGACTCCTATCACCCAGATGCACCACAGAGCGCCACAGGAAATCATTCCTGCCTGTGGTCATAAATCTTTACAACGCCTCCCTCAGTGATTCAGACACCCCCCCTCTGTAATTGACAGTTATTCATTCTTTGCACTGTTCTTGCACAACGTCACTATCACTTTATTTGGATCTATAGTTATACATATGTATATATATATATATATATATATATATATATATATATATATATATATATATATATATATATATATATATAGAGAGAGAGAGAGAGAGAGAGAGAGAGAGAGAGAGAGAGTTATATATGTATATATTTATATTATTTTGTGTGGAATGTTGTATATATATATATATATATATATAAAAATGTTGCGTGTAACAAAAGTAATTTCCCTCTGGGATTATTAAAGTATGTCTGATTTGGTACAGAGATCATTACACATTTCATGCAGAACTCCAGCAGACAGGCTGTTCTCTCTTCAAAAATAAATTAGTAGTGAAGCTTACTTTCTACAGAAAGGATGCTTTAAAGCCCTGTTAAGCTCCTGTGATTGCGGTGTATTGTGTCACTTCCTGTTTTCTATTGCTGGGGTGTGGATTGTGGTTTGGTGTTACAGACTCTCAATTTTATCTTAAATCTCTTTGTTGTGACATCTTTCTGTTTCTAAACCATAAGCACATTTAAAACCAATTCTCTGTCGCTGCACTTCACGTTTGGAAACTCCTCGTGTTTCACACGGTTTGCTTTTCTTGGCATGACAAGATGTCGCTAGCCTAGCCTAGCTTTAGCCTTACAATGGCTTCCTCTCCTATCCCTCCATCAGCTTCTGCATCTCTGTCTAAGTCTCCCCCTCTCTCCTGCTCTCTTCGTCTGATGTTTAGTTATTCCTCTGGCTCCTTTAGTACTAAGGGTACTAAAGGAGCCAGTAATAAATATGGGATTTTCGTAGCTTTGGAGGCGAGGGTGTTGAAAAACCAGCAGATAGCTGAGGCCCCTTAGCTAGCACGGAGCCACAGAGATTAGCTTCACGTAGCGGTGCCCCAGCAGTACCCGTGCAGTAGGGTAATCAGACCTTCTGGATGACAATACGCAGAAGCATAGCTCTAGATTCCAGCCCCAAGGTCACCAACAACCTGTCTGCATTTCTAACAGATTTTCCCCATTCAGCGACACACCCACTGAGAAGCAGACTCTGGTAATTGGTAACTCCATAGTCAGAAACGTGGCATTAGAGACACCAGGTACCATAGTCAAATGCCTGCCAGGGGCCAGAACGGGCAACATCAAATCCTACCTGAAACTGCTGGCTAAGGATAAGCGTGAATACAGTAAGATTGTTATTCATGCTGGCGGTAATGACACCCGATTACACCAATTGAAGGTCACTGAAGTTAGTGTTGCTTTGGTGTGTAAGTTTGATAAAACAATGTTGGACACTGTAATTTCCTCTGCCTGATGACATGTCAGTGATGACATGTCATCATTCAACTGCTGGTTGTCTAGGTGATGTCCTGAAAACGACGTGGGCTACATTTATAACTGGTGAACTTTCTGGGGAAAACCTGGTCTGATCCGGAGAGACGGCATCCATCCCACTTTGGTTGGTGCAGCTCTTCTTTCTAGGAATCTGACCAGATTTATTAGTTCTCCACAATGCTGACAACCCGGGTCCAGACCAGGAAGCAGAGCCGTAGTTTAACACACCTCTCTGCAGCTTCTGTACTGTTACCCACCCATTACCCCATTGAGACTCTGTCTTTCCCACAGCCAAAACTAAACAATTTAAAAACTGATCTACTGATGCTGATTACGCAGCATCAAGCACTGTGTAATGTTTTCCTTTTAGCCTTTCACAAAACAAAACATGGACGTCCTTTGTGTTCATAAGAGGAGGATGTTCCGTTACTGAAGAGGCTTGGAGTTAATATCGGGAACACGTATCATTCTCAAGAAGGGGGAGCCGCATCATCCAGTGCATCGCACAGACGATAACTTCAGATTTGTAACTAAAATTGAAAGCAGCTGAACTTTGGGGTGTGCTCTTTGATGGGTCCGAAGATATAATGTAACAGGAAATCGTCTACATTGTTTCTTTGTCCAGCAACGGACATTTTAGCTCTGATTTTCTCGGATTAATTAATCTTGGGGCCAATCCATCAGCACACGACATAGTGGATGGACTTGTGCAACTCTTCCATGCTTGCTGGTTAATCAAGTGGAATACAAAGTTGGTCTCCATATGCACGGACTCCAAAGTGTCTAAGTGAAGAGGCAAGGCCTTTATAAGGAGAACTTACTAAATAAATCTTAGAACAGCCCCACATGATGCACAGGTCAGAGCTAGGCATCTCCAATGGATAGAAAGATGACTCCAATGGAGTTCAAGGTTTCTGGTATAAAGTGAAGATCAAATTATAGTTTCAGACAAGTTTCCCACCCAGCGTGACTTGATTATGCAACACGGATGACTAAAATATTTGCTAAATATAATGCTCCCCATTGACCTGTGTTTCCTGTAGTCATTCAGCTTCTTGTTGATGAGAGCTTGTCTCGAGAATCCAATCTCCTAGAAAGAAGGAAAGCCTAAATTAGCACCGTATATGTTTGTGGAAGCTGTGTCCCACTGGCTAGATATTCCTCTAACCTCATTATCTGTTTTGCTGTTTTCTCTGATGACCCTGATCCAAGCCAGCATGTCGTTCCGGTCTTCAGCCTGTAGCAAATACTCACAGAAGTCCTGTGTGGTTAGCCTCAGGGTGTGCTTTCGTTTGGTTTCACTGTAGGCAATGTCAATTAGACAGCCCCGGATATTGACTGGTTGATGTTCGTCATGGCTGCTCCCTGCTTCTGCACCACGTAGCACGGCTTCCCGTTTGTCTTTATAAAGGAAGAGTGAGTGGTGGCGGAGCACACAAAAGGCACGTTTCCAAGGCCGCATGCTCCCTCCTACCTTCTACAAACACAAGGACAGAGACCTTATCAAATTAAGCGTTAAAGATTCAGATGAACAAAGAAAGAACTAACAGTTGTTTCAATTACGTTGGAAGGCTAGGTATCTTTCAGAGAGGACAAACCCTCAACAGCAAAAGCGGGAAATTAGAATTACCATTTTGCTTAAGGCAAAATTCTTAAATTGGAATAAATATGATGGAACTTGTCAGTGAGCAGGTATTAACCCTGGCCAAAATTAATCAAAGCCACCTGTCTGGCAGGTACTACAGAAGGACATCAGTACACACAGTACAGGTAAAACAGAAGCAGGTAGGTTTACCTTCCCCTTCTGTGTGAGGATCTGTTTGTGGTACAGCCAGCCCTCCTTGTGAACTTCACTAAAGGTAACTGTACCCAGCTCTGATGTGGAGTGACGCTTCGAACGGGCATCCTCCTGGGCTCTCAAACTGTCCAAAGACTTGAAATTATAGTTAACAGGTTAAGAGTTTTACATTTTGTTAGGTGGCCTGGTAAATACATCTTCATAAATACAACTTACCCCATCAGTGAAAAAGCTCTTGACTCTTTTTGGTAATTTACTGTTTGACAGATGAAACACACAAAAAACAACAACTTCGCATTAAGCATAAATCAGTCCAGAATAAATAAACATACCATTCACCAATACTTTTTATCTTCAAGTTCTACCATGGAGGTAAAAACGAAGAAGTACCATCCAGATCTGTTCAGTGTGTTTATAAAAGGGTATCAGTGCCCTTTGCTATGTTATATTACTATATTACAGTAGACATATTATATAGACATGTTTTTCATGGTTCCTGGATACTGTTGTGTGTGTGGTGGTTGGAACTGGAACGAAGTGCAGATAGGAACTCGGAAACCAGAGATTTCCAAGATCTAATGGTAAAAGGTAGCCTTACTAAAGGAACAGACACAGGGAACTGATGAGAAACCGAGTAACAAACAGTATGTATCATAATGGAGGATCCAACTGTTATAAGAAAGGGAAAGATACAAGCAATGCATGGAAAGCCATCAGATGATTTCTTTTGTGTGTTATCTGTCTGGCAATGTAGCAGTAAAAATTGTTGTCTTAATGCCAAAGAGATATTACTTTCACAAGTAGAGCCTTACTGCTTTCGCTATAGTGCTTCACTTGATTTATTTATGCAAAAAGCTTTAGTTTTTATGCTGGGACTATTTCATGTTCAATGGACACAAAAACGGGAAGATAGAATATGAAAAAAGAAGAGAAAAAGATGAGATAAATGCTAAAAGGGAGAAAAGGCGAAAGAAAAAGAGGAGAGGAAAAGGAGAGTCTTAGTCTGCTTCTACATGTGCAAAGAGAGATAAAAAAGAATAGTAGAACCAACTGATGAAGTGTTACAGGTACAAACAACCAAGGCCTTGATACCATCCCTGAAAAATATACAGTATTATTTAATACGAAATGTATAAAGTGAGAGCCATATATAATAATAGTGGTTTTATATATAGAAGTGAATCTGTAAGCACCTGAGTCCAAGCATCTGTAGGTGTTTCTGAGAGTGCACCTGTGTATGTAAGGTTTATCCATAAGAAAAATGCTCAATCATGGTTATGAGGAGCCAAAGATCCGCCCCTCAGAGCACTGAAGCAGACACTAGGGGAACCAGAACTCCAGATGCCCGAAGGGACCCCCAGCGCAAAGGTGCCCAAGAGGGTCCAACACAGGGATAGCTGCCTCCCCCATCCCAGGGAAGAGCAGTGAGGAGACTGAGGAAATTCCCCAACAGCCCCCCGGGAGCTGTGGCGAGGAGCCTGCGGGCTCCGCTGGCAGCCAGGTACGGCGGAGCGGATCCAACCATGGGCAAAGAGACTCAAGGCCCAGGGGTGCCCCGCCCCCCAGCGGGACCCAGACAGAGCCACCGGGGCCCAGGCCCTGCAAAGCAGCTGCTAGGAGTGAGCTGGCACCCACCCAATCACCCAGCCCTAGACACCGAGGACCACAAACGCACCAGAGGGTCAAGGCAGCAGCCGATGGTGGAGGGCTCCACACTCAGTAGAGACCTAAGATGTCCCAGGAGAGTGGGCAGTCCAAGACCAGTCTGATAAAAAGACAGAGAAAACCACGTACACAGTCATAATCACACCCCAGTGCCCCCACATGCAAACCATAAAAAATCCATTAAAAAAGAAACGCAGTACACACACTCGCACTCCCCACACACATCCCATGCTCCCAGGTCCAGGAACCAGCACCTCAGAGGGTATCAGAGGGACACGTTGTGCAAGAACTGCCCTACATATGTGTGTTGTGAGAATGTTAAAAATGAAAGTGTCCACGATGTATATTAAAATTGGGGCCAATGATGTCACCAGACAGCAGGGCTGGGAGATAATATTCTATCTGCTTTAAAAGAGGGATGTGGGTAAGTTTTGTTAAATCCACCAATTTAGACAACACAGTATTTGATACTCCTTAACTGTAGCTGTAAATTTACAGGGTTCTGTAAAGAGCAGTTAATTGGCAGTACTGTAGAATTTGATGAATTTATAGAGTACTCTAAGACTTTTGAAAAAGATTATAGTAATCTAATTACTTGAAAGGGAGAGGTGTTTGAGTGCTGTAGATAAAGTAATACATCATCTGCATAAACACTAATTTTATGCTCTGTTTTCATGCATTTTATTCCTTTAATATCATTAGATTGTCTAATTGTTGCTTCTAGTGGTTCAATAAAAAAAGCAAACGTTGAGGATGAAAGCAGGTATCCTTGCGTGGTGCCCCTCTGGAGACAAAAGCTGGAATATGTTTGGTTATGTGTCCTGTCACATGCTGTTGGGAAACCGTATATTTTTAACCAATTTATTTAAAAAAGTTCCAAAACCAAATTTATGTAGAGTAGCAAATAAAAATCTCCAGTGAACTCTATCAAATGCTTTTTCTACATCTAAAAACAGTATATTAGATGCAATGTTTTTAGACTTAGACTTGTATGTACAGAGTGCACACAAAACGAAATTTCATTACATACAGCTTACGACAATGTAATGAGATTACAAATAACATTACAATATAAAGTGCAGCAGTGATAAGAATGTAACAGTGCAGGAGAAAAACAGTTTTTAAAAAAGTGTGCAGAAGAATGTTCCACCATGTTTATAGTGCAAAAATAGTGGTGCAAGATAATAATGGTGCAAAAATGCAGTAATTGTTCAGTTGTGTACTTTTAAATTTAAATTGATTATAAAAGCTCAGCAACGTTGGCAGTGCCAAATAATGCGGAATAATGCGGAATGGCCATAAAGTTCAGTTCTGTGCATGTGTGATGCAGAGTCCAGTTTAGAATTCAACAGTTCAAAAGTCTGATGGCAACGGGGAAAAAGCTGTTACAGAACCTGGTGGTGGACCTGCAGCTGATGCAGCGGATACTGTGGATGCTGCGAAGTCTCTTCCCAGAGGCAGGGAAGAGAACTGTTCTCCCTGCTTCTCCCAGCAGGGAGAACAGTTCATGGTGGGGGATGATGTTACAGGCTCGAGACACGCAGCGCTGAGATGAAATGTCCTTAATGGAGGAAAGAGGAGCCCCTCTCTGCTGTCCTCACCACTCTCCTCACGTTCTTTCAGTCGGAGGCGCTGCAGCCTCCACACCACTCAGAGAGATAGCTGGTCAGAATGCTCTCTATGGTGCTTCTGTAAAAGGTCTTGAAGATGGGCAGGGGCATCCTCCGCCGGAAGTACAAGCGCTTCTGTGCCCTCTTGACCAGTGACGTGGTGTTCACAGACCAGGTGAGGTTGTCTGTGATGTGCACCCCCAGGAATTTGGTGCTGCTGACCACCTCCACAGCTGAGATGTTGATGAGCAGTGGAGCGTGGCGAGGCCGGTTCTTTCTGAAGTCGACGATGATCTCCTTAGTCTTCTCCATGTTCAGGATCAGGCTGTTGTCTCTGCACCAGCCCACCAGCTGCTCCACCTCCTCTCTGTAGTCCCGGTCGTTGTCGTCTCTGATGAGGCCCACCACCGTTGTGTCGTCTGCAAACTTCACGATGTGATCGGTTGTGAACCTGGGGATGCAGTCGTGTGTCATCAGAGTGAACAGCAGGGGGCTCAGGACGCAGCCCTAAAGCTGAGGGTGATGACATCAGAGGTGTTCGGTCCGACCCGGACTGACTGAGCTCTGTTGGTGAGGAAGTCTAGCAACCAGTTGCGAAGGGGTGTGCTGAAGCCCAGATGTTCCAGTTTTCCTACCAGATGCTGTGGGATGATGGTGTTGAACGCTGAACTGAAGTCCAGTAACAGCATCCGCACATGGGTTTTCTTCTCCTCCAGGTGTGCCAGGCTCAGGTGAAGAGTGGAGGAGATGGCGTCCTCAGTGGAGCGGTTCCACCGGTAGGCAAACTGGAATGGGTCAAATGTTGGGGAGAGTCTGGAGACAATGTGTTCTTTTACCAGCCTTTCACAGCACTTCATCATGATGGGAGTCAGTGCAACAGGCCTGTAGTCATTAAATGAGGTGACTTGAGGTTTCTTTGGCACCGGAATGATGGAGGCAGACTTAAAGCATGCTGGCACTGTGGCTTGGTCCAGTCAGGTGTTGAAAATGTCTGTGAGGACACCAGCCAGCTGACCTGCACATTCCCTGAACACCCGCCCAGGTATGTTGTTGGGGCCTGGGGCCTTCCACGGGTTGACTCTTCTGAGGGCCTTCAACACGTCGACTGTGTCAAGGCAGAGTTCCTCCTCTTCGTGATGGTGAACAGCTTTCACTGCTGGAGTGGTGTTTAGTGCCTCAAACCTCCCAAAGAAGTTATTTAGTCCATTAAGGAAGTCAGCATCAACTTCACCCACCGGGAGGGGGGGAGGGGTGGGTTTGTAGTCTGTAATCGCCCGTATGCCTTGCCACATGCTCCTGGTGTTTCTGGCGTTGTGGCAGCTGAGTTGAAGGCTGACTTCAGTGCTCTTAGCGTTTGTCGAACCTCCTCAGTCATCCAGGGTCATTGGTTGGCCCGGGTGATGATGTTCTTAGTGGTGCTGACGTCATCAGTGCATTAGTTGATGTAGGCTGACACAGTCATGGCATACTCATCAATGTTGATCTTGTTGTCATATGTTGCTGCAGCTTTGAACCCAGTCCCACTCAGAGCACTCAAACAGTCCTGGAGTGCCTCCATGGCCCCCTCAGTCCACACCCTCCCTGTAGGTTTTGCTCTGATCAGCAGGGGCTTGTATGCAGGAATTAGCATTACAGATAGGTGGTCTGAAGAGCCGAGGTGGGGGCGGGTGGCTGCTCTATTATCTTGGTGTAAACCAAGTCCAGAGTGTTCTCTCCCCAAGTTGTAAAATCTACGTGTTGATTGAAATGAGGGAGAACAGTCTTCTTATTGGCCTGGTTAAAATCCCCAGCCTGGTTAAAACACCCTCTGTGTGTGCAGATTGCAGCTCAGTGATAGTCCGATAGAGAACACTCATAGCCTCTTTAGTATTAGCGCTGGAAGGCACATAAACAGCAGTGATGCTGACAACAGTCTCTCTGGGCAGGTAGAAAGGTCTGCAGTTAACAGTCAAAAGCTCGATGTGCGGAGAGCAGTAGCTGGCAACAGATCTAGCATTTTTACACCAGTTGTTGATGTACACTCACAGCCCGCCCCCTCGGGATTTACTGCATAGTCCGCTGTTTCTGTCGGTGCGGAAAGTAGCGAGCCCCTCCAGGCTAACACCATTGTCCGGTATGTAAGGTATGAGGTAAGCCATGTCCCCGTCAGAATGAGAGCGCAGCAGTTACTAAACTCCCTCGTAAACAACGAGAGTAGTTATATGTACGAGTCCAAAAATGCTTGATGGCAGTAATATACTAACTGTCATATACTAACTGATGATGTATACTATACTTTTTTTTTTTACTTTTTTACTCTAGGAATAATCTATTAATTTAAGTAATCTGTGTGTTTGCAGATGACTGCCTTCATTTTATGAAACCATTTTGATCAGGGTGTATTATGAGAAGAGTGACTTTATGTAATCGGTTTGCAAGAGCTTTACAAATTATTTTATTATCTGCATTTAATATGGGACGATAGGTAGTAGGAAACACAGGATCTTTGCCTGGCTTAAGCAGGAGACTAATGGAAGCAGAATTCATATTAGCTGGGAATCTGCCATTTTCCGGAGTTTCCTGCAACATTCTGTGGAACGTTGATGCCAGAATATTCCAGAATTCTTTATAAAACTCAGCTAGAAGTCCATTGGACCCAGATCCTTTTTATTGGGCATTCTTTTGAGAGCTGCCTGAATTTCAACTGTTGTCAGCGGTGATTTCAGGGTCATAGGTTATATGACCTATCTGATCATTTAGGATGTGTTATTTTATCCTGGAATTGATCAATGTCATTATCTGATGGCTTTCTCTGCGATGTGTATAAGGATTTGTAGAAATCGTGTTGTTTATACTTTCGGGATCATATAATGTATTCACAGTTGAATCTGTAACTGCAAATATAGTTGTTTCTTCTTTATTTAATTTAGCTGATTAGTTAAGAAGCTTCCTGACTTGCCAGGTTAAAAGTTTTCTATTTTGAAGTCTTTGAATTAAATTTTTTTAAACTTTCAATATATTTGTTTAATTCTAATTTTGCTTTATGGATTTTACCCAGCCATCTCTCTTCCTGGGAGGCTTCTAGTAACTTAATTTTTTCTTCTAATTCCTGAATCTTTGTCTTCTAGCTTCTTTTTATGAGATGAGAATTAAAATCTTTTGCCTCTCATCACTGCTTTCCTTTCCTCCCAGAGAGTAGATCCCCATGTCCTTGACAGATTATTGTACTCCAAGTATGAAGCCCACTCTTCTTTAAAATATTTGATAAATTCTTCATCTTTAAGCAATGACGTATAAACTCTCCAACTTTTGTTTTGTGGGGTTACTTTTTTATTTAGCAGGGTTTAAAGAAAGAGGAACATAAGTGCGCCTGCACTCTGGGTCCCTGAGCAAGACCCTTAACCCCAGATTGCTCCCCAGGCGCTGCACATGGCAGCCCACTGCTCCCCAAGGGTGATGGGTTAAAAGCAGAGAACAAATTTCGTTGTAATGTATGTTTCAATGTATGTTTCAATGACAATAAAGATGATATTACTATTGTCATGTTTTTCAAATGCTTAGCCCACATGCAGACACGAACGGGAGACCAGTACACAGTTTAAGATGTTTATTTTAAAGGAATATGCAGAACGGAGAGCGAAGCTATAAGTAGCCTGGAACGAGGCCTGAACGTCGGGGCGGGGATGACTGAAAAAGAAGGGGAATGATAAGTCAAAAGCTAGAACCAGGAATTTGCCAGAACGTGCGCTGCTTACCATTAGTCGAAGAGACCTAACCGGGGAAGAGTAAGTGCCGAGGGAACGAGTGTGCCTACTCTAGTAGGTGGGTGGTGGCTGGAGGGCGCCAGATGGAGCTGGTGAGAGATCCGAGACAACCACAGCAGGCAGGAGCGAACAGACGGATTAACCAGAGTACGGAAGGCTTGTGGATGCCAGTGGGATCCGGGAGGGGGAACCTCAGGCCCGACTTGGTAATGGCAAGGGAGTAAGAGGGGGAACGCCAGAGCAAAATCTGAGCAGAGAACTCCACTGGTACACAATCCTCTTCAGAACTCCAAGACAGGTGAGTGCATCCATGCACACAAAACTGTGACAAAAAAACAGGAGATCAAAATTAGTCCAAAGTCAGAGAAGGCAAAACTCACAGTAGGCAGAATCCAAGGCTTGGTCAGAGGCCACATCGTACCACGACTGGTTTAAGGCTCTGGCATATTCCGTCTGTCTGTGCGCTGCTTAAGAAGCCAGAGGAATCTGCCACTGACGAGCCGCAGGTGTGGGGCACGCCCCCTCAGACACCACCACCACCTGTGGAAAAAACTCAGAGCAGGAACACACATACCACACCCTGACAACTATTACTATTACAAAAAATAAGTCTTATTCTAAGAGCACTTTATAGGATGAGTCCTAGTTTTGTATTACACTCCCCAATGTTGCATTTCATTCATTGTACTTTTTTCACTCTCTAATCCCACATAAAATCTATTGTCTGTGTTAATTTTCTTCCTTGATCGCTAAAACACAGTTATCCTGTTTGGAAGTATATGCACCATTGTTGATAAAAAATTAGCTTAATGTTTTTTCAGGATTTTATTTCCCCACTTATTTGTTGCAAATGTTTTTAAAACATTAATATTGATAACTTATGTTGCAAATATGCTGCTGTGTGGTGTGGGGGGCACCACACAGCAGCAGGTTTCCTGTTGGATGCGCTAATGCCAGCCTAGTCCTTGTGTAGTGAAGAACAGTTCAGAATGATCATTCAGCTCTGCGCCAGTTCAGGTCACTGATCTCTATTATACACTCGATTGCTAATAGCCCGCTGTTAGAACGAGTCGCTGTGAAGCCACCAGCCGCCATATTGGTACTCCCTATTTTCCCCCAGTAACTAGGGAATATGTTCGCTACAGCATCGAATAATGAGGATTTTCTCATGTTCAGGGAGGGCTTAAGACTTAAAATGTCAAATGCCATATACTTTTATGTTATGTACTAAAACTATCAAGCACTGAGAAAGTCATGTGCTGAAATATTTTGCATTTATATATATATATATATATATATATATATATATATATATATATATATAACATTTATAAATATATAAATAACAATATACAAAAACATATATTTACATATATGTATACATATATATACATATATACATATACACATATACATATATATTTAATATGAATAACATGTAAAATATTTCAGCACATAATTTCCTAGTACTTGATAGTGTTAGTACATCCACTGACTGTAGAATTACCTGTGAAACGTTTTCACACAGCCAGAAAACTGCTTGTTGTTGCAACCAAATCCTATGGGGTTCTGTGAGAGTAGGGAGTAGAAAGATGGCAGCCAGTGACTTCAGTTTTTCGGGCAAATCAGCAATCCAGTGTATAATAGAGATCAGTGGTTCAGGTCCTCTTTGAGCCCTCTTGGACCCAAGTAAACATCACAGCCATCATAATTTTCCTCCACATTTCCTTGCTTATGCAAAGCGCCTACATCCACTTAAATGTCCGGCAAACATTGTGCACCAAGGCAATGGGTTTCTTATGGGGTGATTTTTAAACACACACACACACACAATGTGTACTGTAAAAAGGACGAAAAGACTCTAAAGCTGAAGGAAAAGTTGGTTCAGCTTGTTTCTCATAACAAATTCATTTTTTTTCAAATCAGACTTCCCACTATCAAATTCTCCCCTGAGTTGTTATGGCGACATCGCACAAATCCCCTGCCCCCCCCCCCCCCCCCCCCCCACCTTCCCTGCTGACATCTGTGGATGTTTTTCTGAACTGTTTGCTGCCGGATAAGACCAAGGACAAATGGCCTCTGGAGAACTCCACGGAAATATAAACTTTTTCACCCATACAGACACACATAACTGATGCTCACAAATACAGATGAACTGCACACGACCATTCTCAAATGTTGACCTTCTGCATATATGTGTCTCGTGTTATTTGTGCTTCTCGTGCAATGAGGTTTTTTGTCGGATGCTTCACTCTTTATTAGTGAGAGAATAAATTGTCAAGCATCTGTCTTTTTTTTCTCCCTCCACTTCCCCCATGTTGTTGTAATCTTCCTTCAACAGATCCAAGGGCAGCGCCTTGTGGACACAGTAGTGTGCTTGGCAGCAAGGCCTCAGTGAACTGTCTCCCCCCTGAAATGTTTGTGATGTTTATGTTATGGTGATGGTACTGAAACAGCAATTTCCCTCTGGGATTATTAAAGTATATCTGATTCTGATATCTGCAACTGCTCTCGGCTCTTTATACTTTACTTTGTGTTTTTTTTATTTTTTGTCTGTTTTCACCTCTCCAAATATTAATCCAGTATAGAAGGGCTGAGCTGCTACAACTGGGGGAAAATCCCAGAGTTTACAAATCCTACGGACTGCCAAAAGTTTTCTTTATTCCATCTGAACTGTAGCAGACAATGGAGGCTGTGATTACCCTGCTTGTGAGGCCTAAGAGGTAAAAAAGGAACTGTGAAAAAAGCAGGGCAAGTGGAAGGGACTGTGTGCCAGGCTAAAGACTAAGCCGTATAAACCAGCTCTCCCCAGTTTCCTCCTAGCCAGTTTAAATTGTCTGCATGTCACTGCTAGACATCATAAGAGCAGAGTGTTCCAATTGTTTTTGTAGCTCTGCACCTAGAGTTTTCAATATAGCATGCCAAACTTCCACCTTTGCTCTTCCCTGCAGCTGTATCCTGTTGGATAAAACACAGGCCTGCTAGATCCACCACAGTGTCGGGTATGTTTTTGTCCAACCAGACTGCCATGAAGATCACTACTCAGCTCTTCATCTTACGTGGGGCAATCCTCAGCTGGATCTCGTCCAATTTGTTGGCAAGTGATCTAACATTGGTTAGAGAGCTCAGCTCTGTTATGATTGCAGCATACATACGGTCAAGACCTAATTCTAGATTAGCCCCGGAGGAGCTCTATTGTTTCATAAGTAGCCAAATGAGAAAGCTTCCTGGAGAGGAAGCGAAACGTCTTCTACTACGGATAACAAGTCCAGTTGCCTTGTTTTTTACTTTTTTTGGAATGACCATGACCTGGATGACTGAGAATCTTCACCAGCATAAGTAGCCAAATGAACAGTCGGCAGCTGTGATCAGAGACTTTCAACTATGTTGAATTAAAAACTGTGCTCCCCAAATTCCAGAAATTCATAACATTTCAAACCAGAAATTACACAACACTGGACAACGTTTATTGCAACATTCCTAATCTTTGGAATGTCAGATCACACCTCTGTGGACTTGATCCCTGCCTACAAACCCCTGATCTGTAGAACCATTCTCGTCATCTGAACAATTCAGTTTTGGACTAAAGAGGCCTGCTCAGCTTTACAGGATTGTTTTAACACAGACTGGGGAGTGTTGAAAGAAGAGGCTGATTTGAAGGAATACACATCAGCTGTGCTGTCCAATATTCACTTTTGCACCTATGATGTCCTACCCACAAACACAATCAGAATATTTCCTTACGTGCCTCACATGCTGCTGAGAGCTTTGCATGAAGCATACAAATCAGGCCTCTAAACTACAATGTTTCTTTGTGTGAGCAGACAGCAAAGGAACAGTGGTGGAGTAGCAACTTTGTTCAGTGATTCAATAAAGTGTAAAAATGTATTTCTGGGAACATTTGATTTTAATATTTGGCTCTCCAGATAAAGAGCCCAGTATGAACTATGTTCTTGAATGTCTACAGGCATCCTATGTCCAGATGAAACTTTTTTGAATCAAACCTTCTTCAGTTAGCCAGACACATCATAAGAAAATGTATGTTTAAAGCTATAGTTGGTCATCCTTTTCAGAAAAAGTTTTTGTTACACTGGGTGAACTGATCCTTCCATCCTGAGAGTAGTCAATACATTATGTATTCAGAAAAGGGAACAAAAAATTAGACCTCTGTGAGAGCCACAAGCCAGACCCGGCAACAAATTACAGGGGGGGGCATTCCATTTTTTCAGGGGGGCACACAGGGGTGCACACTTTTTCAAACAACATTTTGTATGCTTCAGGCTGAACAGTGGCTATGTGACTACTCCTACGGTGCTGAGAAAGAAATTCTCAATAAAATCCCAAAATCTAAAAAAAGCAAACAAATAAAAAGCAATAGTGTAGTCAGTGTTGCCAAATTAGGCTGGTGTCCACCCAATTAGGCTTCTTTTGAACACATTTATCTGGAACAAAAATAGCTTATGGGCAAATTTGGGAAGCTTTTCACAACATGTGTTGGGCTTTTAGAAAGAATTACTAGAAAAACATATCAAAATAGTTGTCAATGTCTGGCAGATAACTAAAACCATTTTAATAAAATGCCATCTCCTTGAACTCATTTCACTGGTCAATTTATTTTTTAAATGAGTCAAATCTGTCGAATCTGACATCATCAATGAATAACAGTTATTATGAATAATATTGATTAATAGTTATAATAAAACAAGAAAAGAACAATGGTTAATCAAGTCCATCCAGGGTTGGGTTGCGGGGGTACCAGCTTCAGTAGGGAGGCTCAGACGTCCCTCTCCCCAGCCACTTGGGCCAGCTCCTCCGGGGGAACCCCAAGGCGTTCCCAGGCCAGCCGAGAAACATAGTCCCTCCAGCGTGTCCTGGGTCTTCCTCTGGATCGCCTCCCGGTGGACGTGCCCGGAATACCTCACCAGGGAGGCGTCCAGGAGGCATCCTAACCAGATGCCCGAGCCATCTCAACTGGCTCTTCTCGACGTGGAGGAGCAGCGGCTCTACTCTGAGTCCTCCACGGATGACTGAGCTCCTCACCCTATCTCTAAGGGAGAGCCCAGACACACTACGGAGAAAACTAATTTCAGCCGCTTGTATCCGAGATCTCGTTCTTTCGGTCACAGTTAATCAAGTGTCACTATGAAATTGTATTGGTCAATGTTAATGCCCCAAGAGGGGTTGAGTTCTACTGATCAACTTAAAAATATTTCATGGCTGTGTAAAAGAGAACTGTTTGATTGAGATATACTCCTTAAAGAAATTAACTTTATATTAAGGTAGATTTACTACTCATGTTGGGAATCTATTGATAAAACATTTTTTTCCGGTTGATATATAATGATTGTTGAAGTGCTCCTGTGTGTTATTTGGTTGCCTAATTGTACATTTTTTGTGGAGCCCATATGCGCAAAGTCTTATTCTTTGCTTCAGCGCAGTTGTGTGCTAATGGCATGTTCTTATGAGTTTAATAGTTCTGTGCTTTTAACATGAGAGAGTTTGAGATTTGGGCTTGTTTTTTTCTTTTAAATTGGGCAGGTTTTATGCTGGGTTTGGGCTGGAAACTAACAGTGAGATACGGCAACCTGTAGTGCTGTGTCTTGACTCAAAAGTCAAGCATACGCTACACACTGATAAACATGAGCACTGGTGTCAGACTGAACACTGACTGAACTAAAATTCATACTAGCAGAGGTTCTGTAATTACAGCAGCTAGGGAGCACAAGGATCAGAACAAAGCAGAGTTCCCTTCTACCTGCAAGTAACCCAACCCAAGTTTCTTCAATTTGACAGTTTTACTCATTGGTTCTGCTCCTTGTGCTCCTAGCTGTTGTAGGGTGAATGTTTACTCCAGTGTTGACTTAAATGCTGACATTTCAAACAGAAATTAATAGCGCTACTTCCAGCTCGCTCTCGTTTGCTTCGTTGTCACTTCTTATAATTATTTGGTAATAAGACCGAATATCCATCCCGCACTACCGACACCGACGGTGTCCACAGCTGAGCTGCCGCATCTCTGAAGGCTATGAATGCATGATCCAGTGACCTGCGCCTCTCCAGCTGTAATTGGCTAGCATGTTGCCTTCAGTTGTTGATTTGATTGGTTGAATTGTATGATTGACAAATCAGTTACTGTTTGTTAACCATGCTGCGGTCACCCCAGGTTCTTTTACTGAATAATGTGGTGTTTCTACTGTAGACTTCTGTAGGAGTAAAAAGATAGTACTAATAGAACGTTGGTCACTCCGAGGTAAGAAAAACAAAACAAAACAAAAAAATAGCTTCCAGTCCAGGGCGGCGCCCATGCCGCCGGGTCTGCCACAAGCTCTTCGGTCCGAATGGCAGGGATTGGTCAGAGCATTGGTCCTGCCCACACCCCCCTCTGTCCCTCGAGTTACGTGGGTATCATCTTATCTATTGGTTGTCCCACATGCCAATCATTGTGACACACACACGTTATGCCAGTGCATGTGCACGTTCCTTGTTGGTTTCTGCATGCTGACTGCGCATGTGCACTTCTAGTGTCTTTGTATCCAATTAGCTTTAGTGTTAATCGCTCATTGTGTTTCAGCTGCTCTCACGGTATACTTTGAAAATGGCTAAGAGTCGCAAGAAGCAAACTGACAGGTTTATGAGAAGAAGAGGGAGGCCTCAGAAGAAAGAAAAAAGACCAGCTTGTATTTGGGAGATTTTGTTCATGTGATCTCCCTTAGGAGCGGAAGATCACGTAACATGGTCTTGCACATGTGCAGTTATTCAAAAAGGGACTTGGGCATTTCTTACTTACATTTCCATAAAAATCGTAGATTCTCCCTTTTAGGACAATGCCACTGCAACCTTAAACCAAGCTTACTCTTCTATTTCCACTTTGTCCTATAACACAGTCGATAAACTGGTAAATAATTTTTAGATAACTCCAATTAAAGTGAAGGTTGTACACTACTTAAGAAAAGTTGTAATAGGATTCCATAGTCTTTCAAAGTTCTGTACTTTCATTTATAGTTTAACAGTTATTTTTTCCATTATGTAGACAGGTTTAATTCTTTTGTATCCAGTGGTCTATATTTGGTGAATCAGGCTTCATCCAGTTGACTGTGATCATCTTCCTGGCTAGCATCACAAGAATATGTAGCGGAGTCTTTTGATCACCGGTAAAGCAGTCAGGAAACACCTCAAGTATAAAGACCATAGGATCCAGAGGCACATTAATCTTTTCTACTCTCTCCAGCGCCTCTTTAACATTTTCCCAAAAACTTTGAACCTGAGGACAGTCCCAGAATATGTGGGTCTGATCCCCCACTTTACAACACCTCCTCCAACATTTATCAGTAATATTGTTCTTGGAGAGAAAACGTTTAAGTGGAGTCTGACAGAATTGTAACTTACAATTCCAGTCAAATTTCCTCAGAAGTTCTAAAAAAAGTAAAAAACAAAACAACTGGACTTGTTTTCCGTAGTTTGAAGACGTTTCGATTCCTATCCAGGCAGCTTTCTCAATTCAAAAAGTCTGGAGTAATGTGGAGCATTGAGCTTTATACTACTGCCCAACAAAGGCCTTGTAATGGCTTAGATAACATGCAAATCTGTCTGTGTATTCCCCCAGTCCATAAAAACCACAATGATCAAACCACTGTTGGAAAAGAACAGCTTGGACAACATACTACTGCAAAACTACAGGCCGATCTCAAATCTCTCATTTATTAGTAACATTATTGAAAAAGCTGATGTTTCAAAAATGAAATACATTCTTAACAATTAGAAACTTTAACATTTTGCAGTCAGGTTTCTGTGCTCACCACAGCACAGAAAATTAAGTCTAGACAAAAGTTCAAGCTGGAAGACTCACCCCTGATGCACCTGTCCCTGATGACCTCTTCATCCAGCCACATGTCAGCCAGTCTGTGTTAGTCTGCGGCTTCATCCTATCATCCCACAAGACTTTGCTTATAAGGCTCTCCACCTGGGGATTCTTCAGCTGAGCTTTGATTGACCATCAGCTGAGCTTCTTCATTGAATTTAGCTGCAACGTGTCCGACATCAAGTCTGATCATCTGCCCGATTCCCAGAGTTGTCTCGTCATGATTCCTGACCCTCCCTCCTCCAGCTCTACTGAGCGAGCGTTCGTTTTGCAACCTCGCCTCTTGGCTACCTCTTCAGTTTCACAGCTTAGAGCTGTGACTTTTCCGGCCTGGATTCCTGCATGCATGGTTACACCTCTCCCTCCTTCCTCCCTTCTCCCCCACCTGCTATCTCCATCTCCAGGAGTTCACCTCCACGCTGCCACATCATAGCTCCTCCATCAAGGTGAGATGTATCACTCCATTCATATTTCATGTCTAAAAATCATCAACTGTTTAAGCATTTCTTGTTTCCCATACTTGCATGCTCACTTGTAAGCTCCATGAGTCTGCAGGTGTAGTTCATTAATTCGTATTCCATTCTAACATCTCCTGAGGTTGAACAACATGTCGCTTTTCGAAGGGCTTTTCTTACATCTTTAGAAGATAAAATTTATACCACTAAGTTGCCAGAACTTGGCAGGTCCAGTAGGTTTGTCCTCTATAGGCGCCCCGAGGTTAGAGCTTGCTCACTTACATTGATTTAGGGAGTAAAAGACACACCTGCTCGCTCTCTGTGATATCTCATAATATTACAGCTCCAAGCTGGGATCGAATCGCGCACCTTGTGTTTTAGTTCTGCCAGATAGAGCTAGGTCTAGTGTTATCCTTGCTGGCTGAAGGATTAATATGAATCTTTTCGGTTCAGTAAATTAACAGTTTCAGGGAGCTTTTATTTGTAATTTTGTTTAAAAAACAAACAAAAAAACTCCCATTATTCCTGAATATGCTTCCTTTAAACTTAAAACTTTAAAGTAAGCTGTCATCTATACCGCTTGAATCCTCCTTAACACCCACTCTCAGGGTTTTATAGTCAAGCACATTCACGCTTTCCCCATACTGCGCACATAAATGAGAAGTGGTTGTTCGCCGCCCATTAGGAGGTTTACAATGGTCTTATGATAGGGCATTTAAATCACCGCTTTACTCTTTTGGGTTAACCCACTGGGGATAGCTACTTGCAAATATTCAGGAAAGTGGCATAATTGACTTTTCCCTTTTCAGCTCCAGGGTATTCCGCAATATAGTATTTCTAGTCACGTACTGCCTAATCACATTTCATCCATCTCCTATACCTTTGTAGTTTACTACTTTGATCTAACCCGGCACATAAACCTGCAAACCTGCTCCTCTCTTCCTTCGCCTTGTCATGTACTGTCTATTCATTTCATCTTGCCCTGTCGGGCACAGTTCAAGTAAACATCCTCTCTACGCATTGTCAAGCATTATCAACTCCTCACATTGTTGTCAACATTCATCCTCTCCTCTCTACTCCTTGTCAACCCTCCCCTCTCAATGGCATGCTCCTTTGCAGACCCGGCGGTATGGGCGGGCATTGGGGGGCCGTGCCAGCCCGCTGAGCCAGCTGTGCCCGCCCTGGACTGGAAGCTGTCTTTTTTTTTTTTTACCTCGGAGTGGCCATCGTTCTGTTAGTACTATCTTTGATTTGTCAATCATACAATTCAACTAATCAAATCAACAACTGAAGGCAACATGCTAGCCAATTACAGCTGGAGAGGGGCGGGTCTCTGGGTCAGACATTCTCAGCCTTCAGCAACGCTGCGGCTGTGGTCACCGTCGGTGTCGGTAGTGCGGGATGGATATTCGGTCTTATTACCAAATAATTATAAGAAGTGACAACGAAGCAAACGAGAGCGAGCTGGAAGCAGCGCTATTAATTTCTGTTTGAAACATCAGCATTGAAGTCAACACTGGAGTAAACATTCACGCTAGGAGGGTTACCTTACACTCAGTTTTTGGATCAACTGTCAGACTTCTTATCTGATTTGGTGTTAAATACTGACAAGGTTATTATAGTGGGTGATTTTAACATCCATGTTGACACTGAATGTGATAACCTTAGTGTAGCCTTTAAAACTATCCTAGATTCAATTGGTTTTGCTCAAAATGTGCATAAGCCAACGCACTCTCGGCTCCATACTTTGGACCTTGTGCTGACATATGGCATTGATTGTGAAGAACTAACAGTATTCTCTCACAACCCTGTCCTATCTGATCATTTTTTAATAACATTTGAGTTTAATCTAACCGATTTCTCCACCCCCAAAAGAGGGTTCCATTATAGTAGATCTTTATCGGATAATGCTGTATCAAAACTTAAAGAGTCTGTCCCCCTCTTAATATCTTCAGTATTGCAGAAATGCCCTGTAGATGGCAGCAATGCTGTTTCTTCCCATTCACAAATAGATACATTTGCTAACAGTGTGACTTCCTCATTGCGTTCTGCATTAGATAATGTAGCTCCCTTGAAAAAGAAGGTGATAATTCACAGGAAGCTGGCTCCCTGGTTTAATTCAGAGCTGCGTTCCTTGAAGCACAATGTTAGGAAATTGGAGAGAAAATGGCGCTCTACACACCAAGAGGAATCCTACTTAATCTGGAGGGACAGTCTATTGTTGTATAACAAGACCCTTCGCAGAGTTAGAGCAGCATATTTTTCATCTTTAATTGAAGAGAATAAAAATAATCCTAGATTTCTCTTTAGTACAGTTGCCAAACTTACTCAGAGCTGCAGCTCTGTTGATCCACCCATTCCCTTAGCTCTTAGTAGTAATGATTTTATGGGATTCTTCATAAATAAAATTGATGCCATTAAAAATAAAATTATTGGCATCCTCCCAAACATGATTACCTCATCCCCAGTAAGTAAGGCAGCATTGGAGGAATCTTTAGAACCTGCGCTGTGTCTGAACTGTTTAGAAGCAGTAGAGCTTTCTGAGCTATCTAAAATCTTAGCTTCATCTAAACCTTCTACCTGTATGTTAGACCCAATCCCAACCAAGTTGTTTAAGGAGGTATTCCCTTTGATCAGTGGTCCTATTTTAGACATGATTAATCTATCCTTAGTAAATGGATATGTACCACAGGTTTTTAAAGTAGCTGTTATTAAACCTTTACTTAAGAAACCTTCTCTTGATCAAGATGAGCTAGTAAACTACAGACCTATATCTAATCTTCTTTTCTTATCTAAAATTCTTGAGAAAGTAGTTGCTAATCAACTTTGAGAACATTTACAAAGCAATGACCTACTTGAGGAGTTTCAGTCAGGCTTCAGAGCTCATCATAGCACTGAAACGGCTCTGGTGAAGGTCACTAATGATATTCTCATGGCCTCAGATAATGGACTTGTGTCTGTACTTGTCCTGTTAGATCTTAGTGCTGCATTTGATACAGTTGATCACAATATTCTCCTACAAAGACTTGAACATACTGTAGGGATTAAGGGGAAAGCATTAGGCTGGTTTAAATCTTATCTGTCGGACAGATTGCAGTTTGTTCATGTTAATAATAAATCTTCCTCAAACTCTAGGGTCACCTGTGGAGTACCACAGGGTTCAGTCCTTGGACCAATTCTCTTTACTATATATATGCTTCCGATCGGCAAAATTATCAGACAGCATGGGATTAATTTCCACTGTTATGCTGATGACACTCAGCTATATCTATCCATAAATCCTGATGAATCCAATCAATTACTTCGACTGCAGTCATGTCTTGATGACATCAAAAGCTGGATGACTTTAAATTTCCTGCATCTAAATTCTGACAAGACCGAAGTTGTAATCTTTGGGCCAGAGTCCTCAAAAAATAAACTTCTTAACCAATCACTTAATCTGGATGACATTAACTTGGCCTCTGGTAATAAAGTAAAAAACCTTGGTGTTATTTTTGACCAAGACATGTCATTTAAATCCCATATTAAACAGGTTTCCAGAGTTTCTTTTTTTCACCTCCGGAATATCGCCAAAATTAGAAACATTCTGTCCAGGAGTGATGCTGAAAAACTAGTCCATGCATTTGTTACTTCAAGGCTGGACTATTGTAATTCTTTACTATCAGGAAGTCCACAAAATGCAATTCAAAGTCTTCAGCTGATCCAAAATGCTGCAGCAAGAGTTCTGATGAAAATCAACAAGAGGGATCATATTTCTCCAATTTTAGCTTCCCTTCATTGGCTTCCTGTTAAATCAAGAATAGAATTTAAAATTCTTCTTCTAACGTATAAAGCCCTTAATAATCAAGCTCCATCATATATCAGAGCTCTGATTACTCCGTATGTTCCTAACAGAGCACTTCGCTCTCAGACTGCAGGTCTGCTGGTGGTTCCTAGAGTCTCTAAAAGTAAAATGGGAGGCAGATCCTTTAGCTATCAGGCTCCTCTCCTGTGGAACCAACTCCCAGTTTTGGTCCGTGAAGCAGACACCCTGTCTACTTTTAAGACTAATCTTAAAACCTTCCTTTTTGACAAAGCTTATAACTAGAGTGGCTCATGTTACTCTGAGCTACCTTTATAGTTTTGCTGCTATAGGCTTAGGCTACTGGAGGACATCAGGGCCTATTTTTCTCACTCTACTGATTTCTACTGTTCTCCAGTCTACTGTTCTCCAGATTTGCATTGCATTACATTGAAATGACTGTTGTCATTTCAGCTTTTAACTTTTTGTTCTCTCTCTTTTTTCTTCATAGTAGGTACACCTGGTCTGACGTTCTGTTGACTGTGAAATCATCCAGGGAGGACAGATCACCGACTATTACCATCTAATGTAGAACAGATTACTAGATCAATGTGTGCTTCTGTGCTTTTTTGTCTCTCTTGTTGTGTCTCTGCTCTGTCTTCTGTAACCCCAGTCGGTCGAGGCAGATGACCGTTCATACTGAGCCCGGTTCTGCCGGAGGTTTTTTTTTCCCGTTAATGGGTGGTTTTTCTTCCCACTGTCGCTTCATGCTTGCTCAGTATGAGGGATTGCAGCAAAGCCATGTACAATGCAGACGACTCTCCCTGTGGCTCTACGGTTCCCCAGGAGTGAATGCTGCTTGTCGGGACTTTGATGCAATCAACTGGTTTCCTTATATAGGACATTTTGACCAATCTGTATAATCTGACCCAATCTGTATAATATGATTGAACTTGATTTTGTAAAGTGCCTTGAGATGACATGTTTCATGATTTGGCGCTATATAAATAAAATTGAATTGAATTGAAAAGTTAGCTACGACAGCTAGGAGCACAAAGAGCAGAACCAATGAGCAGGGCTCTCAACTCTCACGCATTGACCGTGTGACACATGCATTTCACTGACTTCACGCGCAAACATGGCATTTCTCACGCATAAAAATCACAAAGCCCATCTGGGCTGCGGACGACAAAACTCCGGCTTCTGTTGAGCTGTTTCGCTTCTTTCACAGCTTGTGGCCATCCGTAATTCCTGCTGCAGTTCGTGTTAACAGAGCGATTAGTTATGAATAATTTTTTACATTGTTTTCAAGCTGTATGCGAAACGAAATTTCGTTCTGTACGCACTCTGTGCATACAAAATGACAAATGAAGTTGTCTAAGTCTAAGTCTAAGTCTCTAAGTCTAAGTTTTAGTCTTAACCAGTGGTGAAAGTAAGCCGGTACGGTCCTGTACTGCGTACGCAAGAGGAAAGGGGGTGGGGGAAGAGCTGCTGCCAGATATTGCTTTCATTCCGAACCAGGCATGGCTGCACTCTGGATCATAAAACAGTTCTGCTAACCAGATGCAGTTTAATACGCCACTTTGTTTATAAGTTTCGTTTGTATTAATTCTGCATTTTTTAACTACATGCAACGTATTTCTGTGCCTCAGCGCTTGCTCCTCTCCCCCCTCCTTTTCCTTGGAGCCAGTTGCTTTTCTCACAATTCAAAACGTGAATCACTACGTTTAATGTCCTCACATCTGTAGCAAAGTGTGCCAGTTAAAGTCAATAGGAGAGTTAGTAGCTGTGTTTCATGCTCTTTTGTTTTTAACAACATTAGAATCAGTGGCGCTTCGGTGGGCATGCTGCCTTGCGCTTTAGTTCAGGTGCGCAAAATTATGTTACATGTAAATTTGGTGCGCACTTTTAAGGGTCATTTTAAAGAACTTGTAACATCAGGGGCTTGATCTCAGACCCGTCAGTCCCCCTGTTTCCTCTAAAGGAGCCCTTTACAGTCTTTATTTATGCATTTTCCCCACTGCTTATCCCTCGCACGCAGCGCACCAACGGGGGTAAAATCCGCCCACCTCACCGCCCAGAGCGCACTGACGAGACAAATACAGATTTGTCTGGTCAGCGCGGCGACTGAGATGAGAAACCTGTCGCTGTGAAAGGTGATGATAATGGTTATAAACTGTAACAGTCTAGAAGTGTATTGAGCTGAAAAGAGGGAGACATCAGCAGCTGGATCGTGCGTAAAGAGGCAGCGGGAACCTCTGTGTGCTTCAGTGTTGCTGCTGAGGGGAAACTGTCGGATAAGCCATATGCCGTATAGGCTTGATGAAACTCAGCCTGATTCACCAATCAGGTTATAGATCTACAATGAAACAAACCCATAGATGAATCTGTAACTGTGTAATAATTCAGTAAATAACTTAAAACTACTTTATTTTATTCAGTATTATTTGAACAATTGTGTGTTTTTTATGTTTTAATCCACTAACTGAACAATAAAGTATTAACACATTTTTTTCTCTTTTTAACAAAAGTAATACATGTCTACTTCAATGTCTGGTGGGATAAAAATGAGATGGAGTTGACTCCACCGGCTCTTCCAGGGTCCAGTTAGCCCACCCCAAACAAGCCCCGCCCCCAATATTAGCATAATCTCACTCTTAATTTTTGATAAAAGTTGAGAGGTCTGCCACTGAGTAAAACTGCCAAAGTGAAGAAACTTGGATTACTTGCAGGTAGAAGGGAACTCTGCTTTGTTCTGATCCTTGTTCTCTTAGCTGCTGTAATTACAGAACCTCTTCAAGTATGAACTTTTACTTCAGTCAGTGTTCAGGCTGACACCAGCACTCATTTTTATCAGCGTGTAGCGTATGCTTGACTTTTCAGTCAAGACACAGCACTACAGGTTGCCGTGTCTCACTTAGTTTCCAGCCCAAACCAGCATAAAACCTTCCCAATTTAAAGGAATAAAACAAGCCCAAATCTCAAACTCTCATGTTAAAAGCACAGAACTATTAAACGCATAAGAACATGTCATTAGCACACAACTGTGCTGAAGCAAAGAAAAAGAACTTTGCACGTACGGGCTCCACACAAAATATACGATCAGACAACCAAATTACACACAGGATCACTTTAACAATCATGATATATCAACTGGAAAAAAAAAAGCTTATCAATACCTTCCCAACATGAGTTGTAAATCATGAGTTGTTTTGTAGGGTGGGCATTATAAGCTTATTGCTTCTGCCAATACATCCTTTTTCAGACAGTTTTCTTAATTTATGTTACAAGGACATATATTGTGATTTATTATATAGTTGTGTGTCTGAAATAAATAAATTCAAAATTTATTTCTCTTACAGGACTCAATCAAACATTCTTTCACACGACCTCTTTCACACGGCCATGAAATATTTTTAAGTTGATCAGTAGAACTCAACCCCTCTTGGGGCGTTTACATTGACCAAACACTTGATTAACCATTATTCTTTTCTTGTTTTATTATAACAATCAGTATTAATTATTTTAACTATTATTCATTGATGATTTCAGATTCGACAGATTTCACTCATTTCAAAAATAAATTGACCAGTAAAATGAGTTCAATGAGATGGCATTTTTTTTAAATGGTTTTAGTTTTCTGCCAGACATTGACAACTATTTTGATATATTTTGTAAGTAATTCTTTCCAGAAACCAACAAATGTTGTGAAAAGCTTCCCAAATTTTTATAATCTGCCCATAAGCTATTTTTGTTCCAGCTCAATGTGTTCAAAAGAAGTATAATTGGGTGGAAACCTCCCTAATTTGGCAACACTGACTACACTATTGCTTTTTGTTTGTTCGGTTTTTTTTTAGATTTTGGGATTTCTTTCTCAGCACTGTAGAAGTAGTCACAGAGCCACTGTTCAGCCTGAAGCATATAAAATGTTTCTTGAAAAAGTGTGCCCCGATAAAAAAATGGAATGTGCCCCCCTGTAATTTGTTTCCGCAGCCGGGTCTGCTCCTTTGCCTCATGCATAAGCTTGTCACCTTGCTCACATGGCTGTCGTTTTCAGCTCCTGTCATTCATGGTTTTCTCTGCCTCGACCTCAGCACCCCCCTTTTTTATTGGGGGGGGGGCTTCTTTAATCCAAACTCATTCTCAGACCTTGCCTATGTATATTCTGAGCTGGTGTCTCACCAAAAAACTCATTATGGTTACATGGTGATGATGAAGACTCTTGATTCCTGATTGTTTTTGTGTGTCCTGGGTCAAGCAGACAGGTGTGCATTTTCAGCTATTTCTAGATATGGGCCACATGCCTTTCAAGAGCAGGCTTTAAATTTTCTTAAACAAGTCGTAAAATAATTTTTTCACAAATACTTTTTGTTTTACAGTTGTGTAAACAAACAAAATGAGATTTAAAGATCCAGCCAAATCTTCCGGAAATATTTAACAGCAGGCAGTCATTTTTTGTCCTGCCCCCTCATGGCTGTTATTGTTGGAAACTAGAGGATCCTATCTTTCCAACAAGGATTTGGGGTTATTGTCTGACCATTTTTGGTGACACAATTTCCGTGCATAGCACAGGCATGCTCCGTGCGTAAAATCTGTAGACATGGCTACATTGAAATCAGATCACTTTACGCATGGCTGCAAGTGTAGATTGCTCCGTTTGCTCGTTTCTTTTCTGATCATCAAATATATTAATGGCACAGAAGAAGACAATTACTGTTTGGAAAGCTTTGGAAGAAATTTGGTAAACCAGTGACGAAGAAGTCAAAGAGTCTTCAGACAGCAGCTTGAATTTTGAAGTGGAAGAAGATGAGGAAATGCTTCTGAGAGACCCAGTTCATGAGTAAGTTGTGCTGTAACATTTTATTTCCAGCATTTTTACATTATGTGTCTGCTATTTCAGAAAGAGGGCACATGGATATAGAAGGAAATAATGCTGATCTTGTAATCAGAGAACTTTGCTATGAACTCCCATTATATAGGTTTTACATCATCCACATCATTACAACATTTTTTATCTGGCTATAATATATAATTTGTTTTCTTTTAATCATAAAACTTTGTAATAAACTACTTTTTCTATATTTTCACAGCTAGGAGTTCGTAGGACCATCTAGAACACAGCAGACCCTGCCCCTCGCCATTTCAGCTGAGCCTTTATCTTCTTCAAGGAGAGATGTCTATTCTGCAAAGAACTGCACTTATGAACTGAATATGTCATAACTGTGTTAGAATGTTGTTCCTATGATTAGTATATGTCAGTGTCAGGCACAACTTCAGAATCAGAATCAAGTTTATTGCCAAGTAGGTTTGCACTTACAAGTAATTTGACTTGGTGTTGATTGTGCAGACAAAACACAATAGATATATATACAGAGAGCTATATACACGGTACACTGTGCGTTAATGTAACGCAGAAGGTCTGGAGATGCTACGTTGGTGTAGCTTGTTGGTCATTAACGGGGGAGGGAGAGAGGCAGTGTCCAGTGTCCCGAGCTGCTCTTGGCCTTGTTGATAAGGCTGGTACCGGATGTGAAGAAACTGTTCTTGTGACGTGAGGTTTTGGTCCTGATGGATGGAAGTATCTGAAATATTTTGTGACTGGGGTGCGAGGGATCAGCCACAATCTTCCCTGCACGCCTCAGAGTCCTGGAGGCGTACAGGTCCTGGAGACACTGCATGAAAAGTGTGATTTTCGTCACTATGCGGCACTGTAGATTGTCGTGGAAGTTCAGGTTAACGGGTGTTCACGGTAATTTGCAGGCAACACCGAAAACTGCCATGAATTGTCAGAAATTGATGTTGGCCTTGCTTGGCAGTTGTCCCCCCATGACCCCCCTCCTCCTAATTTTAGGGGAGGCTTTAACATGTAAATAAAAATGCTGTGAGCTATAAAAATGCAAATCAGGGTTGCAGGGGGAATTTTACCAAGGACAAGTTGGCGGCTCTGCAGTCGAACAACTGTGCGGGAGAGACTAACTCCAAGAAGAGAAGACGGGTGCACAATCCCAAGCTTGCGGTAAGAATATATGTTCGATGACTGCTAGCTAAGCTAAAAGTAGCCTAGCCTAAAACCAAAGCTAAGAGTAGCCTAGTAGCCTTGCAAAAGAACAAGCTTTGTTAAAGTGTATTTTTTTGTCATTTACAGGAAGCAGTACGCCGTCTTCACAACTCGGAGACAAATTGCAGGCGCTATGAACCGGAGCAAGGGTAAGATTTAAAGAATATGCTTTCATTCTGCGGAAAAAGGAAATACATACGTATAGATACCATAGGATAGATACCAATCATAACTGTACATTTTGTTTTCACAGACTAATATCGCCTCATAATGAGGCGGTGACCTCCTATTTGCTCGGAGCAATATCTGCAAGTCCAGATTTACACGATGTTGATAAAGACGACATTGTGTGTAAGTGACTTGTTTTTACTGTTTCTCTTTCCTTGTTTAATGTTACTGTGACTTGCGTTTGATTTTTATTCATACCACTCTCATTTAATTGTTTTCCAGCTGCTAGTAAGACCTATTATAAGACGGTACGCAGGAGCTTTAGATTTACCCAGCCAGAAAACTCATTGCGGGCGGAAGCTGCGAAGAGTTCAGCTCGGAGTCGAGCGAGAAGAAACAGGGTAAGACTTTATTTGGTGACTATTTTTCAGGTGCATTGATAGATGTGTTGTGTCCATACGCAGTGCATCCCATCGCACAGTACTGATTCATTGTTTTTTTTACAGCTGCTGGAATCGAGACAGAGTGTGCTAGCAGATGACGAGGTGGAACTCTGGAAGTCCGCCACCGTAGACCTTATGTCTGACGAAGAAGATGGCGTTGTTGGCGGGGTCTCTGGATGGATTGTACGACCGCCGTCATTTCGTAGGCCGGATCTCTCTGAACTCTGTGTGAAGCTGCAGTCCCGGTTAGAGGCAACGCCGAAGTACAGAGCCACGCACAGTAGGCGTCTGCACATCGGACCTGCCTCGGAAAGAACGCCGCCAGTTACCTACAACCCCGAGGAGGCAAACGGACAGTTCACGGAGTTGTAGTTTTTGGATAATCCTCTACCGTGTGGGCAGATCCTCGCGTTGTATATAGTTGTGTTTGTTTTAATAAAGCTCTTTCTTTGCATAAACATCTTCCTGGCAAATGTTCATTTCCTCTATAAATTCATTCATGTCCTTGATGGTAGCCTAATAATAGTGTAGTAGCCTACATAGGATAACATGAATATACAATATACAGCATATATATATATATATATATATATATATATATATATATACACACACATTGTTATTGGGGATCTGCCAACCAATCACGAGTGATTTTACTTGTTTGAAAGTTGTGGTTTCATCCAATACTGAGTAAGGATATTCAAGCCAGGCTTGGCCAGCCGCGGTTTCGCTGCATTCATATGCTAATTAGGTCCATTAGCACCCTGAAAGCTCTCCATACGTCATTGTCCGGTTCCGACAATTTGTGGCACTGACAAACGCCGACAAGCACGGGTTGCAAATTGTCGTCAACTACCGAAAATTAGGGAGATTTCCGGTCGTTTACGGGGACGAAAATCACACTTTTCATGCAGTGAGAGATGGAGGATTGAAGCCAATCACCTTCTCTGCAGACCGGATGACACGCTGCAGTCTGCCCTTGTCCTTGGCGGAGGTACCAGCGTACCAGATGGTGATGGAGGAGGTGAGGATGGACTCAATGATGGAGGAGTAGAAGTGCACCATCATTGTCCTTGGCAGGTTGAATTTCTTCAGATGCCGCAGGAAGTACATCCTCTGCTGGGCTTTCTTGGTCAGGGAGTTGATGTTCAGCTCCCACTTTAGGTCCTGGGAGATGGTAGTTCCCAGGAAGCGGAAAGACTCCACAGTGTCAATAGTGCTCCGCGCTCGTGACGTCACCATCTCATTAATATTCATGAGCAACGCCGCTAAGGTAGGCCAAACAGTGTCAGAGCGCAAGTAGCAACCAGCCATTACACGTGCAACACATAAAAGGATATGACGACTTTTCAGCTGTTAACACTAGAAGTCCCAGAGATACGGGAACCTTCGTCAGCCTCCAGTCCCCCCGACAGTACTTCACAACTCATGAATCCCTGTTCAGATGTAAATGCCCCATTAGCCCTGTCGTTGGAGAACCATTCCACCCCCTTCAGTTTTGGTTTTAGCTCAAACCTCTGTTGACGAGTGTTTTACCTGAGAGCAGGGGGAAAAATCATATTTTTAATATAATATAACTAGGTCTACATCATCTGTGTCGCCAAGACCAAAATAATTTCAGACAGCGGAGCCACCAGCGCAGCGATCAGCTGTATATCTGCATGTGCTGGAACGTTGTAAAGAATGCTTGCAAGAATATTTATACAGTAATGACCATCTGCCCTATTTACTAGGGGGCAAATATAACTCAAGTCACTTCAGCGCGATCTCTCCTCCGCGACGCTGCAGCAGAGCCGCTCCGCTCAGCGCGCGCGCACACACACACACACACACACACACACACACACACACACACACACACGCATATATATACTGCAGGGCCAACTGAGTTTGCAAGCCGAAAAAACTACAAGTCGCCTCCAAAGCTTCCTCTGTTTGGTGGATATTGGTGTGCTGATGACCATCAGAGACTGCACAGTCCAGCAGGGTCGCATAACAGAACATGTGTATGAGCTGATGGCTTTCATTGCAGATCTGTTATTGAAGGCAATGGACCCAGTGTTGGCGCCATGAGGGATTTGTGGTCCAAAGACTTTGGGAATGCACACATCAAAGCCACAATGCCTCGAAACAGGTTTCAAGATATGATTAACAGGCGCGGATTTAGGAAATGTGGGGCCCTAGGCAAAGAAAGGCATGGGGCCCTCTGAATTGTGAAGACAACACATAACAGACCCATTATACAGATACAGAAATTTTAATACAATAGATATACATTATTTGTTCTCCTTTTGTCCTTCTCTTATCCCTTTTGTTGTTGTTTTCCTCTATGTTTTCTTTTGTCCCTTTTTCTAGTAGACAAGCCATGATCTACTTATCTGTTCTCCATTTTTTATTTGAATGAAATAATAGCTGGAAGTAAATCCGTCTCCATTTTTTGGCAAGATCCTGTTCTTCACCTGGAGCGGTCCTCTCAGTACTATTGAGCAGCGTGCATGATCAGACAGCTGGTTGGCCAGAGCTGGGACATCTTCAGGAAGTAAACTGCTGACTGCTTAGCAGCAGAGTGGATGATGCTGGACTCTCTCAGTCTGGTGGAACAACATCATTCTCAAAGCCTGGCTGGATAATCAGCCCCCAGGAACATGGGGGCCCTAGGCAACTGCTTAGTTTCGCCTAATAGTAAATCCACCCCTGACAATAAATATCTGCGCTTCGACAACAAAGACACTCGTTTGGACAAATTTGCTGCAATTTCAAACATCTGGCAACAGTGTGTCCTACAGTCCAGGGCAACATATTCCTGTTGATGAGCAGTTATTTCCATCAAAGGTTCGTTGTCCCGTTCTGCAATACATTGCATCAAAGCCTGATAAATTTGGAATTAAGTTTTGGATTGCAGTGGATCTGGACACAAAATACACGTGTAATGCTATCCCCTATTTGGGAAAAGATCCCTCCCGCCCCACAGGAGAAAGGCTGTCTGAGAACGTTGTTGTGAAACTGATGGAGCCATTTATGGACCAGGGCAGGACTGTAACTATGGACAATTTGATTAACTTTGTTAGAGGTTTATGCAGGAAAAGGCAATACAAGAAGAAAATATGAGACAGCATCGTGAGATGAAGAGACGCTCTCATGGTCAAACAACACAGTGCCAGGTGCGCAATCTCTGCAACAGGAACCACAGCACTGAGTGTTGTGTGCACTGCGCAAAGTATACCTGTCGCAAATGCAGGAAGGACTCACCTTGGGTTTGTGGAAACAGCTAAATGGGACAATTGTAGCTTCATATGTAGTGCTTTTCCTTGGGTGAAATCAATGTTACTCCAATACTGAAGTCATACTGTTTGTCATTTTCTAAGCTGAAATGTTGAATGACATGAAAAGGCGAGACAAGACAAAATACAATTATTCTCTAAGTTGTCTAAGAGCTTTGCAATATAAATGAGTCTGTTGGTGAATGGACAATGTAAATAGGCTCTGCCTTGCCTTGTTGGAAAAGCATGGCTATGACCTGTTCTCAGCTCAGGAACTAGAACCCGTCACAGGTTATTTGCATTACAATAGGGACAGTTAGCAAGGTAGAGTGAATACACAAACCTGAAGAGGGAGGGGGGCTTGCAAGAAAACTGAAATTCTCTGGGACTTCTAGTGTTAAACTATCACAAGAAGACGTCTCAGGTGCCCAGTTTACTGGTAGAATTGTTGAACAACATACCAACGTTCAGCTCAAACGATGGCCTGAATATCGATGGCTTAGAAAGACTGGAAAACGGGCCGAGTTGATAGAACGGTAAGTCGATGTTTTTCTCCTGCTCGGCTGTCATGGCCTCATCGGTCATTTTGTCTGTTTGTAAACACCGTCCAGGAATCGGTATATTTTGCCAATCGCTAGCTACAAAATAACTGTTACATCTCAGAACATTTCCCTTAATGGTTGAGGTTTATTTTGGTCAGCAAGTTTAGTGGCCTGGATCGTTTAGAATCGATTGAATGTTGCAGTTCAATCTCGGAGTAAATTTCAATTCAAAAATAAATTCATGGCATATGTACGTGAATTTGGTAACTTTTTCCGGGTTGAACTGTTGTGAAGGCCGACCGCACAAGTGTACCCATCACACACATTTCTCCTTGGCAGTTTTGAGTTTCGGGAAATTAATGAAGAAAACATCCTTCATATGCTGCCTATCAGCGTACCTCGAGTCACTGTTGCACGTTCCATAGCAACAATGTTTAAAAACCATGGTTAGTAGACGTATTAAACTGGGAAATAGCAGTCGTTTTAGCGAGTAAAATCCAGTGTAATGTACAGTGAAATAGTGGAGGACACCGCAGGTTTGTCCTACCTCGTACCACGTGATATGACGTCACACTTCTAAAAATAGACCGCTCGCGGAGCGCTATTGTGGAGTCACAGAGGGAGATGGGGATAGCTGGGGCTGAGTTCTTCCTGAAGTCCACAACCATCTCCACTGTTTTTATAGCGTTGAGCTCCAGGTTGTTCTCCCTGCACCAGGTCACCAGATGGTCAGCCTCCCACCTGTAGGCGGACTCGTCACCACCAGAGATAAGTCCGATGAGAGTGGTGTCGTCCGCAAACTTCAGAAGCTTGACAGACTGGTGACTGGAGGTGCAGCTGTTGGTGTACAGGGAGAAGAGCAGAGGAGAAAGAACACAGCCCTGGGGGGAACCAGTGCTGATGAGCTGTGAGTCGGAGAAATGTTTTCCCAGCTTCACACGCTGCTTCCTGTCAGACAGGAAGTCTGTAATCCACCTGCAGGTGGAGTCAGGCACACTTAGCTGGGAGAGCTTCTCCTGAAGCAGAGCTGGCATGATTGTGTTGAAGGTTGAGCTGAAATCCACAAACAGGATCCTGGCGTAGGTACCTGCGGAGTCCAGGTGCTGGAGGATGTAGTGAAGGGCCAAGTTTACAGCGTCATCTGCCGACCTGTTGGCTCTGTAGGCAAACTGTAAGGGGTCCAGGAAGGGGTCAGTGATTTCTTTCAGGTGTGAGAGCACAAGGCGCTCAAAGGACTTCATAACCACAGAGGTCAGGGCGACGGGTGTAAAGTCATTAAGTCCTGTGAACCTTGGCTTCTTGGGAACGGGGATGATATTGGAGTTTTTGAAGCAGGCTGGCACGTGACATGTCGCCAGTGAGGTGTTAAAAATGTCTGTGAACACTGGCAACAGTTGATTAGCACAGTGCTTTAAGGAGGATGGAGAGACAGAGTCTGGTCCAGCAGCTTTCCAGGGGTTCTGTCTTTTGAAGAGTTTGTTAACATCTCTCTCATGTATGGAAAGAGTTGTCACTGAGGTGGAGGAGGAGGAGGTGGAGGTGATCTGTTGGGAGGTGTCGTGGGGGGTGGATGCAGGACTGTCCCTTTGTCTGTCGAAACGACAGTAGTAGTTGTTCAGGTCGTTGGCTAAGTGTCGGTCGTTCATGGAGTGGGGGGCTTTAGGCTTGTAATTTGTGATCTGCCTAAGCCCTTTCCAGACAGACGCAGAGTCGTTTGCTGAAAACTGGTTTTGCAGCTTCTCGTTTAGCCTCTTTCACCGCCTTTCTAAATTTGTATTTTGCATCTTTGAATCTGCATTTTTCCCCACTCCTGAAGGCCTCTTCCTTATCCAACCTTAGCCTTCTGAGTTTGGCTGTGAACCAGGGTTTGTCATTATTGTAACTCACCCTGGTTTGTGATGGAACACAACAGTCCTCACAGAAGCTGATGTATGATGTCACAACCTCTGTGTACTCATCCAGACTATTGATAGCAGCCCTGAATACATCCCAGTCAGTAGCATCCAAACACGCCTGAAGATCCTCCACAGCCCCACTGGTCCATTTCTTTTATGTCCTAACTACAGGTTTGCACAGCTTTAGTCTCTGCCTATAAGCAGGAATCAGGTGAACCATGACGTGGTCAGATTGGCCCAGGGCAGCACGGGGGACGGTGTGATAAGCATCTCTGACTGTGGTGTAACAGTGATCCAGAATGTTCTCCTCTCTGGTCGGGCATTTGATAAACTCTATTAATATTAGAGTTTATTAAATACTCTCTATATTTATGAAGTTCATGAGTGAGGTTTCCTTTTTTAAAGTCATCAAGGGCAATAACTAAGGAATCCGGATTTCTCCGCTCCACACTCAGTATCTGGTCTGCGAGCGTGCGCTGTGCAACCTGCACATTTGTATGTGGTGCGATGTAAACACCGACCAGAATGAATGAAGCAAACTCGTGGGGTAAATAAAAAGGCTTACAGTTTATGATGAAGGATTCCAGGTCAGGAGAACAGTGCTGCTGTATCACTGCCACATCGTTGCACCAGCCGGTGTTAATGTAAAAACAGATCCCTTCACCTTTCACTTTGCCGTTAAATTCTGTGTCTCTGTTCGTGTGGAGTTGGAAGCCTGCCAGCTGCAGCGCAGAGTACGGTATTAATCCACACAACCACGTCTCCGTAAAGCACAAAACAGCAGATGAAGAGAAGTCCCTGTTTTTTCCCATCATCAGATGTAATTCGTCCAGTTTGTTGGGTAGGGAACGCACGTTAGACAGGATTATACCCGGTAGCAGTGAGCGGAGTCCGCGTTTCCCTCTCCTCCGGCGTTTCGCTGCGTGAGCAAAGGTAAGCGCACTTTTGACCAGAATGTCCAAAATTTCCAGTGTAGGGAGAAAAAAAGGGGAATATATCCTCTGCTGATGTTGCCCTGATGTTCATGAGCTCTTCTCTGGTGAAAGAGCTCCGAGTATCATCGCAAAAACCAGAGTTAAGTTGTAAAACAAAACAAAAAAGTGTGCACCAACACACCGTGGCTGCCGTCCGCGGCGCCATCCTACATCAACTTAATTTTTAGTCTGGTTTTTAGATAAAATGTATTTGTCAACATATATTTTACTGGTTCTACCGCGACAATGGTGAAAAAGATGAGTCGTATCAGCCACCTTCCAGGCAGCTACGGTCAGCCTCAAGCGCAAGGTTCCGTCTGCTCCAAGACAAAGGAGCAGCTCATCCAGCCCAACAAAAAGAGGGGATAAAAACCTCAAAGCAGGTTAGTCAGGCTACACCTCTGCCTGATGACAGCAAGGATATGTTGCACAGTCCAGATGACCCTGACACTGACATTTTTGTAAATTTTAAGACAGTTTGTTTTCAGTGAAATTCATGTTTGGAGACATAATTATACAATTCATCACGTTTTATATTCACTGTATTGATATTATGCTGTGCACAATGGTACATTTTGATTAAAGACAGGGTTAATCTTATGACCAAAGGCTTTATCATTTGCAGAAAGTGACCTATAATGGAAATCTGCACTTTTATCTGACCAGATTCCCTTTTATGGGGGGAAAACACATTTGGCACATCTGTGCCAAAATGACATGTCCACCTGGCACACTGCCCACTAAAACCTTTGTGGAACAAATATGCTTCAACTGATTCAGTCCAGATTTGTTGCAGTTATTGTCAAGATGTGGATGTATAAAGTCTGAGGCTTCGCTTATATTTTCAAAGGGGTTTTCATGGTGTTTTGCAGTGTTTATTTGGAATAAAATTTAGGCGAGGATAAAACACAGATTTTATTTCTTTGTTTAATCACCTAGAAATCAGATGTGGTGATATTTGCAATAGTGGTTCCATCTGAAAATATTCTTTAATGCCTTTGTGTCATACAAAAACTAACATTTACATTTACTCTTTATGACTTTGGAGCTGTACTTCAAATCACATATGTAATTTCAGGCAAAAATGGCTCCTGAAACCCTCGGGGCTTAAGGGGTTAAGTATTGTTGTCTCAATGCCAAAAAGAGCCCAAACAGATTTTACTTTCACAAGTGGAGCCTTACTGCTTTTGCCATTGTGCTCCACTTGATTTATATATGCAAGAAGCATTATTTGATTTTATGCTGGGACTATTTCATGTTCAAAGGACAAAGAAATCGGAAGGTAGAAGAGGAAAAAAGGAGAGAGACAGATGACACAAAATGCTAAAAGGGAGAAAAGGTGAATGAAAAAGAGGAAAGGAACTGGAGAGAGCAATATAAAATCTTCTGAGTCTGCTTTTACACCTGCAAAGAGATATATAAAAAGAACAGCAAAACCAACTGATAAAGTATCAGTGGTACAAACCTACGCACACCAACACCTATCATACCATCACTGAAGAATATACAGCATTATTTAATATGAAATGTATAAAGTGACAGCTAAAGATAATAATAGGGGTTTTCTGTATAGAAGTTAATCTGTAAGTACCTGAATCCAATTACCTGTAGGTGTTTGCGAGAGTACACTTGTGTATGTAAGGTTTATCCATAAGAAAAATTCTCAATAGTGGTTGTGAGGAGCCAAAGACCCCCCACAGAGCACTGAGGCAGACCCCAGGGAACCAGAACCCCAGATGCCCAAAGGAACCCCCAGAGCAAAGGTGCCCAAGAGGGACCAACACAGAGAACGTTTCCTCCCCCATCCCAGGGAAGAACAGAGAAGAGCCCCAGGAAAGCCCCCCAACAGCCACAATGCCGAAGCCCCCGTGAGCCACGGGGATGAGCCCCTTGGCTATGCTGGCAGCCAGCTATGCTGTGGGCTCAGAGACCCAAGGCCCAGGGGTGCCCCATCCCCTGGCGGGACCCCGACAGAGTCACAAGGACCAAGGCCTCACGAACCAGCCGCCAGGAGCGAGCTGGCACCTACCCAAGCACCCAGCCCCGGACACCGAGGACCACCAGCGCACCAGTGGATCTAGGACGGGGTCAACCAATCAGAGCCCTCCCCACAAGCGCTGAGGTGCTACCTCCCCCACACCTTGCCCTCCCCGCCAGCCCCAGCCAACCACCAGGACCCAACGCCCTCAGCCCAACCAGGCGGCCCGCTCCTCCCCCAGACTCCTGATGGCAATCCGAGAACAGGGGTGTGAGCCTGGCACAGCCCACCCTCCAGATAGTAGCAGGTGCCAGCGCACCTCCCTTTCCCCCCATGTGCCCTGCCCAGAACCCTCTATGTCTAAAAGCGAATGGGGGCAGAGGAAGCCACCAGGGGTGAGGTCTACATAATCAGCCACCCCAGATGCCTCCCCCTCAAAGTGTCTAAGATTTATAATAAAATTGGAATCAAGGACATCACCAGACAGCGGGGCTGGGAATTCCTCCCCGCTCCTCAGCGACGCCCCTTCCCCTAGACGTCCTACATAGACATTTAGGGGAAGGGGTAGAGCACATAACCCCAGTTCTAAAGTCATTACACTGGCTCCCTGTATCTCGGAGAATACATTTTAAAATACTTCTAGTATTAGTCTATAAATCCCTGAATGGCTTAGCACCTAAATACATAGACTTGTTATAAGTGCATCAACCCTCCAGACCACTAAGGTCTTCTGGCTCCAGACTACTCTGCATACCTAGAACACGAACTAAACACGGAGAAGCAGCATTTAGTTCCTATGCTCCACTTATCTGGAACAAACTTCCAGAAAACTGTATAAGTGCGGAAAGCCTGAGTTCTTTTAAATCAAGATTAAAAACACATTTGTTTAGGATTGCCTTTGACTGTTCTACTGAAAAATCATTAGTTCAACTTTTTTAGTCCAACTGTTTTTAATGTTCTATTTTGTTTCTACATTTTATTCCTACTTGCTTTTATTCTGTTTTATTTTCCTATATTTTAATCATGTAAAGCACTTTGCATTGTCTCTGTACTGAATTGTGCTATATAAATAAATTTGCCTTGCCTTGCCCTTGCCTCACATATGTGGCAGCATGATGGAGCAGGTAGAGGGAGGTGTCCAGGGTCTGAGAGCCAAGCGTAAACCAAGACCAAAGAGATGCCCCCCCCCCTGAAGGGGAGAGCATCTGCCATGAGATGTTAATGTCCATACCCCTCCTCTTCCCTCCCCCCCAGCTTGACAAGGCCCGCCAGTTCACCAGAGGCCCCAGGTGTGGCCAGACACCAGGGCTTGTGGAGTACCACAGGGGTTCAGTCCTTGGACCAATTCTCTTTACTATGTATATATGCTTCCGATTGGCAAAATTATCAGACAGCATGGGATTCATTTCCACTGTTATGCTGATGACACTCAGCTATATTTATCCATAAATCCTGGTGAATCCAATCAATTACTTTGACTGGGGTCTATTTCTCTCACTCTACTGAGTTCTACTGTTCTCCAGTTTAACTTTTTGTTCTGTCTCTTTTTTTCTTCATAGTAGGTACACCTGGTCTGGCGTTCTGTTAGCTGTGACATCATCCAGGGAAGACAGATCACCCGCTATTACCAATGTAGAACAGATTCCTGGATCAATGTGTGCTTCTGTGCTTTGTTGTCTCTCTTATTGTGTCTCTGCTCTGTCTTCTCTAACCCCCAGTCGGTCGAGGCAGATGACCGTTCATACTGAGCCTGGTTCTGCTTCAAGTTTTCCTTCCCGTTAATGGGGAGTTTTTCTTTCCACTGTCGCTTCATGCTTGCTCAGTATGAGGGATTGCTGCAAAGCCATGGACAATGCAGACGACTCTCCCTGTGGCTCTACGCTTCTCCAGGAGTGAATGCTGCTTGTCAGGACTTTGATGCAATCAACTGGGTTCCCTTATATAGGAAATGTTTGACCAATCTGTATAATCTGACCCAATCTGTATAATATGATTGAATTTGACTTTGTAAAGTGCCTTGAGATGACATGCTTCATGAATTGGCGCTATATAAATAAAATTGAATGGAATGGATTTGAATTACTTAATTAAATTATGTAATATTAGATAATGTTTTCCATGTTGTAATATAATATGGGTATTGTAATTGTAATATTAATAATGAGTAGCACATTGATTTGAAATTCTGTTCTTACATAATATTCTTTGCTGAGGTTACACTGCAATACAAGCAGGGGTTATACAGTCTTATTTTCTTCCCAGGAAGATTTTTTACTGCTTAATTTTCAAGTTTGCAACTCACAAGAAGACACTGCTCTCCTCCCTATAAGTGTTAAGTCCCTCATCGCAGGACTTGGATCGCTCAGTGGTGATGGCCAGCAAGTAAGAAGAGCGGCGACCTTTAATGCTTCCTGTCGAGACAAAAGTACACTTCAATTTATTTATATAATACCAATTGCATGAAAAAAAAATCAGGTAGCACATATTTATAAAAACTGTCATCTCTGAACAATGTTCAAGACACACATTCAATCCGGTCTGGATTAAAAACACATTAGTGCTAATCATTAAAATTCAATCTAATCCATAAATCAGATAATAAAAAAAATATATTTCTATCTAAATAATATGATTGTAATACATGAAACAGATAAAGACAAACATTTAATAACATATGGTACAGAACAGGGAGTTAGGTCAGTTTTAATCAGAGCATGCTTGTCATTAAGCTATGTGCTGATGCTTTAACCCTTGCTAAAGTAATATTTTTAATCCGCTGTTCATGACAGACTGAAACAGCCATTTACTGTATATGTCTCATTTACTGAGTTCCACAGCATGACTTGTTCAGTTTTAAATTTATTTTTATCATATTGACCTTTAACAGACACCATTTGTGACAGATAATTTTAAAGAGAACTTTCAGTTTTATTTTTTAAAAACTTGAAACATTGTTCAGTGGATAATTATTGTTGCATAAGAAACAGACACAACGACTATTGAAAAAGCCTTTAGGTGACATTAGATCGGACACATTCCTTTTAGTTCAAAGACTTCCCTTGAGATTGTCTAAATGTGATGTTTGTGAAGGTAAACTTGTGATAAACTGCTTACTTATATGAAATTCTTTAGCTAGGTAAAACTCACTCAATGGAATGGAACCTTGTGTTTTCCTTTGCTATGAATATTTCAGTGTGTTCTAGGACCTTGACACCTGTTTCCAGTTGGTACTTGTAGTTTATCTCTGTAATACAATCCCCAAAAACAATAGTTTGAAAAAAAAATATTACAACATATTTGTCCTTTCTGCTTTCTATGTAGAAATGGAAAACAGAAGCAAATACACATTTATAGACTACTCAGCTGAAACACATAACTCCAGTTGTGGTCTTAACTACATTTTTACTTTTTTTTTTAAAAAAAAAAGTACTTTAGAACCCCCTCCCCAAGACCTGTCAAAAACATAGCTTCAACATCAGGACTATCAGGGAGGAATTGCATTGGGGGTCAGAATTGACAAAGTATTCATCCACTTTCGGTTTATCTTGTCCCTCTTGATGGCCTGTCCTGAAAGGGTTGTAGGTCACCTGATCTGAAAGCTCTGCTGCATGCCTTCTGTGGCTGCCAAACATCTTTGTTCTTCTGTTAGGGTATGTGGTTATCTGTCTCTGTGGTAACACTCTGAGACACTAACATTAATGTATTCCAACTGAGAAACTATGAGTCAATGATATTATGAGAGCCACATGCACTTAAAATTTAGAAGAATGATTGAAGTACTAATGAACGTCATCATATTAGAGATGTTATGCTCAGATGTCTAATCCCTGTAAAATAATATCACAAAATACGAATGAAGAACATTCCTGATTTTGATCCGGAGTGGGCATTGACCTATCTGTAATAGTAGAGATTTTCTTGTTCTATTAATGCAACTTTAGTAACAGGTTTACATTTCTCTTAAGGCTTAAGGTGATGCTGGCTGCAGTGAGGGCTTGGTTTCTTGACACAACAGAGTGAGCTTGTACACAACAAGCCTGGTGGTCAACAGTGAGGCTGACAGGATCATCTGTAAGGCCACCATTTCAGGCGAGCAACACTGGTTGAAAGGTGATCATGTGGCATGACCTAAAAGGGCCACTCATGCTAGAAACCCCTCCAATGTGTCTGAATTTAAGCAATTATGCAAAGCAGAATAATTTACAGTAACATAAAACACTCCAGGTATCACAACCACTTCGTTGGCAGCTTTTGCCTCCAAGCAGATGAAACAACTCAGGCTTAGGGGGTCAATATGCTTTCACCTTAGTCCAGGTTGGGTTTGATAGCTTTTTTCACTTAATAAAAAAAAATTTGAAAACATTCTTTTTACCTAGGTTATTTTTTCTTAGATATTAACAGTTGTTTGTTCATCAAACATTTATGTGCGACAAAAATAGCATCAGAAGAAATCTGTCAGTATGTGTGTATAGCACTGTACCTAGGGAGAAAAAAGAATGAAGAACTGCTGCAACAAATATTATTGTTTCTGTTAAAGATGGATGTTGCCATAAGACAATATATAATACTGACAGTAAATATTATTTACAGACAGAAAATATGATCCTGGAGATTTTGAAGATACTTTATGCCTGTATGTTGGAAAGCTGGGTGTTGATGCAAAAAGAAACTCACTAACCTATGAAAGGAATGTAGGAGAGAGAATTAAAGGTATGGGCCAAGCTACCATTAACCCTGCAGCTAGACCCCATTTCTTGAGAGATAGGAATTGTTTCAGCTGCAGGAGTCGAACCAGATGGTACCAGGGATTCAGTAGGTGTGGAATCAGCTGGAATGGGAATCTGATGGGTAAATAGGTTTCTTTTTCTTAGGATGACCTCTTGAGCTGGGAACACAGAGGAGATGACCTCTCTGTTCTCTCTTGGCTGGTTTATCTTGTCCTCTAAAGTCATCGGGATGGGAGTTGACTGGAGACAGGACAATGTGCCCTCATCATTGTCTCTTCTAGCGCCTTGTCCCCAGTTGAGTTGAAGGCTTCTGTAACTGGGCTCTCTGAAGGAGTGGGCCTGCTGGGGGAGATGTCCCTCTTTGTGGTAAAAAGAGGGGCTGGAGCTTTTATACCCCACTAGTTCCTGTTCTTCAAGTCTCCTTTTTTGGGGCTCAGCCACCTGCCGACCTAATTGTATGTGGCTGAGCGACACCGTGGGTGAAGCTGTGATTGTTGTGACTGCAGTTTTGTGCTCATATCCTCCTGGAGTTTTCTTGCTCCTTTGCTCTCTCTTATTAGTGATACTGGAATTTGGCAAAGCCTGTTCATAATTTTGGGAGACCAGAGCAGTAGCCTCTGCCAGTGTTTCCACAGAGCGACCATAATTGTGCTCGTATTCAGCATACGCTGCCTGTAGACTTTCTGAGCAGGATTTTCTAGCAGCCCTTGATCCACTACCATAGACCCTCAGCCAGGAAGATTCATGCACAGCAGCCGCTGCTCGGTAGTGATGAAGGAAGCTTTCTTTTCTGTGGTGATCTGCAGAGGTTGTGAGACCAGATCTAGTTCCGGGACTGGGTGTTGAACACAACTCTGACTCTGCGAAATAGTCCTGAGATATACTGCAATAGTGGGGGGAAAAGTGTTCTGTGCCCTGTGCTTGGCTGTAGTACCAGTCTGACAAAGCCTGGTGGCAGAGTGCATCACTGTGAGTGCGGGAAGCGGCAAGCTGGCTGCTCCTCCTCCGAGGAGGAGGGAGCGTTGCAGAGGTGATGGCAGCATTGTGGTTAGAGAAATGGAAGTCAAACACATCGAAGGCTGCAGAAGCACGGCCCTGGTGTCGCCATAGTGGAGCAAAACTACTGCTGGAGTCCTCTGGAGCTTGTGGTTGGCCAGAGCTGGAGGTAGCCGGAATCTGGTTGTCCAGTGGTGAAACAGTACTGCTGCCTCTGCAGGGCCAGTTGTCCAAATGACCAGGAGGGCTGGAAGTGGGCTGTTGCAGAGTGGAACTTGCAGTGGCGGCAGCAGTACAGAGATGTGGAGGTTCTGTTAGCTTCTGGGCCTCACCTAAGTACAGTGTACTGCCTTTTGAGTTGACATTGTGGGAGTATACCTACGGAGATGTTGGAAAGAGAACACAATGAAAAAATAAAAAACAGTAAGATGACAGACTGGGGTAAATGCTGCACATTTCTTTCTTGTGCTATTTAATATTCTTGACGTTCAACCAAAACTGGCTGGGGTATTATTTTTCTTATATATCCATAAGACTGCTAACATTAATATTTTCTTTATATAATTTAGCAAAATGTCACACTTTTTTCTCTCTGCAAGTGTATCAGTTCTGATTTGTTACTAATTGCAATAAGGGCTGTATTTTCTGCAGTGTTAAAGGGGGCAGATCAGACATAATCATTTTTTTACCCCTTAAATCCATTTTGTTGTGTACTTTGAGTCTCTAGGAATGCAGAAAATTTGAATGTAGTCTGTCCAGGAGCTGCGAATATATGACTATATTCACTTTTGGTAATATAGTATGGTATATAATATGGCCATTCAATCTGTGATGTTTTAATCAATTCAGTTCAATTTAATTTTATTTATATAGCGCCAATTCGTAAAACATGTCATCTCAAGTCACTTTCCAAAGTCAAATTCAATCAGATTATACAGATTGGTCAAAATAATTTAAGGGAACCCAGTTGATTGCATCAAAGTCCTGACAAGCAGCATTCACTCCTCCTGAAGAAGCGTAGAGCCACAGGGAGAGTCGTCTGCATTGTCCATGGCTTTGCAGCAATCCCTCATACTGAGCAAGCATGAAGCGACAGTAGCAAGAAAAACTCCCCATTAACGGGAATGTAAAACCTCCAGCAGAACCAGGCTCAGTATGAACGGTCATCTGCCTCGACCGACTGGGGTTTACAGAAGACAGAGCAGAGACACAACAAGAGAGAAAAAAAGGCACAGAAGCACACATTGATCCAGGAATCTGTTCTGTATTAGATGGTAATAGTGGGTGATCTGTCTTCCCTGGATGATGTCACAGCTAACAGAACGCCAGACCAGGTGTACCTACTATGAAGAAAAAGAGAGAGAAAAAAAAGTTAAAATCTGAAATGATGAAAAGCAATACAAATTGGAGAACTCGGCAGAGTGAGAGAAATAGACCCTAATGTCCTCCAGTAGCCTAAACCTATAGCAGCATAACTATAGAGATAGCTCAGGGTACCTAAGCCACTCTGACTAGAAGGTTGCCTAAAAGGAAAGTTTTAAGCCTTGTCTTAAAAGTAGACGGGGTGTCTGCCTCATGGACCAAAACTGGGAGTTGGTTCCACAGGAGAGGAGCCTGATAGCTAAAGGATCTGCCTCCCATTCTACTTTTAGAGATCTAGGAACCACCAGCAGACCTGCAGTCTGAGAGCGAAGTGCTCTGTTAGGAACATACGGGGTAATCAGAGCTCAGATATATGATGGAGCTTGATTATTAAGGGCTTTATAAGTGAGAAGGAGAATTTTAAATTCTATTCTTGATTTAACAGGAAGCCAATGAAGGGAAGCTAAAACTGGAGAAATATGATCCCTCTTGTTGATTTTCATCAGAACTCTTGCTGCAGCATTTTGGATCAGCTGAAGACTTTGAACTGCATTTTGTGGACTTCCTGATAAAGAATTGTAATAGTCCAGCCTTGAAGTAACAAATGCATGGACAGAATATTTTTAATTTTGACAATATATCCAGAGGTGAAAAAAGGAAACTCTGGAAACCTGTTTAATATGGGATTTAAATTACATGTCTTGGTCAAAAATAACACCAAGATTTTTTACTTTATTACCAGAGGCCAAGTTAATGCTGTCCAGATTATGAACAATTACAACATAGTATTACCAGTGTAGCTGCTAAACAGGGTTATGGACTTTCAGCTTACCAATTTCACGACTCCGCATTTTTCATACATGCCACGATTTTGTTGTGCAAGCTGAAGGATGGTGAAGCTTCAAGCGAATAAGTCAGAATGTTCAGTTGTTGGGTGTATTAACCCACACAACTCATTACAACATCCCCCAGCATACGACAGAAATTGCTGAGCACGGCTAACAAAAGAATTAGCTTCACAAACTCATTCCGCAAACAAAAATATTATGTTCACTATCATTAAACCGAGAATAAATTGGAGGACGCTAACGCTATTCAACGGCTGTCTTTCAGTCTTTGTCACATGTCTTCAAAGGATGCTGCACGCACATGGCACATGATGAGCAACAATGCATGTTTGAGGGGAAAGCTGTTTAATTACTTTTAAATTTTAACTTTTACATAGCGGTGGAAGCATTTCAGAAGAATGTTCCATCCCTCTGTGGCCAGGCAGTTGCATTTTAGGAAAAACAATGTGAATTTGGGTTGGATGCCAGTGTTGCAAGTTCTTGCGAGAGAAACAAGCAACCAGCTCTATTCGTTCTAGCTTGTATAAATGAATAAGCCCAAATATGTGTTTAATAAGCATTCCTGATAACACTGCTGGAAGCCTGGAACAAAGTGCTAAGCCTTTCCGAGGTCCCCGTTGCCCTCTGTCATCAGACTCTTTAAACGGATTCGTGATTAGTTGAAGTGTAAATATGTTGTAATTTTCCTATGAACTTAAAAATTGCTGCTTGTGATGCGTAAAAACTCATATTTACTTCAAAAATTGTATATCCTTTGTTATTGTCAGGATTTGGGTTTTGTTATGGTTGTGTGTTCTGTTTAGTCTTAAGTTTAGGTTCTGTATTAGTTTTGGTTTATGGAATAGTTTGGGTTTTATTGTGGTTTGCTTTTGTACTTTGTTTTATGTTATCAGTTCTTCTGGCCTGCTCCAATCACTTCTATCACCAGCCTTTATTCAGTTCACCTGCCAGCATTCTTTCACCTCTTAGTCACTACCCTGTCACTCCTCTTCTCCAGTCACCATCCAATCAGCTTCAGTTTACTTCCAGTCACTTCCCTTACCCTGATTAGCTCCACCCATTCCGGTAAATAGTTTCACTCCATTCACCTGCTCACTCCCCTACTTATACCTGCCTCTGCCCCCTGCAATCTGCCAGATCATTTCGTGCCATTTTGGTGAGTCTTGTCCAGCGTACTCTTTTCTGTTAGTCCTGTGAATATTGACCCAATTTGCCTTTTTGGATTCTGACCCAGCCTGACCCCTGAACCCGTTTTTCCTGCCTTATCTGACTGCCTGCCTGTTTTGCCTGACCTGATTCTGCCCTAGGACTATCTGAGCTTGCCTGATCCCCGTTTGTCTATTTAGCCTGCCTGTTACCGACCTTAGATCTGTTTTGACTTTGTTTTTGGATTCTGCCCTGGACATTCTCGCTCATCTGATTACCTGGTTTGACCTTGGAGTGTTATTCGACCACGAGCTCTGTTTTTGTCCTGCCCTTCATTTTTGCCTGCCTGTTTTTCTTGGTTCCTGCTCACACCTGTTTTTTACTGGAAATAAACCTTCTTTAATCATACCCCCTGTTTGTCTGGCTGAATACTGGGTCCATCTGTCCCCGTTCATGACAGTTATATATTTCACTCATGGAAGTTGCCATTTTTTCACCTGCGCAATGCATGTTGGGTTAATAATGCAGTTAGGTCCTACTGGACTAGAACCTACAGAGTGATCTGAGTTGTTTATTGTATTGTGTTTGACTGGTGTAAATTTAGTCAATCCCACACTGGGTTGCTGTTAGATGTGATTTCAAAACAAAGTCAGCAGAAAAAGTGAGGTGAATCATTTTCCTCATGAAAAAAAAAGAAAAGCGCAATGGAAAAAAGCCGTTGGAAGAAGACAACTTCTGAAGGACCCACATTTATGCTCTCAATACTTCTCTCTAGAAGACTTTGAGTCATTTGTACAAACAAAATTGATGAAGGAGCGAACATGTGGCCGTTACCCTTGCAAGTTAAATCCAGCTACCATGCTGACTATATTTATCCATAAAACCCTGCTACCTTGCTAGCGAATGATGCTGGAAGAAACATCAGAGACAGGCAACAACGGAATCCCTTTTAAATAATGTACTGCCACTGCCGCCGGTACAGAATGTGAAATCACGGACCTGACACCGGACTGAAGACCAGACCTTTAACAGGTGTTAACAGACCAAAGACCTGACTGATCAGATCCTAAGGAAGTGTCACATAATTTTACTATTTGGAAACTATGAGCCACACCTGACAGGGAAAAAAAGAAAAGAAAAAGGACACTTCGGCTTTCTATATGAAGACATATTTTCTTTCATGTTACCCACACTGAATGGACACTTCTGTCTCTGAAGTGTTCTATGGTGGCCCTGAGGTGCAAAGCACTACAACATTAACAAAAGCACTACAACATTAACAAAAACATTACAACATTAAGGAAAGCACTACAACATTAACAAAAACATTACATTATCGAAAGCACTACAACGTTAACAAAAGCACTACAACATTAACAAAAACACTACAACGTTAACAAAAGCACTACAACATTAACGGAAGCACTACAACATTAACGAAAGCACTACAACATTAACAAAAACATTACATTAACGAAAGCACTACAACATTAACGAAAGCACTACAACGTTAACAAAAGCACTACAACATTAACGGAAGCACTACAACATTAACGAAAGCACTACAACATTAACAAAAACATTACATTAACAAAAGCACTACAACATTAACGAAAGCACTACAACATTAACAAAACAGAAGAGGAGACCTAAGAAATCGCTGATTGGACTACAGCTCGTTTCACTTTTGAACCGGAAGTTATTCTGGCTTTAATGTGTTTTTTAAAAACATGAATGTTCTCGGTGATCCAAACCGTACTACTACTGTTCGAGAGTACATTGGCTGTGTGACACATGCATTTCACTAACTTCACACGCTCACACGCAACACATGGCGTTACTCACGCAAAATAACAAAGCCCATCTGGGCTGCGGATGATCCGTTCTCAGCTCTGTCCATCCAGAGCTCAGTCTAAACCCCGCCTTCTGCGGAGCCGGTTCAGCTTCTTTCACATCTTATTTCTGCTGCAGTTTATGTTAACAGAGCAGCAGGAAGAGCGATCAGAGTCATGATTTTTTTGGTCTTAATCAGTGGTGAAAGTGCGAAGCAGGAGGCAAGCGGGGAGAGCGGCTCCCAGATGAGGCCTTCATTCAGAACCAGTCATGGCTACACGCTGGATCAGAAAACAGATCTGCTAACCAGATGCAGTCTAAAACGCCACTCAATCTGTTTATAAGTTTTGTTTTTATTAATTCTGCTTTTTTTAACTACGTGCGCTGTGTTTCTGTGCCTCAACGCTCTAACTGCTCCTCTCCCCTCCCTTCCCTCGGACCCAGGGGCTTTTATCAGCGGCCAGCCTACAAAACGTGAATCACTATGTTTAATGTCCTTCCACTCGTACCAAAATGTCCCAATTAAAAACAATAGGAGAGTCAGTAGCTGTGTTTCATGCTCTTTTGTTTTTAACGACACAGAACCAGCGGTGCTTTGGTGGACTTGCTGCCTTGGCTTGAATTCAGGTGCGCAAAATTACATTACATGCAATTTAGGTGTGCACTTTTAAGGGTCATTTCAAGAAACTTGTAACATCAGGGGCTTCAGCTCAGACCCATTATTCCTTCTGTTCCCTCTAAAGGAGCCCTTTACAGTCTTCATTTATGCATTTTCCACACTGTTTATCGCCTCGCGCGCAGCGCACAAGGGTAAAACCCAGCAGCTGGATCATGCGTAAAGAAACAGCGTGAGCCCCTGTGTGCTTTAAGTGTTGAGGGGAAAATGTTGGGCCGTATAGGCTTGATGAAACTCCGCCTCATTCACAAATGAGACCAACATGGATAAAATAATGATAATCTGTAGTGTCTTCATTGTCTGGATGTGAATCTGATCATTCATATTGTGCCTTTTATTATCAACTACAATAACATAAAAAAGAAAAAAACAACACAACCATCATAACAGAGGTTTTGGAAATAAAATTATCGCGTCTACCTCTAACATCCCCCCCCCTCCCCCCAGCAGCAGCGGAGGCTGCAGTGGGGTGTGGGCGTCATGTGCGTCAGTGCTGTTTGTAGGCCTTGCGCGATCGAAAGAGAGACTGTGTCACTCAATTTAATCTTGTAAATAAAACTTTCGGCCCGAATTAAATTTTCCCTCTACAGACATAAACGACGTGAAGCGAGGAGAGAGATAGAAAATTTCTGATTCCCGCTCGTTAACTTCTCCCAGATCCGTTGCAATTTTCTCGTCTGTTGCCTCAGTTTCCCTGGTTTCAGCCAATTGAGCATATTTGCGAGAATGAATTAAGTAGAGGGCACAAGCTAGGTGCGCATATGAAGCACAATGCGCAGAAGAAGATAACTTCATCTTAAAATGAAGTGTAGAAGACTTTTCAAAATAAATATATTTTAGATGTGAATAAATTTTGTTTATTATTTTTGATTTTAATTTTTTTTTACAAAGAAAATGTTTATTTACATGTCTCTATGGTGTAGGAAAAAACACAGTCAAACCACCATTACATTTTTCAGCTCGCGCTTTGGGAATCCCTGGTCTATGGTAGTCCCGCTGGCTTTGCTACTCATTAAAACGAAGCACACCAGAGTAATTTCCAGTTCAAAAGTAAAAACGAGCTGTAGTCCAATGAGTGATTTCTTAGGTCTCCTAAGAAACTTCAAAAACTGTCGCGACAGTTCAAAAACTGTCCACTCCACCAGCCAAACACAGACAGGTTTTTTTTTCCATCCAATCAGAGTATGGCTTGCAAATACTGCATTCAGATGGATTAAATCAAAATGCTGCAGCCTTTGGCAGAAATTACTAAACATCACCGTGGGATTGAAGAAAAACAAATAAAAAGTTTAATATTTTAGCCTAAAATATTTAGGCTAAAATATTTAGACTAAAATATTAGTTACTAACTGAGGTGTGAAAAATGTTTTTGTCTCTTTTCTTTCCAGCTTCTGGGAGGTGATGCAAAAGTTTATTCTGATCATAATCATAGTCATCATTATTTATCTATTTATCTTGGTTATCTTTACCAATTCCTAGGGGAGGCTCACCTTCAACGAATTTGAAAACCCCTGTTGTAGTGCTTTCGTTAATGTTATAATGTCTGTTCTTTTTTGTCTGTCTTGTTGTGTCTCTGCTCTGTCTTCTCTAACCCCCAGTCAGTCGAGGCAGATGACCGTTCATACTGAGCCCGGTTCTGCTGGTGGTTTTCCTTCCCGGTAATGGGGAGTTTTTCTTTCCGCTGTCGCTTCATGCTTGCTCAGTATGAGGGATTGCTGCAAAGCAATGGACAATGCAGACGACTCTCCCTGTGGCTCTACGCTTCTCCAGGAGTGAATGCTGGTTGTCAAGACTTGATGCAATCAATTGGGTTCCCTTATATAGGAAATTTCTGACCAATCTGTATAATATGATTGAATTTGACTTTGGAAAGTGCCTTGAGATGACATGTTTCATGAATTGGCGCTATATAAATAAAATTGAATGGAATGGAATTGAAGTTGTAGTGCTTTGCACCTCAGGGCCACCGTAGTGTTCATGCATCCACCTCATACAGTAGGGACAGTGGCTTTCTGCTGACACAGCTGCCTGTTTCCAGGGAGTCAGCACTAAATCAAAGCTATAAAAATAATTCCATTGTGGTTAAAAATCTTTTAAGCTATTAACACATTCTCCTTGCTCCCACAATGTCTTGGGCAAAAAAATCTCATAAAGCTGGGGGAGCAGTGGTCTGCTTTGGCAAAGGTGTCCGCTGAACTCAGCTTGTACTCAGGAAACCCCTGAAAGCTCCTTCCACTGACACAGAGGACCGAAGCTTGTTGGCTAAATGGTTTGTCTCCGCCTCTCCGCTTCTGTCTGTCTCTCTATCTCTCTCTCTTAAATGCACAGTTTCAAAGCATACGGCAGGACAAAGGCAAGGTAAGGTAAATGTATTTGTATAGCACATTTCAGTACTAAGACAACACAAAGTGCTTTACATGATTAGGAACTGAGCCTAATTTTATTATTAGTTTAAGCTGATGTGTGATTCACATATTTATCCTGTTGGATTAGTTTATCCCTAAAAAATATCCAAGACAATCTTGCATATACAATTATACAAACATTATTTGTATTTTTTTCTGTTATTTATGTTTTATCTAAAATTATTATTTTTTTAACATTCCTCGCAAATTTCTTTAAAGGTATACTATGCAACCGGGGTTGATTTTCCAGCGAGGCTCCCCCCAGAGGGCGAAAGTAAAAGTGCACTGTCGTAAAGATGCTCAGCTGTTCTCCTGGTTTCTCCGTCAAGCCAGGCGCGGTTGTTTTGAGCTTAAGCCGGGCATACACTGTACGAGTTTTTCAGTCGTGGTACTTGAGTCGTGGAACAGGGGTTTAAAAGTTCACCGCTCACGATCTGTGTTCTCACACTGTACGGCGCGACGCTCGGACGCGACCGGAGTGCTCACACTCTACGTCGTGCCCCGGTGGGTGACAGGGACCCAGACCAGGGGGTCGAGCCCGGCTCGGGTGAGGCCCATGGGAGGCACCTGGCGTCGGGGGGAACGGAGGGGAGAGAGGAAAGACGAGACGCCCCGGCGGCCGCGCGGCACAGCAGACCGCCGCCCCCCCCCTCCGCGAGTGGAGGCGTACGGAAACAGACCGCCAGCGCATCGTGCGAACCGGAACGCTCGCCCTCCCCAACCCACCCGCGAGCCGACGCCGGGCCCCCCGGGCTGGGCGGAAGTCGCTTTGGGGACGCCCGCTCCCCTCCCTCCCCTGGCGGGGACGGAGATGAGGGGAGGGCGCCCCCTCGTAGCTCTGCTTGAACAGCAGGATGCGCTCACGAAAACCTCACGACGGCCGACTGAATTTCAAACAGAGTAAGCCCGGCTTACAGCAGACAGGCGAACGCAACGAAAAGTCGAAAAAACGGCAGTACAAACAATGACTAACACAGTGAAAGTATGAACATGCACACAGAGAGAGAGAGAAACCATTGGAGAGAAACCAATGTTACTTACAATCGCATCAGCAGAAACGCGGGGTCCGCGTCAGCCTTGCAGCCTTCTTTTTCTTTTAGCTCTCGCCATTCGGAAAAAGCTTGCCCAATGTTCACCCGTGTACGACTCCTCTCTGTCCAGAGCCCTTGTCCTCTTTCTTGCCTGCTCCGACATGGGCTTTCGCTGTTTTCTCGTTGGTTCCGCCATGATAACTGCACAAATATCGCCACTGCGCTAGCAACAAACATGCCTTTCCCTGGGGGCGTGTAGCAGTTCTCGCCGTAAAGCAAGACTGACTCTCGCGATGCACGAGACTTCTGAGCCTGTGGGTGCGGGCCGAGGGCTCCTGCAATTGCAAGTACGGTATTTCCCCTACAGACCACCAGGGCGGCCGAGAAAACCTTTGTTCGACCTGAAATGACTCATTTAATCATCCAAAACGGTATGGAACACATTAATTAACTGAAAAATGTTGCATAGTATGTCTTTAAAGTGTCAACATCACAAAAATAGCATGGGCATTGGCTAAAGCCACCCCCAGGAGGTGTTTCCCTCTTCCAGACCTTTCTTCCCTCGTCAAAACACAAACTGCACAAAATTAAACCGAGTAGGGAGGAGCCGAGTTGGGCATGCCAAATCAAGTAGAAAAGAGTGGAATTGGGTGAGCTAAACCAAGAAGGGTCAGTGAAATTGCGGCTATAGGGTCGAAAGTAAGCTGAATTGTATTGAAGTGTTGGAAAAAAATAAGAGTCCTGCTGAGCCATGTGGCGACCCAAAAGCCCAGTGCGGAGTCCAGTCTTCCTCCACCTCTCCGCAGACGTTTTACCCTTTATAGTCTAGCATACCTACTGCCTACATTTCTTGTGACAAATTCCTACATTTCCTACACTTTCTGCCAGTAGATAGTAGCAGGTTTGATTAGCTAGTTGGGCACTTGGAGCCGTTTGTTTTCCAGCAGACACACACTGTCAGTGCAGCACAGAGGGGTGTGTGACGCTGCACGTCATTGCAACTGCCTGCTTGGAGCAGCTCTGCATAAAGCTAAGTGTCACAGATAAAACAATTCAATGTGAAGACTTCTTCCTGCTGAAAAGTTTATAGTGTGACTCTGTGTACGTGATCATAAAAATTGAGCACTGCATGTATCTGTCACTGCAGAGTCCACTTGGAGCCGACCTCGAGTATGCATGGACTCTCCACAGACTTCCGTGAACTCATGTCTGCACAAGTATGTGGGAGCTTTTAAATAATAATGACACCTAGTGGTTAAAATCAGAAGAACACATACAGTGCCTTTCATGAAGACCCGCCATTTATTTAACGGTCCAAAGTTGGTGTGAAACTCCACTGAATTTTTACTTACACAGGATAGGTATATGGTGTTGTATTTTGTTCAATTTCTGGTCTACCTCTCTTACTGGCTTCATGTTTGCAGGCTTCTACTCTTTTGCCAAAATAAAATACCAAATTTTGCACTGTTCTTTGGAAAGCCTGGGAACGTTCACATGATTGGCTCAGGAACCAGGAAGTAAACATGGGCTACACTCTGCACCAAAGTAGTTCCAAACCGTACCTCTAGGTTTCAAAGGAGAAAAATGTGACTAAGACATTGTTGATGGAGAGGACCGATCATTTATTGGGAATGTTACTTCCATCCCATGTGACAAATGAAAATGATTTAGGTTGATAGTAAATATCTTACTTATAGCTCATTTAAGTAGGGATAGGGTTGCTGAAGGGAGACCAGATCAAAATAGGTTGCTCTCAGACGCACCTCAGAACAATGGTAAAGATGGAAAGGTGTGGGTAAATTAACAAGGTATTCAAACCAAAGCATTGCAGTTCCACTTTATATAGACCCAAACTTTATGATTTTTAATGTGAAAAGCATGGATTGAAAAGCATACACCTTCCTTTAAGGTTACAAAATGCTTCTAAATTAGATTTTCTGCATGTATTTATGGATTCCTAATTGTTAATCATATGTAGAAACCCGGCATTCTCTCTTATTGATCCAATCTGTAAAACAAATGTTCCCCTTTTTCTATGCACAGTTGTTCAGCCACTCAGTGGTTTACTCAGCTTTGCTAACTGATGGTTTCACACCTTCAGATGATGGAAAGAAAAACAAGGCAGAAAGTAGAAGAAAAGGATACTCACACTTACCAGCTGCAACACATCCTCATTTTTTGGCATAATTGTGAGCTCCAAAAAGTTCTCACTAAATAAAAACACATCATAATGCCAATGAGAAATAAGATAAAATAAATAAGTGAAACAAAATAAGAAATAAGATAAAATAAGAAAGTACAACAACATTTTGATAACACATGATCCACACCTGTTTTGGATGAGTGTGATAACCTCAGAGTAGGTTTTCCCCAGAATGCTTTCCCTGTTAACCTTTACCAGTCGGTCTCCTGGAAAAGCCACAAACACACACATAAAAGAAAGGTTTAAAAACAGGAATGTCAAGTGGACCAATATGAAAATTTGGGACTGTTTCTGTATTACTACCAAGAAACAACACCCTGATCTACAAGCTGTGGATTCAAGGTGCATTCACATTGAACGCGAATGTGTCAGGCCGAGAGACAGATTCACATGATATCCCTACGCACAGGTGCCACACAGGAGCGACGTGACACAAAGTGATGCTATGCTAACCCACAGAGGCAATTCTAGCGACGCAAAACGTGCGATTTTGGCGAATAAAGTGAAGCCAGAGCGACACAAAACCTGCAAAGGATGCATAGAGACAGTTGTTGGAATTGAAAAGACTGAACTTTTGTGTCTTGTCACGGTGTGACAACCAGTCAGGAACTAGACTGTGATCTGTGGTGAACGACAGCAGCGGAGATGAAGTAGCTTTCAACATTCAACATGGAAGAAAAGCTGATAGTGGCATTCTGCGGTCGGCCCAAGCTGTATGACTCAACCAATTATTACTACCAAGACAAGTCCAGAAAGGAGCAAGCCTGGAGAAGACTGAGTGAGGAGACAGAAGTGGCAGTTAAGTGAAAGCGTCACTAAACAGCGCCATTGTACTACTGTATTTCTGCCTTGTTATGCACTTTGCAAACAGTTGCCGATAATGTCAGTCGAGGAACAGCAAGCAAAAGTGGCGACATTGTGGCACCAATGTGAACGCACCTTTAAAATGTATGGGCTCACAGAGTGCATCACGGACTACATCAACTTCTGCGTGGACTGCAATGTTCCAGCTCGGACTGTCACCTGTTATGCCAACAATAAACCATGGATCACCAAGGACATAAAGGCCATCCTGAATGACAAGAAGAGGGCGCACAGAGATGGCAACCGTGATGAGGTGAGGAGAGTGCAGGGGGTACTCAAATGTAAAATTAGGGAGGCTAACGACAAGTACAGGACGAAGCTGGAGAATAAACTCCAGAGAAACAGCATGAGGGATGGGTGGAGTGGCATGAGAACTATCACCGGGTTCCAGAAGACTGGTGGCATGGGGTTGGAAGGTCACGTGGACCGGGCCAATGAATTTAACCTATTTTTCAATAGGTTTGATACTGTGGCCCATCCCCCACAAGTCTCTGCTGCTAGCTACCTGGCCATCAACTTCCCCTACTCCTCCTCCTCACAGACCCCCTGTCTGCTCCTCACTACCTCAATTCACGCTTAAAGCTTGTGCCTATCAGCTGTGTGGAGTACTTAGCCTAGTCTTCAGCCTGAGCCTGCCCCTCCAAAGAGTCCCCGTGCTGTGGACGACGTCCTGCCTCGCTGGACTGCATTTTCACCCTTTTCAATGCAGCCAACTGCATAGTTGGCTGCATTGAAAAGGGTGATGAGAGTGAATATAGGACTGTGGTGGGCATCTTTGTCACTTGGAGTGAGCTGAATCATCTGGAGCTCAACGTGACGAAGACTAAGGAGCTAATAGTGGATCTGAGGAGGACAAAAACACCTGTGACCCCTGTTTCCATCCAGGGGGTCCCTGTACAATGTCTCACACCCTCTCTACGACACACTGGCCCAGCAGAGGAGCTCCTTCAGCAGAAGACTCCTCTCACCACAGAGCGCCACATGAAATCATTCCTGCCTGTGGTCATCAATCTCTACAATGCCTCCCTCAGAGAGTCAGACACCCCCCCCCTTTAACTCTGACTCAAAATTATTGACATTTATCCATTCTTTTGCACTCTTTTATTATCACAATTTAGATCTGTATATATATATATATATATATATATATATATATATATATATATATATAGTGATGTGCCGAGGCTTCGAGGCGTGTGTCGAGTAATGGAGGGGGCGTTTCCGCAATGCGCGTATCGAGGCTTGCTTCATTTAGGGGAGGAGCCGAAAACGATGACGTCCGAAGCCTCGCTGCCCGGCTGTACCACGTGACTGCTTCAGGAATTGGTTCAGATTTTGGTGCGGGGTTTGACAGCTTTAGAAACCCCACAGGCTCCATTCAAAATGTGGGTTGTTGTAGGCGATTTGCGGTCAGTTGAGAGAGTGGATAGAGTTTTGATAGTTTGGATAGCAGAGTTTGGATAGTGGTTATTTAGTTTGAGACAGTTAGTTTGGTGTTTGGAGAGTTTAGGAGAGAGATAGATAGATAGGAGATCAGTGCTCTCAACTATCACGCATTGACCGTCACTGACTTCACACGGTCACACGCAAACATGGCATTTTACACGCATAAAAATCCCAACGCCCATCTGGGCAGCGGACAATAAAAACTCCCCCTTCTGCTGAGATGTTTCAGCTTCTTTCACAGCTTGTGGCCATCAGTAATTCCTGTTGCTGTTCATGTTAACAGAGCAGCAGGAAGAGCGATCAGAGTTATGAATAATTTTAGTCTTAACCAGCGGTGAAAGTGAGCCGGTAAGGTCCTGTACTACGTACGCAGGAGGGGAGGGGGTGGCGGAAGAGAGCTGCTGCCAGATATCGCCTTCATTCAGAACCAGTGATGGCTGCACTCTGGATCATAAAACAGTTCTGCTCACCAGATGCAGTTTAAAACGCTACGTCTGTTTATAAGTTGTTTTTATTAATTCTGCATTTTTTAACTACATGCACCGTATTTCTGTGCCTCAGCGCTTGCTCCTCTCACCCCCTCCTTTCCCTCGAACCCAGGGGCTTTTATCACCGTTCACCATTCAAAACGTGAATCACTATGTTTAATGTCCTCACACCCATAGCAAAGTGTGCCAATTAAAGTCACTAGGAGATTTATGGCTGTGTTTCATGATCTTTTGTTTTAAACAAAACAGAACCGTGGCGCTTCGGTGCGCTGCTGCCTTGCGTAATTTGGGTGTGCACTTTTTAGAGTCATTTTAAAGAACTTGTAACATCAGGAGGTTGATCTCAGACCGGTCAGCTCCTATGATCACTGTATAGGAGCCCTTTACAGTTTTTATTTATGCATTTCCACCCTGTTTATACCTCGCACGCAGCGCACCATCGGGTAAAATCCTCCCACCTCACCGCCCAGAGCGCACTGAGGAGAGCAATAGAGATTTGTCTGGTCGACTGAGATGAGAAACCTTTTGCTGTGAAAGGTGATATAGGTTATAAACTGTTACTGTCTAGAATTGCATTGAGCTGAAAAGAGAGGAGACATCAGCAGCTGGATCGTGACGCAGCGGGAACCTCTGTGTGCTTCAGTGTTGCTGCTGAGGGGAAAATGTGGGGCCGTATAGTACTGGGCTAATCATTGGTCACAGTACCCCAATCTGTACATACTTGCAGTTATTTATTTATGCACCCCGGCATCATCTGTGCCATGTGAGCGTGTCTTTTCAAAGGCTGGAGAAGTAGTATCAAAAAAGAGAAATCATTTGAAGCCAAAAACTGTGGAGAAATTGTTGTTTCTTAATAAAAATGCATGAAATCATCCAAGTTACACAAGCATTAGCCTATTCATTACCCCCTCCCTAGTTCCACAAGCACTTTCATTGTCCTCTGCCTGATTAAGCCCATACCATTTTTCTAGAGTCACAGAAAAACATTATTACACACCATGCCATATCACGTGACTACTATTTTGGGAATAATTACACACAGAAAATACATTCAAACAATGTTTTACTATACACATGTGTATACAAAATTTATGTAGACAAATTATTTCGTCCTACACCTTTTGTGAAGTCATTCCCAAGAGTCATAATAGACAAAAATTCAATGCATCACACGTGTTAAGATACAGCTGGCTGTGATTATACACCTGGCCAGTAGTGGTTTCGCGTGCACATGAAGCATCAAGAAATTAACCCTTTCTCGAACGAACCAGTTGGCTCAAGTGGTTCAATGCCTCATGAGGCTTCATCTCACCATCACTAATATATATATATATATATATATATATATATATATATATATATATATATATATATATATATATATATATATATATATATATATATAAATATATAAATAAAAATTTTGTTTGTATATCTGGAGCGTGTAACGAAAATAATTTCCCTCTGGGATTATTAAAGTATTTCTGATTCTGAAAAGGACATGGCAGATTACTAATTGTCACGATTTGTTTATGGATGAACCCAGAACCACAACACACGGGACTAAAATTGAGAGTTTTTATTGAAAGGTTGATGGGATGGTGGATGATGCAACCAGGGAGGCAGGACTGCACAGGAACAGGGGTGTAGATGAGGGCAGGAGCTGATGGCCCGGAGAGAGAGTTCTTGGAGCCCAGAGACAGGCAGCAGAGTCCACAGCTCGGCAGAGAGCTAGCCAGAGCACAGCAGCAGGCCCTTCAGTACGGCAGATGGAAAACCAGAGCAAGGCAGCAGGATCCACAGCTCGGCAGAGAGCTAGCCAGAACACAGCAGCAGGCTTCCCAGCATGGCAGGTAATCCACAGCTCGGCAGAGAGCTAACCAAAGCACAGCAGCAGGCCCTTCAGTACGGCAGAGGGGAACCAGAGCCAGGCAGCAGGATCCACAGTAGAGGGTGACACGGGAGTGGATTTTCACTCCTGTCCCATCCCACTCCCACAGAAATAATTTGTGTCCTGTCCCAATCCCGGGCCAGAGTAGAAAAAAAAAAAGTCCTGTCCCGTCCCAATCCTGGTAAAATTACTCCCACTCCCATTCCGAATGACTCCCGCTCCTGCGCCACTCCCATTCTGGTTGTCTTCATTAAGTTTTCTGGCAATACATTAAACCTGAATGTCTATGAAGGGTCAGTTAAGTTCCTGTTTTATCTGTAGTAAAGGCCAGTTAAAGTAAAAGGCATAATAATAAATAAATAAAAAAAGCAACAAACATGGAAACAGACCATGCCTATCTTAGTTGAATAAACAAAATGTACAATGTTGCCTTTTACTAATTCATTTAGTAATTGTTTCACATGAACAATGAAGTTACTTTTATTTTTCAAATTGCTGAAACTAAAGAAAAATGCACCTAGCAAGAGATCTATACTCAATTAAGAAAAAAGTGCATAAAGGCATTTCTTTCACAATTTAGATAATGTACCTCAATGGTTCATAAACTCCGTTTTGTAAAAGAAAAAGTTGAATATCATTCAAGCATATTAGTATTTTTCCATTTGCAATAAAATATCCATAAACTAATTAGGGTTTACTATCAGAACCAATACATTCATCGAAAATTAAACACATTCTTAGACAGACCTCTCAACTTTTATCAAAAATTGAGAGTGAGATTATGTTAATTTTTGGGGGTGGTGGGGAGCTGGAGGCGGAGCTAACTGGATCCAGGAAAAGCTGGTCCAGTCAGCTCCGTCTCATTTTTATCCGACCAGACATGGAAGTAGACATGTATTACTTTTGTTAAAAAAACACAACTGTTCAAATAACACTAAATAAAATAATAAAGTAGTTTTAAGTTATTGGCCGTATACACTGTTGCACATTGAAAATTAGTCCAGGAAACACGTTTTACAAGCAGGGTACTGAGTGTTAATACCGTGACATTTAATTCTCGTCAAGTTTGTTAAGAGTGAGATGAGCGGCTGAGATCTCGCGAGAGCTGTGCGTAAGTATAATGGAGGCGTTCATGTAATTCAAATCAAACAAGCTAAGGTAAGAACGAACCAATAACTAAAAATAATACAAAGTTAAAGCCCAAACATTTACAACTGTCTTATTTTCTACGAGGGAACAAACTGGACGAAGAGACCGTGACGAGCCTGGAGTGCTACCTGGACGAGTGTTTTGATAGCATCGTGATGGGGAAGGCCCAGAAGCCTACAGCTGCTAGCACACCGTCACTTAAGCGCACGCGTTCTAATTCCACCAGTGCTTCTTCTTCCACTTTATCCCCAGACAGGAACTTCAGCGACATCTTAGAATCCATCGACAAGAAGCTTACCAGCCTTGATGCTCGTCTCGCCTTGGTAGAGGTTCTACACAAGGAGTTTCAGTCCCTCAGGGAGTCGGTGGAGTTTAGCCAAGCCCAGCTAACAGCTATGGCCGCCGAGAACGACGCGCTGAGGGAGAAGGTTACGGAGTTGACCGAAGGGTTTATCCAGCTTTCCGGCGAAAATAAGAAAATGAAGGAATCCATTCTGGACATACAGTCGCGAAGTATGAGAGATAATCTCGTCTTTGCAGGCATTCAGGAGCAGCAGGGAGAGATAGCAGAAGAAACGGTCCGGAACTTTCTCCAGCAGAAGCTAAAAATCCCGGCGGATCAGGTAAAAAACATCACTTTTCATCGAGTCCACCGGCTCGGAGGTAAGAAACCCGACAAAACCCGTCCTCGCCCGATCATAGCTAAATTTGAGCATTATAAACAAAAAGAATTCGTTAGAAGTTGCGGCAGGGAACTGAGAGGGACAGACTTTAGTGTTAATGATCAGTTTCCTAAGGAAATCCTAGATCGCAGGCGAGTGCTGTTCCCAATCAGGAAGAAATACATGATGGACGGCGTTAAAGCCACCATATCGGTTGACAGACTTTATATTAATGGACAGTTGTTCAGGGATCAGAAGATCACCCCTTGGCTTTATTAGTTACACCACAGGTGGACTTAAAGCATGTTTCAATGATTTAAAATAAATAAATAAATAAATAAGACGCACAGATCGGTACACGGTGATAAATTAAATACACGCACAGCTAAAGAGTACGTTGGTATGGTTGGTGTTCACGGTTGGGTACAGAAGGCACGGGCTATGGTTTATCCCTTTACACATTCTCTTACTCTTTGCACTTTTTTATTTTTTTGTGTATTTCTATCTTATCTGTCTGCTTCTTTCCCGAACATCAGTCAATCACAAGCACATCATATGATGCTACCTGGGTCTATGTTTGACTATTTTCTCAAGGGCATGCACCTTCTAACTTCTCACTCACATCTATGGCGAATGTAAAGTTTGTGACATGGAATGTGCATGGGGCTGGCACCAGAGAGAAAAAAATGAAGATCATTAACCAGCTTACTAGATTAAAGGCAGATGTTGTATTATTGCAAGAAACCCACAAATCAGCTACAAATGCAAGTGAGCTTAACTCACCTGAGTTCCCTAATGTGTTTGCGGCCTGCTATAACTCTAGACAGAGAGGTGTAGCAATCTTAATCCACAAAAGCGTTAGTTTTAAAATATTAGAAAAAACTATAGATCCTGAAGGTAGATACATAATAATTAAAATAGCTATCCATAACCAGAAGCTATGTATTGTCAGTATATATGGTCCAAATGTTGATGACCCCTCTTTTTTCCACCAATTCTTCCTTGCACTTTCAAAACACGGGGATTGTTCACTAATTATAGGAGGTGACTTCAACTTTGGTTTAAATAACGATATAGACAGGTTGAATAAAACAGGGACTCAGCGTAGTTGGCAGTCAGTAAGTGTAGTCAAACAATACATGAGTGATTTTGGTCTTTGCGATGCATGGCGTTCTCTTCATCCTATTAGTAAAGAATACACTTTTTTCTCAAATGTTCACCATTCGTACTCTCGTCTGGACTACTTTCTTATAAGTAGCTCACTGCTGTCGGTCGTTTCAGAGACGGTAATTCATCCTATTGCTATCAGTGATCACGCTCCTGTTACTCTCACCTTAATTAATAAAAAAATAACCCCACAAAACAAAAGCTGGAGATTTAATACATCACTGCTTAAAGATGAAGAATTTATAAAATTCATTAAAGAACAGTGGGCCTCATACTTAGAATACAATGATCAACCAGGTACATCGGCATCGATATTGTGGGAAGCTGGAAAAGCAGTGATGAGAGGTAAAATAATTTCTTTCTCATCTCATAAAAAGAAAAAAGAAAACAAAAAGATTCAGGAATTAGAAGAGAAACTTAAGTTACTAGATTTATCTCAAGAAGAAGGGAAGTTAGGTAAAATCCGTGAAGTAAAATTAGAACTAAACTACTATATTGAAAAGCAAAATAGATTTCTAATACAAAGGCTCCGAATAGAAAATTTTGAACATGGCAATAAGTCAGGAAGCTTCCTAGCTAATCAGCTTAAAATAAATAAGGAGAAAACTACTATATTTGCAGTTACAGATTCAACTGGTAATACAGTAAGGGAACCAGAGTGTATAAATAATACCTTCCGCGATTTCTACAAATCTTTATACACACCACAGATAAATCCATCAGAGAAGGATATTAAGCAATTTCTGGATAAAATTACACTTCCTAAATTATCAGATAACCAAAGAATGACACTGGATTCCCCGCTGACAACAGCTGAAACCCAGGAAGCTCTTAAAAGCATGCCTAATAAAAAGGCTCCAGGTCCAGATGGATTCCCCACTGAGTTTTATAAAGAGTTCTGGAATATTCTAGCCCCAACGTTCCACAGAATGTTGCAGGAAATACAGGAAAAAGGTAGATTTCCAGCTAATATGAATTCTGCCACCATCAGCCTTCTGCTCAAGCCAGACAAAGATCCTGTGTTGCCCACTAGTTATCGTCCCATATCCTTAATTAATGTGGATATTAAGATAATCTGTAAAGCTTTAGCAAAAAGATTAGACAAAGTAACTCCTCTCATTCTCCATCCAGATCAAACTGGTTTCATCAGAGGAAGGCAGTCATCCACAAATACACGCCGATTACTTAATTTAATTGATTATTCCTACAGTAAAAACATTAAAACCAATATATTGTCTTTAGACGCAGAAAAAGCATTTGATAGAGTAAATTGGAAATTTTTATTCGCTACTCTTCATAAATTCGGTTTTGGCGATTTATTCATAAACTGGTTAAAAATTCTATACAATTCTCCAACAGCCTGTGTCAGGACAAATAATCAAATATCTTCCAGTTTTTGTCTACAGAGGGGCACCAGGCAAGGATGCCCTCTTTCTCCATCACTTTTTGCCATCTTTATAGAACCTCTAGCAGCAACAATCAGACAAACAAAAGCTGTAAAAGGTATAAAATGCATGAAAATAGAGCACAAGATTAGTCTGTACGCGGATGATGTATTACTTTATCTCCAGCATTCAAATAACTCTCTTTTACAAGTAATTAGAATACTAGAATCTTTCTCCAAAGTATCAGATTACTCGTTAAACTGGTCTAAATCTACGGTACTGTCAATTAATTGCTCTCTCGAAAACTCCCTAAATTTACAAATGCAATCAGGAAATATTAAATATTTAGGTATTACTGTGTCGAATAAATTAACAGATTTACTTAAACTTAACCATGCCCCACTTTTAAACAGGATAGAAGAGGACCTTGAAAGATGGAAATCGCTTCCAATCACACTTATGGGTAGGGTAGCTTCAATAAAAATGATGGTCCTACCTAGAATTAATTATTTATTTTCAATGGTCCCCAATAAACCATCATCTGACTGGTTTAAATCTCTAGACTCTGCCATTTCTAGATTTCTTTGGAAAGATAAACCCCCACGTATTAGCTTAAAGACAATACAGAAGACTAAAGACAGGGGAGGATTAGATCTGCCTAACTTCCATAACTATTACTTAGCAAATAGGCTACAATACATCTCTAAATGGATAAAAAATAGTCTTTTAGATGAGCCTTGGTTAGATATAGAACAGGAAATGTGCAATAATATCATGATTTCAGATCTGCCGTTTATAAGCTCAAATATAAAACGGCATACATGCTTCAAATATATCAACATTAGTTCTACTCTGACAGCATGGTGGGAGTTCCTCAAAATGACAAAGTCATCCCTTATCCCATGCAGTCGTACACCTATCTGGAATAACCCTGATATCCTACAAAATAATAAAATGATAAACTTTACATACTGGAAGAATAAAGGTATTAAATATCTGGAACATCTACTTGACGGAACCGAGTTCATCAATTTTGCTAAACTAAATATGCAATATGGCATTAGTAAAAATAAATTCTTGGAATATGAGCAACTTAAATCTATAATTAAAAATAAATATAAGCATATTAATGGTGGTTTACAAGTCCCAACTAATATAATAGAGTTCTTAGATTTAACCCCCCCCAAACTACTGTCTAAATCATACAGGACACTGACTAAAATAGATGATTCGATATCTCTTCCTATAATGAAGTGGGAAAAAGATTTATCAGGCACCTTTGAACAAAATTTCTGGGCTCAGACATGTCTAAGAACTTTCAAATTGACTAGAAACACCAACTTACAACTAATACAATACAAAATCCTTCACAGAGTACATTACACAGGACAAAGATTATTCAAGATGGGTCTGGCACAATCTAATATCTGCCCACACTGCATAGGCAATCATCCTGATAATTATTTTCATGCGTTATGGTTATGCACACCAGTCCAGAGGTTCTGGACACAGATATGTAAGGACTTATCAAGGTGCTTGAGCTGTAAGATTACACCATCCCCATCAGTTTGCCTGCTCGGTAATTTTGAGGAAAGTCCTCTGAAAAAAGAAATAGTTTACATGGTTTTTACTGCTTTATGCATCGCAAAGAAAACTATCCTCATGAATTGGAAAAGTAAACAAAATCTCAGTATCAATCAGTATAGAGACCTTTTGTTGGATCATATTAATCTAGAGACAGCATCTGCTTCCACATCTGATTGGTCTTTTTGGGCTCCTCTGATCAACACCATCACTTAGTGGAATAGGGGGCGGTGGGTTGCTTCCTGCAGGGCGCAGTGGCTGGGTGGAGGGGTTCCTGGGGCCCTGGGGGCGCTTGGAGTAGGGCGCCTGGTAGATCCGGCTCCGGGGTCTGTTGCCCCCATCTGGGAGGAGTTTGGGAGGCCTACGGGTGGCCTACAGCGGCCGCTTGCGGCGCTCTTTGGGAGCTGCGTGTTGACGGACGTGGGTTACTGACCTGGTGGCTGTGCTGCCGCTGGGTGGGGCCGGGGTGGGTCTGGGGGTCTGGGGTCCCTGGGGCGCGCCGCCCTCGGGCGCGGGCCCCGGCGGGGCCTCGGGGGTTCCGGTTCCGGGGGGTGTGCCGCTTTTGGTGTGGGCCGGCGCGCGCCCGGGTGTCCGCCTCTGCACGGGGCCTCTGGTGCGCTGGGGGGCCTCGGGGCCCGTTGAGCTGGTAGGGGGGCATGGTCATTAACACCTCTGGGCAGATGCTCTTCTCCTTTATTGGAAAGGCACTCTGCCAGTGGGGGGAGGGGGAAAGGAGGGGGAGTAGGGACCTACCCAGCCTGGATGTCTACTGTCGAATGTATGGTGAGTTGTTTGAACGTTAATGTTGGGGAGGGATTAAATCCACGGGTGGGGGGGGGGGGGTTGGGGGGGGTTGACGTTCTGGTGGGCTTGTGTCCGGCCCCCTGTCCCGGTCCTGGTCCGTGTCGTCTTCCGGTGCGGGTTTCACCTGGGGGGTGGGGTTGGGGTGGCTCGTGCGGGCCGGCTGGCCAGGGTCCCCCCCTCTTATTATTATTATTATTATTATTATTATTATTATTATTATTATTATTATTACTATTATTATTTATTTATTTATTTATTTATTTATTTAATTTAAGTAGGCTTGGTGGGTGGGCTGGGGGGGGCTTAGGTGTTGGTCCTGGTGGGTGGTTGGCTGGCGGGCCCTGCGGCCTCTCCCTGGCCCCCGGGCTACGGTGGTGCCGCTGGCGAGGCCCCCTTCTCTAGGTGGGGCTTTCGGGGAGCGGGGGTGCCTATTGGAGTCAGTAGGGGAGCTGGCTCCCTGGGTTGGCTTCCCAGCCATTTGCTCCCCATCCCCGGACTCCTCCCTCTGCCTGCTCCATCACGCCGCCACACATGTAGGTCATGAGGGAGGGGGCGTTACTGGAGGTTGCCACTTTCTGGTGACGCCCCTCTCCCCAATTTTATTTTGCATCTTAGACACTTTCACTTCAAACATTTTTCACATCACACACTCATATAGGCATGGTGGGGGGAAGACGTCTGGGGGGGGGCTTATGTTGTGTGGGCCTCACCTCGGACGGCTCCCTTCACCTCCTCTCCCACTTAGACATTGAGGGCTCTGGGCAGTCACACGGAGGGGGTGCGCTGGCAACAGCTACCTTCCGAAAGGGGGGTGGGCTTTGCCGTGCATCCCCTTCGGCGCTCCCAGTTTTTAAACGCACTTGAGAACAACATGCAACAACACAACATTTGAGCAGGCGTAGGGAGGGTCGGGGTCTTCTGCACACCCCCGTTCTCCGATGGAGGCAAGGAGTCTGGGGCCTGGAGGAGGTGCGGGCCACTGTGTCCGGGGTCTTGGCGGGGGGCTGCGGTGTGCGGTCAGCGGCCTACCAGGTCTGGGGCTGATGCCTCCGCACCCCCCAGGGGACGGGGGGCAGGGATGGCAAGGGTAAGGTGGGGGGAGGGAGTGGGTTTATTAGGTATTTAGGGGGAGGGGGGGGCTCTGGCCGGGTGGCTCGTGCGGGTCGTGTTGGCCCGCCCTCTTGGGGGGGCCCGGTCCGGGGGGCGTCTGGTCGGGGGCCGGGGCCGGGGGTCGGGCACAAGCAGTCGTATAGTCGATTTGGGGTGACCCCCCCCCCCTTTGGTCAGTGTTGGATGTGAGTGTTATGTGGGAATGTGTGTACAGCGTCTTTTTTTTTTTGTGTGTGGCGAGTGGGGCACAAGGGAGGGATGGGGTGAATGAGTTTTTTTTTTTTTTTTTTTTTTTCAGGTATGGGTGTGGTCCGCTCCCTCTCCCAAGAACATCTCAAGTCTCCGATAGGTGCGGAGCCCATCCCCCCACGTCCTGCCCTCCTCCACTTCGTTGGCGGGCGCCTTGGCCCCCTGGCGCGTTGGTTGGTTTCGGGTTTGGGGCGGGTTCCCGGGCGTGCGCCGGCCCGCTCCTGGCGGCCTCTTCGCGGGGCCTGGCCCCCCGGGGGGCGGCCGGGGCCCTCGTCGCGGGGGCGGGGCGCCCCTGGGGCCTCTGGCCCTCAGGGCCCATGGCCGGGACCACTTCAGCGGGGCTGGCTGCCGGCGGAGCCCACGGGCTCGTCTCCGCGGCTCTTGAGGGCGTCGGCATTGCGGTGGCTGGGGGATTTCCTCGGGGTCGTCTCTGCTCCTTCCTTGGGGGGGGGGTTGCAGATATCCTGTGTCGGCCCCTCCTGGGCGACCTGCTTTAGGGACCCCTTTGGGAGTCCGGGGCTACGGGTCCCCTGACGCCTGCCTCTGTGCTCGGGGAAGGTGGGTCTTTGGTTCTCCACAATCACTATCAAGCTATTTCTGGATAATCTTCACCTAAACTAGTGCACTTTCACATCTCCCACTGGTGCTAGGTCCCAGGTATTAAGTGTTCACTTATATACAGTAATCTTATAATTTATTTATTTATTTATGTTGTGTCACGTTCTTTTTTCAAATATCACATTACACATGTCAGCTTACATAATAATATATATGATTTAGCAATGGCACCTAGGTGTTATTCGAGTGTATCTGTTGCTTTATGTCTGTTGGTTGTGCAGTTCTTTTTGTGTCTCTTTCCAGGTGATGGAGCAGACAGAGGACATTTTATCATTCTCTTCCTTTTATCTCCTCTTTCTTTCACCTCTACTCTTTTTTTTTTTTCTTTTCTTTCACTTTTTGTTCTTCCTTTACTCTCCCATTGTCATGTCCATATAATTTGAAATTCTCCTTGCAGGAATCATAATAAAGCTATTTACAAGCATAAATCAAGTGGAGCACTATGGCGAAAGCTGTTTGCTCCACTTGTAAAAGCAAAATCTGTCGAGCTCCATCTGGCATTGAGATTTCAATTCCTATTGCCATAGTGCTAGACAGGACACTGGGAAAAAAAAAAAAAAAAAAAAAAAAAAAGTTTGTTAATATTTGCAACTTTACAGTCGCTCTGTGAGTTTAATAGATAAGTCCTTACTTCTGACTTTGCGTTGCAAATCCAACTTTTCCAGGTTGAGTTCGCCACTAGCGGTTGATTATGGAGCGCTCCATAGTCGATCTCCCCCCCCCAATTCTGTTTTTGAGCGATGGCGGAAAAAATAGACCAGAAACACTGTTGGCTTCTGGGTCGTGTAGTTCTTTTGACTTGCATTATAGTTTAGGTTTCTTGGAAAAAAACTACAAAATGGCGGCAGCGATCCTACATTTTTGAGAGAGCTAACCAAAGCACAGCAGCAGGCCCTTCAGTACGGCAGAGGGGAACCAGAGCAAGGCAGCAGGATCCACAGTACGGCAGAGAATGAACCTTAAAGAGAAGTAGAGGTGGCAGAGTTCCAATGGCAAGCAGGGAATATACAGGTGGACAGTCAAGGAGTAGGTGTTGCATGATGACGAACCGGCAGAGGAGTGGAAGCAGAGGGAGGCTTAAATAGGGAGGCTGGCAGGTGAAATGAGTCTGGCTGATTAATGACTAACAGGTGTGGCTGACGGCAGAGGGAGTGAAGGGAAAGCTAAGTGAGGGGAAGGAGGAGCTGAAAAGTAACAGAAAATAAAGTCAAATCATAACTAAAACCCAAACAAGGAGGAAAAACTTAAAAAATAGTAAACAAAAGCCTGATCCAAACCTAAACCCTGACACTAATATTGTTATATATGTTGCTTACATTATTACTTTTTATTTCTTCTGATTATTAAATTATCCATCCTCTCGGTCTGTTCATATACATGATCTGGTTTTACCTGTTTAACCAAGCTTCTATGTTTATTTCAGTTAACGGGATGATGTTTAGTTCCTGAACCTTACTCTTGCTTGGGTCTTTCACCACATTGGTTTATGAAGAAAAGTAGCCAAACCAATATATGAGGACTTTTCATCGTGGGTTCTTTATTTCTGTGAGGTGCATCAGACGTCATAACGTGTCCGCTTCATTCATGATGAGTGAAAGCAGGGCTCATCTTTCTGAGGGACTCGGCTGGCTATTAAGCCCTTTTATTCAATAAGTACAGGCCCTGTTGGTTCTGCTTGACGCTCCAGCAATGGTATCGCTCCAGAGTTCAGCACCTGCTTTCGTCTGACTCTGTTATAGTACCAGCCTCAGTCCTAGTACCCACAACCATTGCCAAACCATGGCCTTGGCTCCTCCTCTTATATTGAGTCCTGTATCCTGGTTGTGTGCTGCCAGTCTGCATTTGGGTCCTCTACCATTGCTCTAATGACATGTCTTATTGATTGACCAGACCCCCACAACTTCCTGTTACTAAAAAAGATGAATGGACGGATAGATAGATACATACTTTTGTTTAAAATCTGAAGACCTATTAACATGTTAAATAAAAAGAATAGGGGGAAGAAAAACCTGCATTATGATAAGCATGTACATTCGAATTTAATAAATTAGAATATGTGTTCCGATGAGGATCGATTGTCCGGTTAAAAGTACCTTTTGAAAATAACAACCTTTAAGCAGGTTTTAAACATGTTTTATCAAGCCCACATTTTTCAGTTAAATTAATTACATTTCTTATTAGTCTGATGTAATATTCTAATCTTAAATATTTTGTTTAAGATAATATCAATAGCTATAAGCAGAACATCATAACATAAATAAAAGCTTGAAAACATCAGTCTCTGTGGAATTGATCTACATAATATGTTTCACTGAGTGAATGGAGTTATTGAAATAAAGTAACTTTTTTATTATATTTTTATGTATAAGGGTAATTCAATATTCCCTGATTCTTAAATCTGGACTTTTATTCTAGGTTTATTTAATGCTTTAGTTGTAGGGAAAGCATGCATGCATTTTACCAGTACACAGTCCAGCTTGTTGAGCAGGGCCATTTTCTTTCACACTCTTCACAAAAATGGTATCCATTGGCTCCAAGCAAGATCGCTGACCCTCCACTTTAAGGAAACACAGATGTCCAATATTTCAGATCATAAAACCTTTACATAAGTAGAATTATTAGCAACCACAACAAAACAAAGTTACATTTGGTTCACTAAAATATAAAGCCAAAACAAAAGTAACTTATCCACGGTACAGTAGGGCAGATTTTTTTAACACCTTTTGATGATCAAGAACAATTATGTGATGTATAGCACAGTCAAAATGAGGTAACCAACTATTTGCTGTATCACCTTATAAGTCACTGTGGTTACATTTTGTTCTGTTCTTCCCATCTTTGCTTAACTTCATTAGATTTAGTCACTCTGCAAAATTTTTGTTGAGATTATAATTTAAAATTGGCCATTGCAAGACAGATTCAAAATTAAAGCTGCAGTTTTCCTAATACGTTTTATGCCCATTGCTTTTATTTTTGAGTAATAAATGCTTGTGACATTATACCTATCTCATTTGTAAGTGGAACATTTTCATTACTAAATTAGTACAAACCAGATTTTTTGCAATACCCCGATGTGTGACATCTTAGAATGGTGCATGTCTATACATGCTTATCCAAGCAGGGTTGTGAAGGACTTGCTGCCTGTCTCCAGCGTCATTGAACAACACGTGTAGGACATACTGAACAGGACGCTGGTCAATTACAGGGCAATGCAGAGACACACAGGACAAACAACTCTGCTTGCACACAATCATACCTAAGGGCTAATGAACCCAACATACATGTTTTCATGGAAAGAACCCACCTGTTCAAACCCTAGACCAGGGGTGTCAAACTCATTTTGGTTGAGGGGCCGCATACAGCTTAATCTGATATAAAGAGGGCCACATGAGTAAACTCATTGCAAGATTAAATAGAACTAATAAATGTGGACTTGTTGATTTTTATATTAACTTAATTTCACTTTTACACAATATATTATGAATAACCTCAGCGTTTTTAAGAAAAGTATGTGCAATTTCAACAATACTTTTACTCAGTTAAACATTTACTTGTGCATTATGCATAAGAACTGATCACAGGGATTATACAATGTTGAAAAACATTTATTCACATTTTTTGGAACTTAAAAACACTGTCCTGCATGACAAAATACATCAAACAGATAAAAATTAAGAAATGATTTGAATTTTTCCACATCTGAAGCTTAATCTGCTAATTAAAACACAGCGCCCCTCGTGGACAATATAGGGACTGCATATTTTCAATTAAACAAAGTACATGTTTTTTTCAATAATTGTTTTATCATTCTCTTCCTTTTATCTTGTCCACTTGTGAAAGTCAAATCTGATGAGCTCTTTGTGGCATCTTATTGCCACATTGCCAGACAGAACACTGGAGAAAAAAAAAAAAAAAATTTTTTTTTTTTTTTTTTTTTATAATGATAATGCATTTAGCCATAGGGCCGGACTAAATTGTTCGGCGGGCCGGATCCGGCCCGCGAGCCGTATGTTTGACACCCCTGCCCTAGACCTTCTTGCAAGAAGGCAACACTGCTACAACTCCACCACTGTGCAGTCCCAGCATAAAATTAGGTGTAGCTAATTTGACAAATATGTTTCTCCGCATTTTACAACCAGACCAGGACATATCTGAGCTATCAGATTTATACAGAACAAGGTGTTGAGGTGGTATAGAAGACAGTAATGATTAGTATATAAAACAGATCTTCCTACCAAATAAGGTTGAGATTGTAGAAGTCAACAGGAACATGTAACACTCACCTTTTCCTGGTATATTACCATTTTCTTCTTCCTGTGGAAAAGTCACACAGAGACTATTAGACAGGGTGGCCACAGTGAGATGCTGCTAAGCTCAAACTTTCCACAAAAGGGTTTGCATGCATGTGTGTCATGATGATAAAAAACTTTTAGTTAATTGTCACACAGCATCAAAATGTTTGATCATAACGCATGTACGTACACCCCCATCATTATTTTGATTTGGTTGTTATGTTTACTCGCCATACTGGTCGATTTACTGCATCATCTATTTAACATTAATATGCACTCACCTGTCAGCATTTTACTTGAATTGCCTGCTTATATAAAGCGGTTGTATTTGGTAAAAAGAACCACAAAAATTGATAAAAATGGTGGAGAAAACTGAACTCTGCAGAGGAGCAGTGCCTCTGTCTACACCGCTCTGGGAGGAGAATAGCTTTGAAGCACACTTCTGCAGATTAATGTCTTTTTCTCTGCTTTTACACTCCAGCCTGGAAAGTGAGAAATGCCCAGTGCAGCAATCAAAAGCTGGAGAGGAGATGGCATCACAAAATCAAATTTCTAGATGACAATTTAGGCTACTTACATCATCATGTACAATACAGAAAATACTTTCTCACCTCTTTTATCTTGTCTAGAGTGTGTGTATATGTATATCTTTTTGCAGCTTGTTCGAGTTCTTCTATAATGTTTATTATTGGAAGCATTTTACAATCAATTAATAATATAAAACTTCCTCTGTACTAAATTCTTTGTACATTTTTCCACTTCCTATTTATGATTTTTTTTATGTTTTTTTATATTCTTTTTGAATACAAGCATTGTTGTTTTTATTTGTTTTTTTACATTTTTGTGATACAGGTCTGCTTGTATAAAGAGTGTGCGAATAGGCATTATCTGTAGTGTGATTGAAATGTGTAATATGACAGACCACAAACCTCTCAGCAGGGGGGGCGATAGTCCTTATAGCTTTTGGAAAGAAAAAGCTATATGCTGAGACATAAAATGGTTTCTATGGTAACTCTGTAACGTTTTTTTTTTAGAATCTTAGTTGAAAGTCCAGTTTGTTTCCTGAGGAAGAAGAGCTGCTGTTGGGCCTTCTTCACCAGTTGGGTGGTGTTCACAGTCCAGGAGATGTTGGAGGAGATGTGAATGCCCAGGAATTTTATGCTGTCCACACGCTCCACCATCTCCCCCTCTATAAAGAGAGGAGTGTGTTCAGTCTTCCCGGACCTTCTGTAGTCCATTATTACCTCCTTGGTTTTGCTGGTGTTCAGGATCAGGTTGTTCCTGGAGGACCACTGTGTCAGACTATAGTGGGTCTCATCATTGTTGGAGATGAGACCCACTACAGTGCTGTCATGCGCAAACTTGTGTTTGTGGAGTGGATAGCAGAGCAGCCATGTGTGAAGCAGAAGAAGAGAGCAGGGCTGAGGCCACAGCCCTGTAGCGTGCCGGTGTTAACGATCAGTGGAGCAGATGTGTGTTTCCCTATCCTCACCAACAGGGGCCACTTGGTGAGGAAGCAACTGATCCAGGAGCAGAGCGGTGGAGATAATCCGCTTGTGGAGCTTCTGAGCCAGCATGTTTGGGGGCACAGTGTTGAATGCTGAGCTGAAGTCCACAAATAGCATCCTGATGTAGGTGTTGGGATGATGGAAGTGAGTCAGAGCTGAGCGAAGTGCCAGCAATTATCCCTGTAGTCGAATTGCAGGCTGTCAAGGCCAGCAGGGATGGCCTTCTTGTGTTGCAGAAGAATCCTGAGATATTGCACTTTTTCCTTTTATTTGTTGCGTTTTTGATTTCTGTTGCATATTTCTTTTACTGTTTTGTTGGTGTTTTTTGTTTTTGTATTTGTATAGCACTTTGGTCAGCTACTATGTTGTATTTTAAGTGCTTTAGGAATAAATATGGTATGGTATGCAGAGCTGCAAGGAAAGGTTACAGATTTCCAGAAAGATCCCTGCAAGTTGGTCAGCACATGATTTTAGCATCCGACCTGACACCGTGTCTGGACCTGCAGCCTTGTTGATGCTGACCTTTTTAAGGAGGAGGGCTCTTAGACAGTTGCAGGACCAGGGGCCAATGCTAAAATTCTGGCTGGAGAAGATGTCCAGGCTCCCTGTTGCTTGGAGAGTTGAAGCGTAGAAAGCTGTTAAAGATCTCAGGGAGAGCTGAGTTGTTGGTCACTGTGCTTGTAGTCCATTATGGTTCTGAAGCCTCTCCACATTATGCGTGGGTTATTGCTGCTGAAATGGTCCTCTGTGCACTGCTTATACCTGTGCTTTGCCTTGTGGAGGTCATTTTTCAAATCACTTGCTGTAGGCCAGTCTGTCTCCTGATCTGCATCACGGGCTTTCACCAGGGACCGCTTTCAAGGGCTCTCACCAGGGGTCCTTTGGTGAGAGCCATTATAAACATGGTGGAACATTCTTCTGCACACTTTTTTAAAAACTGTTTTTCTCCTGCACTGTTACATTCCTATCACTGCTGCACTTGTTATTTTATTTCAATTGCAATCTCATTACATTGTCGTAAGCTGTATGCAACAAAATTTTGTTTTGTATGCACTCTGTACATACAAAATGACAATAAAGTTTGTCTAAGTCTAAATTCTGATCCTTTTTCATACCCGTTTTTATTTCTCATGAAGGTATGTGCGAGAATTTGATCTGCGTGTGTGCGCGTTCCTGTGCCATGGTTTACCAGTGTCGGCGCTGCCGTGAGTGTCTGTGTGTCTCTCTCTAAGACACACACACACGCGCACACACACACACACACACACACACACACACACACACACACACTGGAGCTGGCCATAATGAAAGCTCAGCATTTGCAGTCTCAGTAAAGTAAACGGAAGAGAGAACCCTTGTAATAAGTTGTACATACAAAAGAGTTGCAGGGGAGATTTGGTTGATGAGAGGCGGGCGTGGCTTACTCTAGTGTCCTTCCGTGAGTGATGTAAATCAAAGAGGAGCATTAAAATCTTGCTTGGTAGAGAGCGTGCTCTGGTGGGTTTTTATGGTTTGTACAAAGAGCCCACACAAAAAAGTCACTTTCAGACTCCTTATTTTGTGGAATGTTTTAAATGAGGCCCAACACCAACACAAGTTTTAACAAAAAAAGTCTGAATTCCAGGGGATGACTCCTTTAATAACTTTAAAACAAAAAGAGCACAGACATTTTTGCTGCACAAACCAGTACAAATGTAGCACAAATGTTTTACACCAGTTTTGTTTGATTTAAAGAAAGTGGTGGGGCTGGTTGAACTTTGGTGACCTCTACAAACTTTCCTAAATATCTTTAAAATGATAGCCTCACAAATGACCCTTATTGCTGCACAAACCAGCACAAATGTAGGATTGAGGTGATGATTGGCCGGAATGAACCCTATAGCTGTATTATAACTATAATATAATCTCTCAAAAACTTATAATACAGCTGCTGGTGGCCCAACACCAACACTTGTGTTGGTGTTGGGCCACCAAGTTCCTGGGGGTGCACATCACGGACAACCTCACCTGGACTGTGAACACCGCGTCGCTGGTGAAGAGGGCACAGAAACGACTGTACTTTCTGCGGAGGATGAGGAGAGCCCGCCTGTCCCCGCCCATCCTCACGACCTTCTATAGAAGCACCATAGAGAGTATTCTGACCAGCTGTCTCTCTGTGTGGTGTGGAGGCTGCAGTGCCTCCGACTGGAAGAACGTGAGGAGAGTGGTGAGGACAGCAGAAGGGATCATCGGGGCTCCTCTTCCCTCCATAAAAGACATTTCATCGCAGCGCTGTGTGTCTCGAGCCCGTAACATCATCAGGGACCCCTCACACCCCCACCACAGACTATTCTCCCTGCTGCCCTCTGGAAAGAGGTTTCGCAGCATCCGCTGCAGGTCCACTAGGTTCTGCAAAAGCTTTTTCCCTGCTGCCATCAGACTGTTGAACTGCTGAACTGCTAAAGTATAAAAACGGACTGTGTACCACATTCGATTCGCTGATTTGCACATCTGCACATTTGCACATTGTATCGTATCCTGCAAAATTGCTGCTGCACCTTACCGGGAAACGTACTGCAAAACTGTGTACAATGCAACTGTCTACTTTTAAATCATTGCTGCACCTTACTGCGTATTTGTTTACATTTGTTTTACACTGTTTACATTTCAACTGCCTACTGCTCACTGCTGCACTTTATCCGGAAGTCAATTGAAACTTATCCTGTAAGTGACTGCGATTTATCACTGCACTTTATCCTGTACTGTAATTCACCGCAAGGTATCCTGTAGAGTTACTGCAATCTTTCTGAGCTGTGTGAAAGCGAAATTTCGTTCTGTATCCACTCTGTGTATACAAAATGACAATAAAGAAAGTCTAAGTCTAAGTCTAAGTCTAAGTCTATAGGGTAATTCCGGCCAATTATCACCTCAATCCTCACCCTCATACAGGTGATCAAAACATCGTTCCTGCAAGCCAGGCCAATAACGACCCTAACGACTCCCCGTTACAGAGGAGTGGACCAGTTTCGGTTCAATCTGCTGTCTTACAATGACTTTAACGACTTCCCATTACTAAGGGGGTGGACCCGTTTCTGTTGAATTTGCATATTATCCAAGCCATTACAAGACCTTTGTTGGGCAGTAGTATAAAGCTTGATACTCCACATTACTCCAGACTTTTTGAATTAAGAAAGCTTCCTGGATAGGAGGCAAAACATCTTCAAACTTCAGAAAACAAGTCCAGTTGTTTTGTTTTTTACTTTTTTTGGAATGAAATCAACATAACCCGTGCAATAATTATGAACTAATTATACATTGTGTCTCTGTCAGTCTTAAACTAATGCCCACATTGGGCTTTCATCTCTAAAACCCTGTGCGTAAAGATGCGCGAACAGTGCCAGCCGACTGTTTCAGCAGCAGTGGAAACTGCTATGGCTCCCCTTTCAGCATCTTTTCAACCCGATAGTCCAGTTTCCACGCAAAGCCGTCCACAGCTTCCTTACATTGCAAGACGTTTGAATCAGGTTGTTGCATCCGCTAGTTTGTCTCATTGTATAACGTGAAAATGATGGCAAGATACAGTATGCTGTGTCATGGTTTACATAGTTCTGGGTTTTTGTATGTTTTGGGTTTGTCTAGGGCTGGGCAACGATTAAAATATTTAATCGTGATTAATCGCATAATTTGCCTGATTAATCATGATTAATCGCATTGTATTTACAAACTCCAAGAATTAATTCAAAAGTAGTGTAAAGAGCACTTTTATTTTAATGTTCTGCTGCCATATGAACAAAAGTGTTGTAACATTTGTAGCACTTATCTGTAACACATATTTAGTGTAAAGCTCAACTTAAACATGTAAAACAAAAAATAGCAATAATAATAAATTAAAGCTTATTGCCACTGACAGGGAATTCTCTTTATGGGGAAAAAAAATCTACCAAAAACAGGCAATTTCTGAGGTAACCGCAGGGAGCAGCATTGCCATTTTATGTTCAATACCAAAGTTTAACTTGGCAGTGGTTACAACTAACTTGATTCTGTCATATTCGATGCTGGAAGAACTTTAAACTGAAATGCTTGCTAACTCGATATGCTTGCATGGTTATTTGACGTTAACACGCGTTTTTTTTGTTGTTGCTTTCTCGCGTGCATATAGTGAACGGCAGGGAAAAACAGGCAAAAACACATGGATACTTTGAAGCGAGAAGCGACTTCCCCGACGGCGTCGATGCAGACCCCGCTGCGCAAAAAACTTGTTCCGTTCGCCAACTCACCGCCTCGCCTAAGCAAATTCCTGCGGGAAACACCGCCTTCCGCATGTCGGCTTTGTTTTTTTCCGGCCAGCACCTTTCTTCCTCTTTGAATCCGAGGCTGGGCTGACAGCAAGGTTATTGGCGCATTATCGCCACCTACTGTTCTGATTCAAACCCCTACACCGCAGCAACAGACCTTCACAAAATAAAAGCATGTGAGCAACATGCGTTAACCCGCGTTAAAATAAATATCGGCGTTAACAGTCTAACGAATTAACGCGAAATTAACGCATTAACTTGCCCAGCCCTAGGTTTGTCACATTCTGCCTGCTTTCTTTTGTTGCTCTCTCTCTCCCCCTGTTGCCTCTAGCTCTCTTTCTCCTCAGTTTCTCTCCCAGCTCCTTCTCCACACCTGTGCTTAATTTACCAATCTTCCCCTGCCTTTGTTCCTGTTCCTCTCCTCACAGTATTTAAGATCCTCTCGTTTTTCCACTCACGGCTGGTTTCTTCTGTTCTGCGCTGCTCTGCACTGCTTTCAACACTGCACTGCTTCCTGTTTCTACTCCTGTGCCCACTGCTGCTGCCTGTCACCATGGCTTCCTCGTGTTCCACCTCAGGTTTATGTTTTGGTTTTTGCTCCTGAGTTCTCCGGGTTTTTGTACGTATTTTGGATTTTCCTTCATTAAACTCACTCATAACTGCTCACTGCCTTGGTCTCACTACGTTTGGGTCCAACCACCAACCTCACCCCACACATGACAGAAGAAACCAGCCACAAGAAGGACCCAGCAGAGACCATCCCGGGTTTTGAAGGGGAAACCGTTTTCAAGACATTAAGGAAAGATTTGGACTTCATCTCTACACTTAGCCCGCCTTGGGTACAGGTAGTATAGTAGATCAAATGCGGGACATCTGGATAAACAGAACCACACTCCTATCACGCCTCGGTATAACTGGTCTCATTGAGGAACTCGATTGGCAGGTGCAATCAGACCCTGAAAAGATCCAGGCAGTTTTGTATTGGCCAGTTCCAGAGACCCATAAGCAGCTTCAAAGATTCCTGGAATTCGGCAAATTCTATCTTTGTTTCACCAGGAACCACAGCCAGACTGCTGCTCCCTTGACAGCCCTCAAATCCACCAAGACCACATTCCGATGGATTGATGAAGCTAACTCTGCCTTCCTTACCTTAAAGGAAAAATTCTCCCAGGCACCCATCCTGACTCACCCTGATGCTAAAAAGCAGTTTACCTTGGAGGTGGATGCCTTGGATATGGGGGTGGGAGCAGTTCTCTCCCCACGCTTGGATTTAGATGGGAAACTTCACCCATGCGCCTACTTCCCGAGAGTTGACCCCCGCTGAAAGGAATCATGATATAGGAGACCGAGAAGATCTCGCCATAAAATTGGCTCTGGATGAATGGCGTCACTGGCTAGAGGGTGCTGAACATCCCGTGCTGGTATGGACCAATCAAAAGAACCTATCGTATATCAAATCAGCTAAACGTCTGAACTCCCGGCAGTCTCGGTGGTCCCTATTCTTATCTCGTTTCAACCTGTCCCTCGTATATCATCCTGGTTCCAGGAAGATAAAACCAGATGCCCCCTCACCACAGTACTCACCAGATGACTCAGACCAGAAACTGCCTTCAATTCTTCCACACAGTTGCACCATTGGAGCATTAACTTAGGAGACTGAGGATCTAGTCAACGAAGTCAACAGGAACCCCACCCTGGTACTGGTCCGCCCAACAGAACATACGTTCCGACCTCAGTACGATCCCGTCTCATCCATGGGTTTCATTCCGCTAAATTCTCAGCTCATCCAGGCACAAGTAGGACCATAAGTCTCATCTCGAGACGTTTCTGGTGGCCTTCTCTCCACAAGGACACCAAGGAATGTTTTTTGGCCTGCCCTATTTGTGCTCATAACAATTTGTCCCACCAACCACCAACTGGACTCCTGCAACCACTTCCAGTACCAAAGCTTCCTTGGTCACACATTGCCCTAGATTTTGTCACCAAACTACTTACTTCACAAGGTATGACCACCATTCTCACCATCATCGACTGTTTTTCTAAGATATGTCACTTTGTCCCTCTCAGAAAATTACCCTCAGCATTTCAGACAGCTCATCTCCTGGCACGTTTTCCGACTCCACAGTATCCCTCAGGAGATCCTTTTAGATCGCGGTCCACAATTCATCCGTCAGGTTTGGAAACAGTATTGTTCAGCCCTCGATGCAAAGGTTTCACTAACTTCTGGTCATCATCCTCAGTTTAACCAACCAAAGGCTTGGACCAAGAATTGGAATCCACTCTCAGGCGTCTGACCTCCAGAAACCCATCCAACTCGTGCAAGTTTCTTCCCTGGGTGGAGTATGCCCATAATTCGCTGGTGTCCTCAGCCACTGGTCCGTCTCCCTTTGAGGTCTCTCTGGGCTATCAACCTCCTCTATTCACATCCGAAGAAAAGGATATCTGTCACTTCAATCCATCATCACATCTGCTGCTGTAAGAACATCTGGTCCAAGACAGTCTCCGCGCTTCATCGCACAGCTGGACAAAACCGCAAGTATGCTGACAAAAAATGCACTTCCACTCCACAGTGCTTACCCGGGACAAAAGGTCTGGCAACCCTCCCAAGATATCCCGTTAAGATCAATTACCAAGAAACTCGCGCCTTTTTACATTGGTCTCTATGAAATAGAATCTCTGGTCAGTCATACAGCCGTCCACCTTCGCCTGCCTCCTAGCCTCCATGTTCACCCCAAGTTCCATGTGTCCCAGATTAAGCCTGTCCAGACCAGTATATGGTGCCCTATAGCCAAGCCCCCTCCACCCGTCCAGGACTTCGAGGGGCACCCTGTGTATACGGTCTGAAGGATCGTGGACTCCCGTTGGTGGGGTCGTGACTGGCAGTACCTTGTTGATTGGGAGGGCTATGGTCATGACGACTGTTCTTGGGTGCCCTGTCCTTTTATCTGTTACCCATCCTTGATTTCTGATTACGAGCCTTCCCTTCCATCCACCTCATCAGGGCCGCCAGACAGCGGCCGTTGAGGGGGGGTTGATGTTGGGGTGTGGTAGACTTTTTCCCCTCTGTGTGGTAGTCTTCTTCCTCCACCAGATGGCGTCCAGTAAGCATGGTGGGTGGGTGAAGCACAGGTGTTCTCCATCAGACCTCATCAAAAGGAGGATAAGAGGAGCTGGCATCCAGCACTTCTTCACCAGCATGTTTCCTCACAGTGATTCTAGCCTGCACACTCCTGATCCTGTTCTGGCTCAGTTTCCCAGTGCCCGAACCCGCCTGCAAATCTTCCAGAAGATGCCCAGGTTCTCAAATCCCAGCTGGCAGCCTCTGGGCTTCTTGACCTCGGTCCTCCTGCGATCACGCCCTGCTCACCCTCCATCGTGCTTCTCTTCTCAAGATTCAGATTCATTTGAACACTCATCTGCCTCCTGGAAGAGACCCCGCTCATTCTTCCCTGGCGGATCTCTAACTCCACCCCAAGCCTCTGCTGCCTCCGGTGCGAGCTCCCATTTCCGGATTGTTAACAACTTGCATCATTTGTTTCAATAAACCTTTAAAAACTGTGTTGCTCTCCTGAGTGTGTTCTGCATGTGGGTTAAATCCTTGGTAAACAACATGACATGGAAGTGATGGGCAATTTGTTATTGTGTGCGATATACCGTCAAAAAATTCCCCATGGTAATAATTTGTCATCTTGCGACTAAAACAATAAGTTTTGACCACCTGTAGCCTGCTGTGCGCGACACACCTTCAGTCCAACTCACGTGCGAAAAACCACTGTTGCCAACTCAACGACTTTCAGACGGGATTAGTTTTACCTAGGGACCACATGTGATTTGTAATGATTACAGAGAGTTTCTGTATTTTTAATCCCGTGCGAATGCGCCAACTCAGTAATTTTTAGTACAAATTCCCCCATAAATGACCTTCTATATTTTGTGATAATACTAATCCAATGTGAATAGGCATCTCTATTATTTGGACATAAATGGGCAGGATCCAATACATGAATGGGCAGTTTTTTTGTTTCCAGGGCTCTTTTGCATTTGGTGAATAATGGAGGCTGTATTGAAGTGTTTACAAAACCATGGGTCCCGGGCCAGCAAAACCCTATCGGAAAAAAAGCCCAGTAAGCAACTCGCTACACAGCAATACAGAGACCGTTTCAATACTGTATAAATGCATGCATTAAGTGTTGAATTTCTACCCACCGCACATTTTTTTCCTGTCCATAAAACTGTCAGGATGGTGGGTACGTATGGGAACAGACATTAACCGGCTCTCGCTGTCTGTAAAATGCAACAAAAGAACAAGGTCTAGGTCATGTTGTGCCGTGTTATAGACAGGAGAAAGTTCCGTTAGAGAAAAAACAGGCCCAAATAAGCGACTGCACATTAAAAAAATTGCCCAAAAATGACTACTCACGAAATCTGCCGCCGACTTTAGAGCCAAGAGACGCTTAAAAGTTAAGGTGACCAGATATGTAATGAAAACTGTAATGAAAACTGGGGACGTCTCTGATTAGAGGTTGGTTTGGTTTGCCTGATCTGCAGGTAGGCATGTTCGGCTCAGCTCTTCCACTACGTCGGGACAGCGGCAGGACCGAGTAAATACCTCTTGTGGTGCTAAACTTCTTTACTCCATCATGATATACTGAAATCGGGGACATTTCCGGGGAAGCTTTTGCCGGATACAGGTCATCCAATACGGGGACTGTCCCCAGAAATCGAGGACTTCTGGTAAACCTTATTATAAGTGGAGTGTTGGCTGCACTGCTTCTATTACCGCTCACATGTGCAATAAGCAGCAAAGATGTCCATAAATTTCAGCAAATCTCAGGTTGTAGTTATCCCGTGCCAATGTGCCACATAAAAAGCTGACACAGGGAGGTAAATTATTTATTACATGGTGTCAGGATTCGGCAGGCTGTGCTGCATGCACTGCCTGTTTTTCTCTCTTTTAGGTGATCAGAGTTGACAGGTGGGCGTGGCGCGCACCTGCAGCTCGTTACGACCGCTCAGCGTGGAGTTAAGAGCAGGTTGCAGTCAGCTGAAGGACGCTGGAGTGTTAAACCGTTGTGGTACACTTAGTGGCCACTGTCTCTCGACAGTTCCTTGTTCCTGCGTGATTCATGTTCTTGTTCTCGGTTCTAACTCATGTTTCCTGTCTCTTCGTAGTTCACTCTGTGTTTTGGATTACTCACCGACTGCTCCGCTAAAGCGCCAAAGTCTCAACCAAGCTCCTGATTCCCTGTGCTCAGATTTTGCTCTGGCGTTCCCCTCGAGCCCCCTTGGCTATTACCAAGACGGACAAGAGAACCCCCCTTCCTGGATTCACCCTGGTTCCTTCGGCTGCTCTCTGTTTCTTGCCTCCGCTGTGGTGCTGCTCGGGCTCCCCGCCTCCGTTCCACCTGCTAGTCCTCCTGTCACTCAGTCACCTAGTTCCACCAAGAGAAAGAATCCGTCTTCCACTCCTCTCCCCCCAGATAGGTTGCTCATACCTGGCGGTAAGCGCAGCATCACACATTTAGATTCCTGTACCAGCCTTAGTTTAAACCGTTCCTTTCTTTCCACAGTGTCTCGTATCCCGATGTCTGGATCATAGCTGGCTTCATGTACCCTTGAGCCAAATAAACATCTTAAACTGCTTTTGTCTCCCGTCTGTGTTCTGCATGTGGGCCAAACACCTAAAAACTGTGACAGAAGAACACTCCGGCCATGCAGACCCAGATCACGCACCAGACCAAACCACTGGAGGTGATCATTTTGGGTAATCATAGAGAACACATTCCGTTTTTTTGTCTTTCCTGTTAAGCATTCACCCATTGTCTTAGGTTTTGCTTGGCTGCAACAACATAATCCACATCTCAACTGGGCCATTGAGATGGAGGTTGTCCATGGGCCAAGTCCTGGTCTCCGGCTTCTCATCTTTTTACATCTCTCTTTGCAGGTGAAGAATCAGACTGAGGAAATATCATTCTCTCCCTTTTCTCTCCTCTTTCTCTTTCACCTATTCTCCTTTTTTTCTCTTAAACCTTCTTGTTTCAGTATCCATATAACATGAAATATTTACAGCATAAATTATAATAAAGCTTCTTGCATGCGGTAAGGCTCCGCTTGTGAAAGTAAAATCTTTTGGCCACTTTTTGGCATTAAGACAACAATTCTTATTGCCAGATTGCCAGACAGGACACTATGAAAAAAATTCATAACTACAAATTGCAATAGTGTTTGGGTAACAATGGCAATGAAACAGAGCAACTTGGATTTTCCAATTTCATAGATGTCAGATGATAATATAGCTACAACAACAGGGTGGAGGCACATCCAAAATGGCTGTCTGAAAACCATCAGGCGATGAACAGGCAGAGCAATAAGGTGGTTGTGATGGCCTCCAGTGTCCATAAGGTGCAATTCTAAGACAGATGCAGAATATGGTCAAAAAAGAGGCCCAATGTTCTTGTGTCCCGACCCACTGTGGATAATAAGGACAACAAAAACATAAATGGGGTAGGTTTGTGCGACAACATGATCTATAACCCAATATCAAGCCGCAAAATAAATTGACTATTTGAAATGTCATATATGTTTTGACCTGTCTGCTAAAAACAGCTAGATTAGGGACCAGAGAACATTACCAAATAATTACATATTTAAAAAGGAGTACTGTTTTTGAGCATAAATTAAAAAAGAAATGTTATTTGTCTGTTTAAAATGCTAATTAAATTAAGCAAAGTTGTATAGCCAGCAAGACCCAATGTCCAGTGTAAGGGACGTTAAATAAAATCAAAATAAATAACATTTATGAAAAAAATGTTACATTATGTTTCTTTCAACTTCATTACCCAAACTATCAAAGAAAATGTAAATATCACCAAAAAAATTATTTTGGGTCTCAGGAGGATAAATTTGTTGTGAAGGATTTTTGGTCGGGGTTCCAAATCATGACTTCTAATTAGAATTTATATATTCATTATTAAAACCATAATTGCACAACATTCCACACCCCCGTTCTTCATTTTCTATCTGAGATTGGAGGCTTAAAAAAGCCTGATATAGAATCTTTACTACTTCCTCCCTGTTATGTCCCCAATGACCTTTTTGGGAGCACCCTTTAACTTGTTTACACCTTGACTTGTAAGCCCAGGTTTAATGATGAGGAAATTTGACTGTCGTTTTAACATCTATATGATGTTTCCAAATAAAATGTAACTGCAAGGCAGTCTTACCTTGAGGCTGTGGAAGGTTGACTCTGGTGGGTACACAATGAAGTGCCGCAAAGTGAAGCCGAAACCCTGTGAGTTCTTTTGGAGAACAATAGTCTGTGGGCCCTTTGATGATATGGACTCCATCTCAGCTGATGGCAGCTGATTGTATCTGTTTTTATCAGATGACACAATCCCATTGTTCCAGCTTTTAGCCTATACAGAACAGAAATTGGAACAAAAATGATACATGTAACTTCCAAATAATTCTAAAACAAACACTGAATAGATATTACCATTTAGATGGTATCATTTTTAGGAGACCCCAATTATTCTTTGGGACTGTGGATTCAGTCACAGCTTACAAATATTTGTGGAAGTGTTCGTTGGAAGTGTGTGGATTCTCACCATTCACTTCTGACCATTTTTCCCTTTAATGGGACTGAACTGTATTGAACTTCTGGTTTGTGTTGAGTTTTAAAAACTCTGCATATTTGTTTATATGAGAATGAAATCACCAGACTGCTTCTTTACATTGGGAAATATAATGATAACTCAGAATCAGAACCATTTTATTTTGGCCATGATTATCCTCAATCAAGAAATTAGACTTAGGTTACAACTGTGACAGTATACAAACATTAGGTATACATAAATAAACATGTGTATGTGTTTTATTTTTTGTATCATTTATTTATTTGAATGTGCACTGTGAGTTGTGAAAGTGTAATGTACTGTATTTTTCGGACTATAAGTTACTCTGGTATATAAGTCGCATCAGTCAAAAAATGCGTCATAGAGAGGAAAAAGACATAGGTTGCACCGAACTATACATCGCACTTAACTATATGCATTTATTTGGACATTTATTAACTCCAACCAGAAAGGTTTTATCCAGCGCATTTCAGTGTAACGGTCCGTTACCCTGAAAGTTGTGAAAATTACGACAAAATTAGACTGAGCATAACGGTGCTACATGCTACAAGCTGACAGTACGACACGGTTGTTTCAGAGCAACATAAAGCTTACATGCATCAGTGAAGTTGTAACCCGCCCGGACAACAGACCTGTAAGCTAGCACTAGCTGCTATTAGCTACACGGACAGCCCGATAATAGGGTTCTGTCTCGGTCTGGGTCCTTTGAGCTGCACCATGAAACGCTCCCCTGCGTGGATGCATACTGAAACAAACGTGTCCAGTCTTTGTTGTCTATAAGTTAATATGTCTGGGGGTTGGTTTGTTTTGCATGATCAACACGGGGAAGGCTCATTCAGCTCAGCTCTTCTACCATGTCAGGACAGTGGCAGGACTGGGTATTAGTTTTTTTGCGCTAAACTGTTTTACTACATCACGATGCAATGACAAAACATGTAATCTCAAGGCACTTTACAGTCAAATTCAATCAAATCATACAGATTGGTCAAAAAATCTCCTATCTAAGGAAACCCAGTAGATTGCATCAAGTCTTGACAAGCAGCATTCACTCCTTATGAAAGCGGGTAGAGCCACAGTGGCCAGTCATCTGCATTGTCCATGGCTTTGCAGCAATCCCTCATATGGTGCATGCATGAAGCGACAGTGGAGAGGGAAACTCCCCTTTAAACAGGGAGGAAAACCTCCAGCAGAACCAGGCTCAGTGTGAACGGCTATCTGCCTCGACGGACTGGGAGTTAGAGAAGACAGAGAGGACACACAAAAGACCACAGAAGCACACATTGATCCAGGAATCCTTTCTAAGTTATTTGGTAATAGTGGATGATCTACCTCCCTTGGACGATGTCAAAGCTAACAGAATGCCAGACCAGATGTGCCTACTATGTAGATAAGAATGACAGATAACATAAAGTTTAAATTTGAAATAACAACAAACAATGCAAATTGGAGAACAGTAAGAGAACTCAGCAGAGTGAGGAAAATAGATCCTGATGTCCTCCGGCAGCCTATGCCTATAGCAGCATAACTACAGAGATAGCATGGGCGGATTCAGGATTTTTCAAAGGGGGGTGCGCACCTTAGGGTCATGTCAAGACAACGTGAGGCTAAATGACCAAAGAATGCCATCTTTACTCTTTCACACTACCCTTATTATTCATCTAAGGGTTTTTAAATTAATAATCATTTTAATGGATGAACATAAGTGGAATTAGCATGATTACATTATTGTAATTGGACGGACGGACATTATTGTAATTGAAAAAGGATTTTTAAGCCAAAATCTCTCAGTTTTTACAGCATGCACAAGGTTAAAAAGTAGTTTGAAGAAAAAATTATCCTTATCAACAATTAATCAAACAAAGATTTTCTTTATTTCCAGAAATGATATTTATTTAGTAAAATTAAATAAATAGACCCAAGGACTTAAGAACAGTTTGGTATGGTTCAAGTGATAAAGGATTTTTGAATATATTTTAACGAGATAAACTATGTTGAGAAAAAAAGTAAGTAAGTTAAACCAATGAACATGTATGAAGTTAAGCTTTAAGCCTATAATGGAACAGTAAGACTTGACAAAGAATATTGTTCTCTTCTACAACACCTTCAACTTTATGATGACGATGATAATGGGTTTACAAATGTCAACCTTCTGGGATGCTTCTGGGCAAATAATATTATGCATGCGATATAGGCAAATTTATATGATTTAAAATCACATAAATTTGCCTTTATTTAAACTATAAAGTGATCGAGTTGGTTTCTACTAACCCTTCTGTTTGATTGGACCAGAATTTCAAGAGAGATTGTTGTTTGTTTTTTTGTTTGGCCTTAAAGGAAAAGTCCGGTCAAAATCAGAATTCATACTGCTGAAAGTACTTTAAATATAAAATTATTACATACTGTTTAATAAATGATACGTTTTTTTAATTAAGAGTAATTTTCATTTGAAGTTGCTTTTGTGGAGGCTTCCGTGTTTGTCGAACAACAGTACTGCACCTCCCATTTTGTGACGTCACATTGTGGGATCGGCTGTTGAGCAAGTCCCAAGGCTCTATGTGTGTGTTGTGTAGAGAGTTAGGTAGGAATAAAAATAAATTAGACATAAGGGAATTATTTCAGAGATCGTCTGGGATGTAGTTTTTAGTAGTATGTTTAGTTTTCAAAGAAGAATAGGCATTATGGGGAGAATATAATAGATTAAGGTTGATCCATACTCCACACTGGAAGGTGGCGGAAATGCACCTAAAAGAGAAGAAGAAGAAGAAGAAGAAGCTCTATTTGTTGTGTGTCACTGCGCGCTATTATCCAAGATGGTGACGACCAGTGCGGCAGAGAGTGCTTGATTAATTAGCGACAGGAGTTCCATGGATTTATCATCATCATCTGATGGCGATTTGGAATATATAGAAGACTTTCTTGATAGCAACCTGACTTTTGACGAAATCTAGCCATACCAGTTTGAGGCAAGGAGACCAAAAAGGGACGATGTGAGTTGAATCTGTCTGCTGCGGCAGCCGTCTCCTTATTTTTGTGTTATTCTTCTCAGTTTGTTCTTCTTGCCGATGAAATATCTCGGTGTCCCTTTTTTCTAAAGTCGCTTGTAAATTTCATGAGGTGCGGGTGCAGTTTTCTGGCCTTGTTTCTGAAAGTGAAGACGCTTGTTTGGGCTCTAAACTAAGTGACACTGCCGCATTACAGACACCAGCTGAAATATCCCTCCGCCTCATAAATGAAAGGTGAAAAAACTAATTACTTTTACCCGATGTATTGCAACATCCAACTGTCATGCACGTGGGCATTGTTGCTTCAACAATAGCTCTCGCGAATTTCAATGGTTAAGTCCTCTCGAAATCCAAAATAATTGTTGTTGATCGCAGCTGTGTACAACAGTTCCTATTGAATTAGCTTGTGGAGCGCAGTGCCTCTCCGCTAAGAAACGTCACAGGATGTGATGTCAGGCGGCCATTATTGCCCATATTTGGGCAATAATGTATCGGTGATCGCGACGACAATATATGTTTTTATTTCTTTACTGATTAACACTAAATTCATTAAATCACCACGAACGTATTAGTTTTAGGTATAGATAATGATCCACTGATTTTTCCTTGTTGACCGGACTTTCCCTTTAAATCGTCTCCTGTTTCACCGTTTCCTCGTGATCGCTTCGACGCCATATTGTGGTATCACTGACTAACCGCGTCACGTTGTAATAACGCGAGACCTGAGCTGTGAGCAATTCAAATTCATGCTCGGACATCCGGAGTCTCGACCACCGCGCCGGTGTCAGCGCGTTCTAGATGACAGGCACTGGCTATTAATCTTAATTCTATGAAGGATGTTTAAAATTTCGGGCTCTAAAAAAAATTATTTTGCTCTCCAAAAGGGGGTGCGCGCGCCCCCCACGCCCCCGCCTGTATCCGCCTCTGGATAGCTCAATGTAACCTAAGCCACTCTAACTATAAGCTTTGTCAAATGGAACGTTTTAAACAGTCTTAAAAATAAACAGCAATAAACAATGACATAGCAACAGCAGTAGAAGCAGCATCGCTACAAGTAAAACCACCACCAATAAAAATAAGTTATTTATGAACTAGCAGTATCTCCATTAGCCAAAATTTGATATTTTAGAGTACTGAATGTTGGAAAATGATTATTACCCAAGACAAGTAGTGGTGATTTATGATCCTGGAACTGGTTCTTCTCGTTGGTGTGATTGCTGCTGTACAGGGCGAGATGTGATTGCTGACACCCCTCAGAACAGCTAGCCAAATGCATTGAGGTTCAGCATTACTACAGTCCACTCCAATAGAACAGTGAAATTGCCACTTGTGGCCTGATGGGGCTGGAGCAAAACTTGACCTCCTCAGCATAGCACCTGAGCATTCATCTGAACATGTAGTGTCTCTGCAGCCAACAAACCATAAGATATGTCCAAAAATACAAAGCTTCAGATTCCATAGCTGAGACTTGTCACCTTAGCAAAGTGACAAGTTAATTAAACACACAGTAGTCAGTTCTCACTTCTTTGATTATTTGAACATTGCTTGAAGTTAATTTAGCTTTTTTATCTCTTGTTGACTAAAAACATCATGATTTTTAAGGTATGACAGGGAGCAGCATCTTGTTGTTGTCCAGTTTTGTCTTCTCTAGCCTGTCTTCTGTTCTTCTCCAGTTGTCTTTGTTCTTAGAGTTTATGATCAAATTGAAACATTTTCGTTTTTGCTATTCAGGTTGGTTTACAAAGCATAGCTCTCTGTTTTTGAATGGTTTACGATAAAGCAATTATGAGACATTATTATAAAGGATTGCAGTTCCAGGGTAGGTGAGCTTGTAGCAGAATTAGCAGACAGTCTTCTCTGATTTCTGGTCATCCTTTTTTGAACACTTGCTGTAAAATATTCCCATTATACGAAAGGAGCAGGTGTTGCTGAAAACTGTACTTTTCCCAGGTCAGTTCCAAAAAAGTTTAGAGGCTTCAGTCCAGATTGTACAACTGCAAAAAATGTATGATGCTGAAAAGAGATTTACAGGATCCATCTCGAGTCTGCAAATACAGGTCTGGCTATGGTTCACTATCTTTACTGCATCTATGTATAGTCCCCTTTTACTCAGCTGTGCACGCTTCTCCCTCTCTCTCCCTCCCTCTCACCCCTGGGGTGTATTTGCTCACAGCCTCACACACACACACACACACACACACACACACACACACACACACACACACACACACACACACACACACACACACACACACACACTCTCAGCCACGTTCCTCTCATCCTGAACAGACAATTTCTAGCTCATGAGTAGAGCTCACAGTGGCGTTAATCTCTTCCTGCAATGGGTCCTCTTGTCACCTCCTTTTAGACTCCCAACCTGGTTGCTGAAGCTGTGGCTATTTTGGATACATACACACATGGACTAAATGCTACCTTCTAATTGTACCAGTTACAGCAAAAAAAGAAAACAGTTCTCCTTTGCAAGTAGTGAGGATTGGTTTCATCATTATTCTACATCAAACATACATCAGACTTCTGAAATAGCAAATGCTGTTCTATGATTTTCCATCTATCCATCCATTCAATCACTGTCTTCTGCTTATCCAGAATCAGGTCAATGGATAGATGTGTCATTATGTCTAGGAGGAAAGCTCATTTTGGCCACTAGGATCCAGGATTTTGCTTCGTCCTGGTCCATTTCCCATGACCATAATGGTTGAAGGCTGCAACATCGACAGACTGGTAAATCAGCTTTGGTTTCTCTTTGGTCTCAGTTCATTCTTCACCACAACAGCCCAGAGTAGCATCAACAATTCTGCAGACAACGCTCCAATTTGTACATCACTCTACCGTTCCATCCTACCATCACTAATGGACAAAAAAACAGGACACTTAAACACAAATGCTTGAGACTAACATCCAATCCAGAGGGAGCAGTCCACCTTTTTTGGGTTGAGAAAAGTGGCCTCAGACTTAGGGGAGCTCACTCTCATCTTGGCCACTTCATACTCGGGTATGAATTGCTCTAGTAGATGATGATGGTCTTGGCCTACAGAAGACCCTGGGGTTCCCAAACAAGACACCCATGATTATGCCTTCTGATCCTGTCCATTAACACCTCAAACAGAATCGGTAACAAGAGGTAGCACTGACCGTCTGCAACATACACTGGACATAAGCTCAACTTTTTCCAGAGCATGTGGATACAGCTCTTTTTTTGGGGGATCAGATAGCCCTTAAAAGCCACTCAAATACAGCACCCTCCACAAAAGACTTTGTGGGACAAGGTTGTAAGACATTTTTAGGGGTTTAAAACACATGTAGATCAAAGACGCATAATCCCTTGACCCCCACAGTATTTCTGCATGGATAAAGATCTGGGGTCTCATGTACAAAATGTTGCATGGAATGCATACTAAAATTGTACGTATGCCCCCAAAAATAAGAACGCACGCTAAAAAGAATTCAGATTTATAAAACCATGTGCATGCACACCAGCATGCAATTTCAATGTATAGAACACAGCTGAACCTGAATGTTTGCGTACCAGGTTTCGCCTCATGTTCTGCCCTCAACACGCCCAGATTCAACCATAAATGGTCAAATGGATTAAAAATTGGGTCAGCTGATTGTTTTTTCAATCATGATGAAGTGGGAACCACGGAGAAAAAGAAACGCTGGAAAATTACACAGAGCTGTACATTTTATTTGTAAATCAAAGATAAAACACAGATGTTGTCCACATTAAAAAAGCTTGTTACAGATTAAACCTGATCACCATTTTTGATATTAGATGACAGCTGTACTTTGTGTTGAAATTCCTGAGGCTACTGTGCTCACATCAGTTTCCCCTGCAATGATAAAGACATGCAAAAAATAAATAACTAAATAAATAAAACAAAACAGAACACTGAAAAAAGCATTTTAGGAAACTGATGGACACAGAGCGCTGCATGGGTTTGAGCATTATGCGCACCTTCTCTGCATTATGGAGGTTGGAGAGTGGCCTTTCAGCACCTGGGAGGGGGTTGTAGCCACTTTCCCCTATAGGTTGGAGCAAAATGCAATGCTAGGAGTCTAAAGCAGCATATTGCCATAATGCAGTATTACGCATTAGAGCATTTGACTGTTTCAAAGTGATTGCCGCACAACTTGTCACAATAATCTGTTAAACTGTGGTACATGTCACCCTGGTGATCATCGGGAAGAGGAATGTGATGGTAGAAAACCCTGATAAAATGTTGCGCAGACTTTTATTTAAGATTTAAGTTAGTTTATGGGCATTTTTCACCCGCACAAACCTCAATAACACAGGGGTTTTGAATGCTTATGATGAAGTCGATCTATGAAAAAGTCTGATGAGAAGTAAAATTGAACATCTGACAGGAATCATCATGCAGTCTGACTGCAATTCACCACTTCACCAACTGTGTCGACAATTTCCCGTCTCCAAAATGAGTGTATGCCTGGGTCAGAGTTGCCGTGAGGACTGCAAATTTTCCCGTCAATTTTTTTAGATGCCAAATTTTGTGTGGCAAGTTACAAGCGTTACAGGCCCCATTTTGTGTACAGAAACTTTATAAATGAGACTCTTGGTCCTGTGTACAAAGCACAAACCAAAATTGCTTATCCTGAATCCAAGGTTTGACAATCAGCCAGCACCTCCTCTCCAAAATCTCAGAGTGGCTGAGAAGTGGGATCATTTGATAGTTGGAACACACTCTCCAGTCCCCTTGCTTAAAGATTTGGACCAAAACCCCAGTATTCCAATCCAGTCATGTTGTCCCAGTCCTCCATGCAACATTCTAAAAGTTTGTCAACCAAGACAGCCCAGAAACTACAGAGCTTGTTTACTACCTCAGTGACCTATGTTTTGGTAATGGATTCACCTTATTCTGACTTTTCAGGCTCCACCTTCTCCAGAGATGACATGGTGACTGGATTGAGGAGACCCTCAAGTGCTGTCAGTATTGGACGATACCTTATGTCCAGCTTCTGAACGCCATATCTGAGATCGAGGTCTTGAATATGGCCCATTCAGATTTCATGTCCTCAACATCCCTGCACCATGAGAAAAATTCATAAGGTGATGTGAGTCAAAGATCACTTCACCTCAACAATTTGGACAAATTACTCCACGAGATGTTCCTAGCTCACCTTCACAACCCATATAGGTTTACCAGGTCAGTCCAGTAGCCTCCCAAGTAGCCCAACTCCTCTCTCTTCACCTGAGTATCCAAGGTATAGTGCTTCAGGTCTGATGTTACAATAACAACGTAGATCACCTTTGCTAAAGGTGTTCCAAGCTGTCCTGCCCATACACTATATTATAACAAAAGGTTAGACTCTGCCCCTCGGTTCAATTGTAAGGAACTTTTCAACACGATCAATTAAATTCAAATTTTATTTTATTTATATAGTGCCACTTCATGAAACATGTCATCTCAAGGCACTTTACAAGGTCAAATTCAATCATATTATGCAGATTGGGTCAGATTATACAGATTGGTCAAAGATTTCCTATATAAGTGTCATGAATCAGAAACAGAGGACCCTGAATTCAGCCAGATAAGCAAAGTAATAAAAGGTGATTTATTAACAGAACAAAAAACCAAAAGAGGGCACCAAGCCAAAAAGCAAGGAGGCAGTGTCCAAAAAACTCAAACAGTCCACAGCCAACAACCTAAAATAAACTGGTCAAGAGTCAGGCTGGTGTAATAACAAAAAGAGCAGAACAGGTCAAATAATCCAGGTAAAAACTAACAGAATCAGGTTGGGTACAGGCAGACAGGCAAAACAGGATCAGACTTACCCCAGGCAGGAAAAAACACAATGACCAGGCAGAGTGCAAGGGACAGAGGCAGGTATAAGTAGGGGAGTGAGCAGGTGAACAGAATGAAACTAATTACCAGACTAGGTGGAGCTGATCAGTGAAGTGGCTGGAGGTGGAACTGAACTGACTGAATAACTGCCATGTGAAAACAGGTTAAACTAAAACAGTTCAAGAACCAAGACTGAAACAGGACACAACCTAAAAATAGAAAAGAACCCAAAAACATAAACTAAACTAAGGCAGGAACTTAAACTATGACAATAAGGGAACCAGTTGATTGCATCAAAGTCGCGACAAGCAGCATTCACTCCTGGAGAAGCGTAGCGCCACAGGGAGAATCGTCGGCATTGTCCATGGCTTTGCGTCAATCCCTCATACTGAGCAAGCATGAAGCGACAGCGGAAAGAAAAACTCCCCATTAACGGGAAGGAAAAACCTCCAGCAGAACCGGGCTTAGTATGAACGGTCATCTGCCTCGACCGACTGGAGGTTAGAGAAGACAGAGCAGAGACACAATAAGAGAGACAACAAAGCACAGAAGCACACATTGATCCAGTAATCCGATCCAACTATAACTCCTAAAGGATAAGTTGGAGCAGTCAGGAGTGGACCACCAACGGTCCCAGTGGGTACTGGATTACCTCACTGGTCGACCCCATTATGTGAGGACACGGGGCTGTGTCCTTGACAAGCTGACCTCCAGCACTAAAGCACCGCAGGGAACTGTGTTGGCACCGTTTCTGTTCACCTTCAATACTGCAGATTTCAGCTCACCAGGTTGCCACTTACAGAAGTTCTCTGACGACTCTGCTATAGTGAGCCTCATGAGGATGACGCAGAGTACAGACAGTGGATCCAGAGCTTTGTAGTCTGGTGCCAACAGAACCATCTCATGTTAAATGCAGGGAAAACCAACAAGCTTGTAGTGGACTTTTGGAGGCAGGTAAACATCCTGGGAACTGATCTAGAGATGGTGGACTCTTATAAGTACCTGGGGGTTTACCTGAAAAATAAACTGGAATGGAGTCCTAATACTGATGCTCTTTACAAGAAGGGTCAGAACAGACTTTACCTACTGAGGAGGCTGAGGTCTTTTGCAGTGCAAGGGATGCTCCTGAAGACCTTATTTTAACTCTGTGGTGGCATCAGTGATCTTCTATCATGAGGTCTGTTGGAGCAGCAGGTTATCTGTAGCTGAGAGTAAGCAGCTGGATAAGCTCATTAGGAGGGCCACCTCTATCCTGGGATATCCCTTGGACCCAGTGCAGGTGGTGGGAGACAAAAGGACAGGAAGAAAAATCACATCACTGATGGACAACCCACCCAATGCATGAAGCTGTTGCAGAGTTGAAGAGCTTTTTCAGTGACAGACTGCTTCATCCCGGATGCTCTAAGGAGTGCTTCCACAGGTTGTTCCTGCCGGCTGCTGTCAGACTTTATAATCTCTTCTGCTCCCAATAGACTCAAAAACTGTTTACATTATGCTAATGGTGGCACGGGTTCTGATCCAATCATCAATTGTTCACACTGTTCCCAGATGCTAAGGTAACGTGCACATGCCTCAGCTACTTCGGGAGGCTGCTGCACTATCATGCACTTTCCATTTTGTATTATCGTGTGTTGTGTAAATGGGCTGGAGTCTTTTTCATTGTTAAATATTTTACACTGTGCAATATTTACTCTGGTATTTACTTTTATCTCCTATTCCTGGCGTTTCTTTAGAGTTAATTTTGATTAGCCTAGTTTGTTCCTTTTTTCTTCCTCTTTTCATTGTTAATAATTGTGTGTAACTCTCTGTCTTTGCAACCATTGCAGTGCAATAAAGGAATACTTATCTCTACGCTTCAGCATACCAAGACATGTTGGGGGTTTTATGCTCAAGACTCTAGGTAGTTCCTATTCTGATATAACTGTGCACCAGTGCACAGAGAAACGTCCATGAATGTCCTGTCTCACCCTTTCACTCAGCATCAGTGTCTGGCCTCACAAATGCGCTTCTGGTGCTTTCAAGAGCTGAAGCTGTTATAACTGCATGGGTGGCTGACATCATATATAACCCTTATGGGTTATATCATATATATATCATATATTCTTATGGATTAAGAATGGAATGACACTGAATTTAATGGGCAAATATGTACATAGGGTATGACATAAACTAGATTATGTTTGGAATTACTGACTTTTTGTCACCAGATTGAAACTTCCCTGTATGTGCTTCTTAGCATACATGTGTTTGTATATATATGTGTGTGTGTGTGCGTGCGTGCGTGCATGCATGATGAATCCACCTCGACAGCCCTTCACTTGCAGGTTAAGCAATGCTGTCAACCCTCAGTTGTCTTGTCACTGACACCTGGGATAACTGAAGAAGACAGGCAGTACTAAAGGGAAAAGTGAGGATATAGGGATACAGTAGAAATGTGAAACAGGCTGACAGCCCCATCAACATCATCCACCTTCCTTGGCTGTGCTATCCCTGGTCCTTCATTCTCGTACACTCTTCCTATTTGTTTGCCTACCATTTTGTTCCACGTGTTTGCTTCTGCACCAAACAAAAGTTGCAAGAGTAAAGCTAAAGTGCAGGAAAGCATTAAGCATGCGGGTATCTTAGAGAATCCATATGAAGACTTTTTAAAAAGGAAAGGCATTGTGACCAGTCTACACAACAATGTGAGGCTTTGTAATCATAGAAGAGTAATGTAAGGATAAAAATAACAGTATTTGATTCATGAGTCAGAATATGCATCAACTCTGGCCTGCTGCTTATGGCCTCAGGTATCAACATGTCTAATCACATGATGGCTGCTGCTTGCCTTTGTTCGCTTCGTTTCAGGGTTCATGGACTTACTCTTAACACTAGTAGTTTCATTAACGTTTACATAGAAGAAGAAAATGATTGATTTACGATTGATCTAAAATTGGTATGCTAAGGCAAAAGTGGGTTCAAAAAAGCCATTTCTAGAAGAGTGCATCCCACCCTGAGTCTTATCCTGCCAAGCCTTCAAACAAATCTCCCCAGATGACCCAATCCTCACTTCTCGATCATCCATCCCTTCAACCTCTTCCTTCAATAAACCTTTAATCTGATATCCTTGTGGCATGGTCCTTGCTATCGACCAGTGAAATAAGGTGCAAACAAGAAAGGACTGGGTGCAAACAGACAACTCTGCAAATGAGATATTGAAGGAAAATACAAAGTGCAAACCCATCAATATCTCTGTTAATGAGTCAAGGAAGTTATGCTACATACAAATCCAGATAAATGTAAAGTCCAAAAAGGGATGTTTTTTGTGTCCTGTCTGGCAATGTGGCAATAAGAATTGTTGCCTTAATGCCAAAAAGAGCCCAACAGATTTTACTTTGACAAGTGGAGCATTGCTGCTTTCGCCATAGTGCTCCGCATAAAGCTTTATTGGATTCTATGCTGGAACTATTCCACATTCAATGGACACTCAAATGTGAAGGTAAAGGAGGGGAGAAAACGAGAGAAACAGATGCAACAAAATGCTAAAAGGGAGAAAGAGAAAGAGGAGACCTGAGGGTGAGAGCAATATAACATCCTCTGAGTCTGATTCTATATCTGCTAACAACAAAACCAACCAATAAGCTATCACAGGTACAAACAACCACCGCCTTTCGCCAATCGCTTAAAAATATACTGTATGAATTAATACGGCATATATGAAGTGACTGCTAAATATAATAATAGGAGTTTTCTGTATAGAAGTTCAATTTAAATTTTCAATTCAATTTTATTTATATAGCGCCAATTCATGAAATATGCCAGTTGATTGCATCAAAGTCTCGACAAGCAGCATTCAATCCTCCTGAAGAAGCGTAGAGCCAAAGGGAGAGTCGTAGAAGCACACATTGATCCAGTAATTTGTTCTAGTGAACATATCTAGTGAACAGATTACTGGACTGTGCCTGTGTCACAAACTGACCAAAAAGAAGGGGGGGGGGCAGCACAGTCCACCCCCCCCCCCCCCGCCCCTCCTGAAGGTAGCAGGTGCCAGCGCACCCCCCATGCACCCTACCCAGAACCGTCAATGTCTAAATGTGAGTGGGGGCAGAGGAGGCCACCAGGGGTGAGGCCTACACATTAAGCCCCCCCCCACCAGATATCATACCCCCCCCCCCCAATTAAAGACCTACATATGTTGTGGGAATGTTATAAATGAAAGGACTAAAATGTATGGTAAAATTAGGTTCCAGGACATCACCAGACAGTGGGGCTGGGAAATCCTCCCCTCTCCCCAGCAACGCCCCTATCCTCCAAGGTCCTACATGTCTGGCAGCGTGATGGAGCAGGCAGAGGTGAGGTGTCCAGGGATGGGCAGACATGACTGGGGAGCAACATGCCCTATTAGGCAGCCAGCTCCCCCGCTGACTGCCTAAACGGAGAGGTACAGGTGGAGAGGGAGGCTCCACAAGCCGCACCACCACAGTCCGCAGTGCCAGAGATAGGTGGCAGGGCCACAGAGCCGACCGCAGACTGACACCAACAGCACCACCCCCCAACCCACCTGCACTCTCTCTGGACCATCCAGGGGGAAGAAGATGAAAAAAAAACTCTGGTTAGCCAGCTCGCCCGAACCATGCAGACCCCTGTTACCCAGATAGAACCAGCACCGAGAGACGCCATGAACCAGGACCAGAACAAGGAGGCGGACATGGAGCCCTCCGACCATCCCCCCCCCACCCACAAATGAAAGAAAAATTAAATTAAACCCACCCCAACACTAACACTCAAACAACTCCCACACCGCATACAACAGTAGAAGTTAACGCCCCCCTCCCCTCCCCAACTCGCAGAGTGCACCCCCTGAAGGGGAGAGCATCTGCCATGAGATATTAATGTCCATACCCCCCTCCCAGCCCGTCAGGCCACAAGACCCTCCAGCGTGCCAAAGGCCCCAGGTAGGGTCAGACACCTGGGCATACACCATCCCAACCCTCCAGCGACGTACTCCACAGAACCCAAGCCCCTGAGGCCCCACCAGGACACCCACCCAAGGATGACACACTCAAGGAACCCAGATCCCTGGACACACCCAGCGGCAGCACAGCTATCAAGCCAGTAATCCACGTCTGCCGGTGCAGAACAACCCTGCCCAGGCAGGGGCCACATAACCCAGCATGAAGATATTGAATAGGTGGGGACCCAGGTTGGACCTCTGGGGAACCCCACATGTGATTTTTATCATCTGTAATGTAAAGTTACTTACTGAAAACCAAAGGCCATGTCGTTTAAATAGGATTTTAACCAGTTGAGTGCTGGTTATGTCCAGCACTCAACTATGTTCTAGGCTGCAATTATATGGATCTCATTGAACATTTGGACAAGGGCGGTCTCAGTACTGTGGTGAGCACGGAAACCTGACTGGAAAAACGTTGAAGCGGCTGGTCATTGTTAAGAAGGTATTTAATTGTCGAAACACAGCTTTTTCAATAATCTTATTGATAAAGGGGAGGTTTGAGATGGGCCTGTAGTTCTGCAGAATTAGTTTGTCCAAATTGTTCTTTTTCAACAGTGGTTTGATAACTGCTGTCTTTAGAGACTGGGGACAACACCTGACAGAAGGGACGTGTTAATTATGACAGGCAAAACTTTCTTAAAGAAAGCTGTAGCAGCAGTAACATCAATGCAGCAGGTGGAGGAACTTTACTGATGAACAATTATCTCTAAGCTTTTGTATCTTATGTATTATGGCTTATGGCTGAATTGGGACATTTTGTCAAGATAAGTTCTAGTTGGAGACAGGTTGAATTCTGAACTTGATATGGATGTACAGATTTATATTATAATCTTTTGTTCAGAAGCCACGGACACAGGAGGATTGTTAACCTGTCGATTGTGGCAAATAGGGCACGAGTATTATTAATGTTTTTGTTGATAATCTCAGAGAATAAAGATTCCCTTGTATCTTTAGTTTTAAGTTATATCTGTAAAGCCTCTCTTTATAGACGTCATAGTGAACTTGGAGTCTAGTCTATCTCCACCTGCGTTCAGCTTTTCGATACTCCCTTTTTCACTTCTAACTGCTGGAGCACTTCTCCACTGAGATTTTTTCTCCCCATAAACAACCTTCACTTTAATTGGAGCGATGCAGTCAATTATATCTGAAACTTTAGAGTAAAAGTTATCTACTAGTTCATCTGCTGAGTTACAGCACAAGGTTGAAGTAGAAGAGTAAGCTTGGATAAAAGTTTCTGTGGCATTGTCCTCAAAGGTATGTTTTCTTATGATGTCCCTTTGGCTAAATGAGTCATTGGAAATTCTGCTTTCCAAAGTAACAGAAAATTGATCACATAGGGCAAGGATTCCCAAAGTGTGGTGCATGCGTGAGCTGCCACTAGGGGGTGAGCGAGCTGAAAAATATAATGGCGGTCTGACAGTGTTTTCCCTCCCACACCATAAAAACGTGTAAATAAACGTTTTCTTTGTAAAGATTAAAATCAAAAACTGTAAATTTAATCAATAAATAAAATATATTGTAATGATCCGTATTAGACTTTATTGCTAAGCGCTGTTGCACACTTACTGTTTCTTTAAGTAGGTTGTTTTGGGGTTATACCGGAAGAAACGTGTGGCTTCCGGGGGGAGTAGTGGTAGTTCAGGGGACTGGCGGGTTGAAAGCTGTCCCATTCTGTTCGTCCTAAAATAAAATGTTATCAGCAAAACATCGGTCTGGTGCTTGGGTGTCATAACGGAACGTTACAGTATTCACACAAAAATGTATCTATTTCGAAGAAATCTTCTTCTACGCTTCATTTTAAGATGAAATATACGCATTGTGCTGTATACGCGCACCTGGCTTATGGTCTCTGCTTCAACCATTCTCACAAATATGCTCATTTGGCTGAAACCAGGGAAACTGTCATGCAGCTCTAAGGTCAAAGTTAGTGATGAAGGAGGAGAAGAAGAGAGAGAGAGAGAGAGAGAGAGAGAGAGAGAGAGAGAGAGAGAGAGAGAGAGAGAGAGAGAGAGAGAGAGAGAGAGAGAGAGAGAGAGAGAGAGAGAGAGAGAAATTGGAGGCAACAGAGGAGAGAATTGCAACAGATCCGGGAGAGGAAAACGAGCGAGAATCAGAAAATGTCTCTTTCTCTCTCCTGACTTTGTCGTTTACGTCAGCAGAGGAAAAATTTAATTCGGGCTAAGAGTTTTATTTACGAGATTAAATTGAGTGACTGTGTCTCTATCGATCGCGCAGCACCTACAAACAGTGCTGCTCATGGTGCTGGGACTCTGAACCGTGACAACCACTAATGTGCATGTCACGCCCACACCGCTGCCGTTACCGCTGTTGCTGCTAGGGAGGGGGGGTAGACGCAGTGTTTTGACTATGCTCATGCACAGAGCTGTAATACTTTTGATTGTGATTCAGACAGGTGCTGTTCATTTTTAAAGATGCAGTTTTAGCACGTATTAACCAGAGATGGTGCTGCGGGGAGCTGAGGTGTGTTGCAATGGGCGTGTTTACCTTCTGGATTTAACAGCTATGAAACAATCAGAAAATAACTTTTTATTTCTCTGATTAATAACAGCTTTATGGAGTGCTCTGTTATTGTTACTCTGTGCTGCTCTACCAAAGTGTGGCTCTCTCGCTCGCTGGTCATCGGACACAAATCCAATCAAACTTCTTCTTGTTTGTATTTTGCGGTGTAAATTGTGAGCAGGCTCAGATTTAGAAGCTGGTACATTGAATAAATAAAGTGAGAACACACACAGGTAGATCATCAGAGTTTAGTCCGTGAATCCACTCGGAGGGACTCTACTGCAGACGTTTTAGGTTGTGGAGGTTTGACTGACCTTTCTCTGGCTTCTGCTGTGGATGATGTGTGTAACTTTAATTTAATTTAAATTATGTTCTAATTTTATTTATATAACCTTTGTTATATAAGGGGGGTGAGCGGCTGATAAAGTTTGGGAACCCCTGACATAGGGTAAGATCAGTTACATTGACTTTGGAAATGTTTAGACCCTTAGTGATGGTCAAGTCTAAAATATGTCCCTGTTTGTGTGTTGGCTGTTTAACATGTTGAGTTAAACCAAAGTTTCTAAGTGTGTCACAGTTCTTTTGAACTTCAGGGTTGTCAACATGAAAGTTAAGATCCCTCACAATAATTAAACAGTCATAATAAACACATCACAGATAGGTCATTAAATGCATTTAAAAGTTTGATTTGAATTTACGAGGCCTGTAAACATTTAAAAACTAAGTTCTTACTAGGCTCTTTAGCTGAAGAATCAAATACTCAAGAGCTGAATTTCCCCGAAACACCTTTTTACACTTTAGTGAATCACAAACATGTTGCTACTCCTCCACCTTTCCTTTGTTGTCTGCTCTCACAAAGAAAATTGTAGTTGGGTGTACCCCGCCTCTCGCCCAGTGAACGCTGGAGATAGGCACCAGCAACCCCCGCGACCCCATGAGGAACTAAGCGGGTTAGAAAATGGATGGATGGATGGATAGTTACTCGACTCAGAATAGGTGCCTCATTAAATTCATGTAACCATGTTTCTGTTAAAAACATAACATTAAGATTATTGTCAGTAATGAAGTCATTGATAAAAGTGATTTTTCTGACAGATATCTACTGTATTTTTTTAATATTTTATTTTGTAATTTTGGTATAAGACAAATACACAAACAAACATTTCAGACATCAAACATGTTGGCTGCCAGGCCATAAAAAAAATAATAGAAGAAAAAAATGGTATAAACACAAATGTAGTTCACAATGAATGTAGGAGTCCTTGGATACATCGCATGGTTTGGCAAGCTGCTTCACAGAGTAACTTAATGACATGTGCTCTCATGAGTGCAGATCAATATTGCACAGGTTCAAAAAAGGCCTCCACGTGCTCCCAAATTTATTGTGAGTGCCAAGCTTATTTAGTTGACGCTTTTCCATTTGTAGGACAGACAGCATCTCGTTCAGCCAGTGTTCAAAACTTGGTTGGGTGGCTGACTTCAAAGTCAATAGGATGAGTTTCTTTGCCACCACCATCCCAAGGTGCACAGCCATCTGAACATGGAACGGCAGCTGACCTGCCTCCGAGGAACATCCAAATATTGCCAAGTTTTGATCTGGTACAATATCATAGGAATATGATCTGGAAAACCACTGAAAGATTGCAGACCAAAATACAGTCAGAGTAGGACAGAACCAAAATGAATGGGTGAGAGACCCCCAGCCGAATGGCACCTGTCACACATAGAGGAAATTGTGGGGAATATCCGATTTATCTTAACTTTAGAACAATGGAGTCTGTGCATAACTTTGAATTAGATTAGATTCAACTTTATTGTCATTACACAGGTACAGGTACAAGGCAACGAAATGCAGCTTAGGTCTAACCAGAAGTGCAATATCAGCAAGTGCAGGATAAACAATGGTTCCAAAAGTACAGGACATAGGTTTTTACAGAATAAAAATAGAGATGGATACTATTATAAACAGAATTTTACTGATAGATTTGTCCTATGAATATAATATGTAGATAACTAGTATTGTGAACTAAATTTACAGCTGGATATGTACCGAATATAATACACAGGTGGATATTACTATAAACAGAGTTGTATCAATCTGTACCGAGTATAAACAGAGCAAGAATGGACTTGTGACTTTGCTTCTTCCCAAAGCTCTTCTGTTATTACCGAACCCAGCTCTCTAGCCCAAGCTTCCCTTATTGAGGATGAGGAGATGTCAGTGCCAAAGCAGGTAACAAAGGTCGAGACTGTGTCTGGAATCTAACTATATGCTTTTTGTCAAAGCTCTTTTTAATCATCATGAGTATTTGAATAACCACAATGAAATGGATCACATTATGTACACAAAACAGTAGATTTGAACAATTTTCCTACAGCTTATCATCATATTTTCTCTCTCTCTATGTCTAATGACACAGTAGCTTAGTAGGCTACCTGTGCTAGCATAGCAAGCTACCCGCGATTAGCGTTAGCACGGTAATTAGGCATCTTTTCAGTTATTCCTTCATATAGCACAATGATACACCGTACCACGGTGGGTGAAAACATTGGATAATAACTCCGACTGGTTTTATGAAACTGTCTCAGCAATTAACATCCTCACATGAGCCAACTCCAACAAGCTAATAACCGAAGCCTAGCATCTCAACATATTAGCACGTAGCCCTACTCTTACCGGAGTTCAGAGGGCTTATATGTGGTCGAAGCAGTTCCTCTCTTCCTCTCAAGGCTCATAAGATTCTCTCTCCTAATAACGAAAGGTTTATGAACACTCTACATGGAAATTAATTGTAAATTTATGAGTTTTACTTTATGTTCTTACTCAGGTTCATTAACTCAACTGGTGTGTTGCTCTTGGCTCGGTCTATCAGTGTGAGTGTATGCTCAGCGGCGGTAACCCAATACAAAGCGCCACCATATGGTGGGAGGTAATAACTACAGTTTTTTTTCTTTTTCTTTTAAATTACATACATGGGTCTAGTAACCATGTGGGTTACACCCTCCCCTCTTGAATCAACATGAGTCCCTTCATGAGCTGATCTCGGATTCACCTGGGGGTTGTCATAGCTACCAATAGTGTCCAGGGCTTGATTAAAGCTCGGTAAAATACTCTGTGCAAAGGACATTAAAGGTTTCCCTAACTGAATGTAGTGAAACCGTTCAGGGGTTTTTCGGGACCTTTCTGACCTTCTTGCCAGGTCAGGTGTGTTTCCTCCTGTTTCACTTCCAGTTTCTTTATCAGATGTCCCAGATGTTTGAGGGTAATTTGGCCCCGCTTCTTGTAGAATCTCTGCTGTCCCTCCACCCGCAGGGCTCTCATCAGTTCCATTCATCTGGTCCTGTTCCTTTCCATTCATCACATCCGTTTCATTTGTTATATCCATTTTGTTTGTCATATCCATTTCAGTTTCATGTGTCACGTCCAGTTGTGTACTGTCACCTCCAGCAGGGGACTGTTCAACCATGACCTCAGGCTCCTCTCCTTCTACCAACTCAGGAGGTGTTCCAACAGGTTCCGCAGGGGAATTGCTGTCGTCAGGACGATCCTGAGGCTGGGAGGTCAAGGGACCCGATGGCACGGCCAGCAATCCTCCACGCTCTGGGTTTGCATTGGGTTGCTGTCTCCTTGGAATTTCACACACCTGCGTGAATTTTTCTTCAGGGGCAACTGAGGACTGGCCAGGATAGATAAACAAGTCGTCCTCAGATTCTGAGAGTTCCTCCAGGGTTTGCGGATGACTCTGTCTAGTTCTTGGCCTGCGGACCTGAGGTTTGACTGGTTCAGTTTCCTCCTCTTCAGATAGGTCACCACAAGAGAGCAGCAAGTTCCTATGTAGGGTCTGGATGGGACCATCACCGTTTACTGACTGTACTTTGTACACAGGTAAGTCTCCCACTTTTTCCAGAACCTTGTACATAGTGGACTCCCACTTGTCTGCAAGCTTATGTTTACTTCGGAATCTCAGGTTTTTCACTAACACTTGATCTCCTTTCTCTAGCGACGACTCTCGTACTGCCTAGTCGAAGTAGTGTTTGTTCCGATCAGCAGCCTTTTTTGAGTTCCTGGTGGCAATCTTATAACTTTCCTCAATGCGTGCTTTCAGATGTTTCACATACAGAGAATGGGATTTGGGAGAGCCATCTTTCACCGGTAAGCCAAAGGCAATGTCTATGGGTAACCGAGGTGGACGCCCAAACATCAATTCATATGGACTGGAACCTGTGACATTGTTCTTGGTGCAGTTATAGGCATGTGTGAGTGGTTTTACATAATCTCGCCAATGGCTTTTCTCCTTGTCTTTTAAGGTTCCCAACATGCCTAACAGGGTTCGATTAAACCTCTCTACGGGGTTTCCTCTTGGGTGATAGGGCGTAGTGTGTACCTTTGTGATGCCTGCTACAGCACAGAGTTCTTTGATGAGTTGGGATTCAAAATTCCGGCCCTGATCACTCAGCAGCCGCTCAGGGAAACCGTAGTGCACGAAGAACTGCTCCCAAAGAGTTTTTGCGACTGTTGTTGCCTTCTGGTTCTTTGTCGGTATGGCAACTGCGTATTGAGTAAAATGGTCTGTAATGACCAAGATGTCTTTGGTATTGTGGCTGTCGGGCTCTAGGGACAAATAGTCAATGCACACCAACTCCATGGAAGCGCAAAGAGACTTGGGAGCAACAAACTGGTAAATAACATCATCTACTGTTTGACGTGTTCTATACAAAAGACAATTTCTCATCTCCAACCTTTTCCTTCCCTTGAGCATCAGCTTGAGCTCTAAGGAGTCAGGAATGAGGTTGGCCTCATCTCCTCCTTCCAAGACTTGGACAACCTGTCCAATGATTGAGTCAGCCCTTTGATGTTGCTGTAGCTCTTCTGGACTGTAGGTAGGTATGGTAGAACAACCTAACACGTTATCATTTCCATAAGTGTCTGGGATCGCATCAGGATGGATAGCGAGGGATTCAACCAAGGTGATGGAAGGTAGGTCATCGTCTACCTGAGTTAGAAGATGGTGTTGACATAATTCAATTCAATTCCATTCAATTCAATTTTATTTATATAGTGCCAATTCATGAAATATGTCATCTCGAGGCACTTTACAAAGTCAAATCAATCATATTATACAGATTGGTCAAACAATTCCTATATAAGGGAACCAGTTGATTGCTTCAAAGTCCCGACAAGCAGCATTCACTCCTGGAGAAGCGTAGAGCTACAGGGAGAGTCGTCTGCATTGTCCATGGCTTTGCAGCAATCCCTCATACTGAGCAAGCATGAAGCGACAGTGGAAAGAAAAACCACCCATTAGCGGGAAGGAAAAACCTCCAGCAGAACCGGGCTCAGTATGAACGTCATCTGCCTCGACCGACTGGGGGTTACAGAAGACAGAGCAGAGACAAAACAAGACAGACAAAAAAGCACAGAAGCACACATTGATCCAGTAATCTGTTCTAGGACATAAGACAGCGACTGCATCTACAGGCAAGCTTTGTTGGTCTGGCGACGAAGAGAGATGGTGAGAGGCAAACCTTTTGATTCGCTCCTTCTCTTCAAGGGATGCCTGATCATCAGCCATATTGTCATGCAGCCGTCTAGAAAGACCATCTGCATCCTGGTTGCTCTTCCCAGCACGGTACTTTATGTCGAAGTCGAAGGTCGAAAGGGCTGCTAGCCAGCGATTACTGGCAGCGTCTAGTTTAGCTGACTTCAGTACATAGGTCAAAGGATTGTTATCCGTTATGACAGTGAATGTATTACCATAAAGGTAATCATGAAACTTTTCAATGATCGACCATTTAAGAGCTAGGAATTCTAGCTTATGAGCGGGATACCGTTTTTCACTGGATGAAAGGCCTCTGCTCGCATAAGCAATGACTCGCATTTCGCCGTCCTGTTCTTGGTAAAGGGCAGCCCCTAGACCTGAAGTGCTGGCATCAGTATGGAGCACATACTGTAGTTTTGGGTCAGCAAAACCAAGGACAGGTGCGGATGTGAGTTTTTCAATGACCAGGTCGAATGCTTTTTGGCAAGCAGGCGTCCATCGCTCATTAAAGGGCTCTTTAGGGTTAAAGTATGCTCCAGGGCTAGATGTCTTTTGGCCCTTTCGGTAAGGTGGGTAGCCGCCGGTAAGATCATTTAAGGGTTTGACTATTTTAGAATAGTCTCTGACAAAGCGGCGGTAGTACCCTGCAAAGCCTAAGAAAGACTTGAGTTCACCAAGTGTTTCGGGCCTAGGCCAGGTGCGGAGAGCACTGACCTTATCCGGGTCAGTCTCTACTCCTCTGCTCGAAACGATGTGGCCTAAATACTGTACAGAGCTCTGGAAGAATTGGCATTTTTGGGGGGAGAGTTTCAAGCCATTCTCTCTCAGCTGCTGGAGGACGTGTTTAAGCCTGTTTTCGTGCTCTTCTCACGTGTCGGAAAACACGATGATGTCATCCAAAAACACCAGTACTTCTTTCAGATTGAGGCTTCCCATGACTCGTTCCATCAGTCGTTGGAAAGTACTGGGGGCATTTGTGATGCTCTGGGGCATGCGATTGAATTCATAGAACCCCAAGGGACACACAAAAGCGGTCTTATGCTTATCACGTTCCTCCATCTCAATCTGATAATATCCTGATTTTAAGTCCATTACTGAGAACCATTTGGATCCAGCAAGAACTGAAAAGACTTCCTCAAGATTGGGCAATGCGTATGCATCTTTGATTGTCAGTGAATTGAGTTTGCGGTAATCGATGCAAAGATGGACCTCTCCATTTTTCTTACGGACTACCACTATTGGGGAAGCGTAAGGGGACTCTGACTCGCAAATCACCCCTGCATCTAGCAGTGTTTGCAAATGTTTTCTGACAGCCTCATAGTCGTTTGGGTGGATTGGTCGGGGCCTTTGTTTAAATGGGGTGTCGTCTTTCAGGTTTATATGGTGCTTTACTTTGGTTGCATGCCCAAAATCATTCTCATCACATGCAAAAACATCACGATACTCATTCAAATTGCATGTTACTCTATCTTTCTACTCTTTTGAAAGGGGCGAGTCACCAAAGTCAATAGTAGGGTCTGACTGATCTGGTCTTTTGGCTGGTTTGGAAATGCCAGCACAACATTTCACAGGGTCAGTGGGTTTGTCTGAATCAGGTAAGTTGTCGTAGATCTCTTTGGGAGTATGAAGTTTGGCAATGACACAGTTTCAAGGGATTGTGACATCATGCTCATTCTCATTTCTCACCCACACGGGTAACCTGTGGGGACGGTGTCTGGGTAGGGTGATAAGGCAGCATTCTACAAACACTCCACCAGGTAAGGCAGAAGACTGAGGCTGCTCAACTATAGCAGAGTCACCAGGGATGTTAGCCTTCACATATCCTTCTACACAGACTCTTGTTTTAGCAGGCAGGATTTGCTGCACTTTATCTTTTAGAGTTGCTAACCTTATTCTTCCTGTAGAGTTATTCAAGTCCTTATCAATGTAATGTTCTTCATACAAAATGTCTAGAGCGTTTGTGCCAATGAGTACAGGCAAGTCACAATTACTCTAGTGGTCTGGTACTACCAGGGCTAGGGTTGTAATTTCAGGCTCAGTTCCAACAAATTCTCTGGGGAACTTGAGTGTGATAGGTACATAGCCTAAATAAGGTACCTTTTGGCCGTTAGCACCTTCAACGTCCAGGGCCTGGAAAGGCTGGATGGGGTGCTCTGACAAGTGAGTTTTTGAAAAAGACACAGTTACTGTGGTAACCTGGGACCCTGAGTCAAGGAGACACCTGGTGTTAACTCCTGACACATCAACATCAGCAATACAATTCTGGCCTACAAGACCTCGAGGGAGCTTAATTTGGGGGTCTACTTTGTGTGATCGAATGAATGTTTTTGTCCTAAGTTTTGGGTTGGGACTGTCATTCTTGTTTCTTACCTGGCTTAGCAGTCGCTTGGGTTGAGTTTAGGGACGCTTTCAGAGAAGCTATTTGGGCTTGTAGCTTGGCCATTTGTTTACCCAGTTTTCATGGGTCAGAGGGGGAAGCTGTTATTTCATCATCATCATCAGTGGTGTAGCCTTCCACTGAGAGTGTGTTGGACTGCAATCTGCGGCTCCGGCCGAACAGAAAAGGTAGAGGTGGGCGCCGTGGTGGACGGCCCCGACGAGGCAAAGTCGAGCGGCTCGGAGTCCGCAATCTGCGGCTCCGGCCGAACAGATCAGTTGGAGGCGGTGCCAAGCTACAGGTCTCGGCGGAAACCGAGGCCAGAGGCGGATCGTCTTGGATCCCCTCACGAGGCCTGGGCAAAGGTAGGTCCTCCTGGACCTCCTCGTGGGTCCTTGACAGAGGCAGGTCCTCCTGGACCTCCTCTTGAGGATTGGGCGGAGGCAGGTCCTCCTGGACCTCCTCGTGGGACTTGGACAGAGGCAGGTCCTCCTGGACCTCCTCGTGGGACATGGACAGAGGCAGGTCCTCCTGGACCTCCTCGTGGGACTTGGACAGAGGCAGGTCTTCCTGGACCTCCTCGTGAGGCTTGGGTGGTGACGGAATAAATGGCTTCAGAGGGCGGCGCCGGGCTACAGGCTTCGGAGGGCGGCGAGGTTGGAGGCAGAAGCGCGTCCTTGACGGACCTTCCGTGCCGGTGGTTCTGCCGTCCTTGCCGGGAGGCTGAGCGGCTTCCCTCCCTGGGCTCCGAGGTAGCCGTAAAGAGACCCACGTGGACCACCAGGGGAGTGGAGTCGACCCGGATCGGTGGCGTCGGGTCCCGGGCAGAAGCCATCTTGGTGTACCTCTCCCTCATCTGGCGTTCGCACATCTCCACATATGCGAGGATGTCCGGGTCGTCAACTCCGGCAGGTAAGCCCCATGTGGTTCCTGAGTTCATCTTTTGACTGGCCCGTACTGTCATGATTTGTTTACCGAAGAACTCAGGAAGTGCACGCGGGACTAAAGTTTAAGAGTTTTTATTTAAAGGAAGTTTGCTGGATGGCGGATGATGAAGGGCTGCAGAAGGTCAGGGATGTAGGTGATGGCAGGAGGTGACGGCCCGAAGGGAGAGAGTCCACACTCACTAGGTGCTGCTCGGCTAGCAGGCCTCATAGCAACACCAGGACTCAGAGCAGAACTTCTTCTGGGCGGCTAGTCAGATTAGCAGTTATCAGGAGACACCAGGACACAGAGCTTCACCAGAGCAGCTTGACAGGTTAGCAGTTCTCAGGAGACACCAGGGCACAGAGCAGGGCTTTTCCGGAGCAGCTAGTCAGGTTAGCCATTCACAGAAGACACCAAGGCAAAGAGCAGGGCTTCTCCAGAGCAGCTTGTCAGGTTAGCAAATCACAGAAGACACCTGGACAAAGAGCAGAGCTTCTCCAGGAACGAACAGCAGACCACAAAGACTTACAGCGGGACTGGCATGGAGTGGTGGATAGCAGAAGACGGCCCAGTGCTGAACTGAAGGCAGAGGGAGGTTTAAATAGAGCACTTCACAGGTGGAACAAGGGTCTGGCTAATTGACTGGTAAATTGTTAACAGGTTTGACTGACTACTGAGGAGGTGAAGTGAAGATGACAGAAAATAACTGATGACAATGAAAACTAACAATAAATAAAGTCAAACCAAACCCACATGAGATGAAAAAATGAAAATAACAGAAAAATTAAGAACTCAACCATGACACATACAACATTTAAATTTCAGTGGCATTTTTAATTCAAATCCCAGCGACACAAATTAACTTCCATAGCTTACCATCATATTTTCTCTCTCTCTGTCTAATGACACAGTAACTTAGTAGGCTACCTGTGCTAGCATAGCAAGCTACCTGCGATTAGCGTTAGCACGGTAATTAGCCATCTTTTCAGTTATTCCTTCATATAGCACAATGATACACAGTACCACGGTGGGTGAAAACATTGGATAATAACTCCGACTGGTTTTATGAAACTCTCTGCAATTAACATCCTCACATGAGCCAACTCCAACAAGCTAATAACCGAAGCCTAGCATCTCAACATATTAGCACGTAGCCCTACTCTTACCGGAGTTCAGAGGGCTTATATGTGGTCGAAGCAGCTCCTCTCTTCCTCTCAAGGCTCATAAGATTCTCTCTCCTAATAACGAAAGGTTTATGAACACTCTACACGGAAATTAATTGTAAATTTTTGAGTTTTACTTTATGTTCTTACTCGGGTTCATTAACTCAACTGGTGTGTTGCTCTCGGCTCGGTCTATCAGTGTGAGTGTATATGCTCACCGGCGGTAACCCAATACAAAGCGCCACCATATGGTGGGAGGTAATAACTACAGTTTTTTCTCTTTTTCTTTTAAATTACATACATGGGTCTAGTAACCATGTGGGTTACACTTATTAATAGGTAAAATGATTGCTTTTTTCCAACTTTTAGGAAAAATTCCTTCTGCTTCAACATATGAAAGTCGTTATGTTATCTTGATTTTCAGAGCTTTTCGTGCCTCCCTCTGCACTATGCATCTTCTATATGCTGCACTGTGTTCCCTTCCACAGTTACAACGTTTTACTTTAGCATCTTTATCACACTCCCCATACTCATGAGGACCTCCACATCTTGCACATCTAGCTTTACCCTTATTTTCTTTTGCAGTGTTACCCATTATTTGACATATGAAGCATCTAGTTGGATTTAGTATGTATTCTCTTACTTTATAGTTCACAAAACCGATTCTGATTCTGGCATCTCTTTTTCAAACTGTAACATGACTGACATCAAATTTTGAACAATTCCTTCTCTTTTGCTCTTTAATCTTTTTGCCTCTGACACAATCCTCCCTTTTATTTCCTGTTTGACATCTCCAATTGTCATATCCAATGGCACTCCTGAAATGACTCCTCTTAATCTTGCAAATGAACCTGGGATATATGCTTTTATCCTTTCCCCAGCTAATGTTGTCATTTTGATTATTTGTCCTCGCTGTGATTTGCTAACTGCATGAATCATAAGTTTCCTATTGTTCATGAGTCTTGCTAGCTTGATGCTGCCAATTTCCTTCTCAATTGCTTTGGTTAATTTATGCAGATGAAAATATCTGCCTTCTCTTCTTTTTTCTTGTTTCACTTCTTATCTCACTCTCATCTGACAGACTCCTATCTCTCTCTTGCCGTTTCCTGTATGCTCTTTTCATTCTACATAATCTTGATACCATCCACTCCATTTCATTACCACTGTTTCCTCCTGATATGGAGTCCATGGATCTACACTCAAATTACAGTTTATGCAATCTGCCAAACAATTTTAACTTCTACCACCCTCACAATTTCGCATTCAGAAACCTCCCTTCTTCCGTCCCTGTCGGCAACCAAGAGTCGACTTTCACCGACGACCGCTCACTCTGACTCTGCTGCGGGCATTATGAAGGCAAAGAAATGTGACAGAGATCTTCTCCTGGAGATTATTCAGAGGCGGAGATTATTCCAAACTTCGCTCGGTCAAACATTTTTGTCTTGGGGTGGGCTGAGTTCAGGGCCCTGATTAAAACTACATAAATATAAATAAGGATGTAAAGGTTATATTAATTATTAAATATAATTTTTTCCCCATAAATAGTAACATTTTGTAAAATTGTCCCTGCCTATAATTTAATGATCAGAAGAGCGAGCATCCCCTTGTTGTGTTATATGAGCAATGTGCACACTGTGAATATTAAGATAAATTATTGACTGCAGAAAAAATGGTATTACTCGAATATATATATATATATATATTAATCCAGAAAAGATAAGACATATTTAATCGTGGTCTGATCAGCCTCTCCTGACAGAGATTTCGGCAATGTATTTGCGCTCCAGTGTAAAAATCGCTAAGAACTCAACCGTACACTACAGCTACTTTAAGCACTGCCAAAGAACAGTTGGTAAATTTTAATTTATGTGGGAACACAATCTACAACTTTTAAAATGATGCTTGTTTTTTTATCCTTGGTCAATTGTACTTGGCTGTAAGCTGCCACCAACATGGGATGATTTTTAAGTCTAAAAAATAACAGAACTCACTGAAAGTCCGGTTGCCTCCAATTTAAGCCTGTCTTCAGCCGGTCACTGATCTAGTGATATGTTATGGGAACGAGGGAATTCAAATCAAAAATACGTAACAATCCTGTCCTTCAGATCCTGTCTGCAGTGACTGTGACGTCTCTCCCATGCCTGCTCAACCCTGCACTGGCAATCAGGTCTTAGCAGTTACACCTGCAGCAGCACTAATTAAGCAGAGTCGCTGCACCTGGGGTGATCACTATATCTACCTGCCTCTCCAGAGTGTGGAGCTGTGTAGAGCTGCCAGATCCTTGAAAGCCCCCATGTGAGTAACCATCTAGCATTGTTTGTGTTTCTATTTTGATCAGTTTGCCTTCCCCTTGTCGGACTCTCCACTTGGCTTCTGTTTCTCGACATCGAACCCTAAACCATAGTGATGGTAGATGAGGCGTCATGAAGCGTTTCGACACGTTGCCAAACTGTACTGATACTTTGTCTATACTGTTTCACTGAATACTGACACCTGCTGGACCTTAAAAATCTGACACTAATTTGATGACCTAGTATACACAATAATACATTCATCCATCCATCCATTTTCTGACTCGCTTATCCCTCATGGGGTTGCAAGGGGTGCTGGTGCCTATCTCCATCGTTCAATGGGCGAGAGGCAGGATACACTGGACAGGTCGCCAGTCTGTCGCAGGGCAATACAGAGACAGACAGGACAAACAACCATTCACGCACACACTCACACCTAAGGACAATTTTAGAGTCATGTTTTTGGACTGTGGGAGGAAGCCGGGGTCACAATAATACAAGTTAAGTCATTGCATGTTGCATTGTATCATTTCATATTTACATTTAGATTTAAAATATATTTGATATTTTTAGATACAGTCAACAAATACTGTGATCATAACGTATCATATAATAATGTAATAACCTCTAAGTAAACATGTTGTGAATGAGGATGCTTGTGGACATGCATTTTTCTTCTAAATCTCACTAACCTGTTTCTGCCCTTTGCAGTGGTTCCTGAGTGTACTCCAATCTGTTCCCAATCCATCTACATCAGCTTTTTAATAAATGTGTTCAAGCTGCCTTGGTGTCTGACTTATCGGGTCTGCAGCTTTAGTCATTACGAAATGGCAATTTTTATGAGGTAAACTCAAATGGATATTTCGATTAATGACTGGGCACATGTTTTGTTTCCTTGTCCTTTGTGTATTTCATGTACTCCTCCACAAAATACAATGTTCACTTTTTTTGTCATAGTCGCTACATCTGGCCTTGTATTTTAATAATAATCTTTATTGGCATTGCAATGTACATTCCAATGAAATTTGTTCTCTGGCCTGCCACCATGCAGCACTCAGGAGTTAAGGGTCTTGCTCAGGGAGCCAGAGTGGGAGTTGAACCTAGAACTTCTGGGACACAAGCACAATGCTCTAACCACTAGGCCACCACTCCCCAAGCAATGTGTTGGCCAGGACATCTTGAGGGCAGATTGGCTGATCTGCTGCTATAGCTAGGTCTGTCTCTCTCCTAGACATGGCCACTGGCTAAGCTTTTTCTGCTCTCTTTCATCTTCTTGACCACAGGACTGAACCAAGCCTCTCTGCTTGTATGTTTCTTTCCTGGACATGGCCACTTATGGAGCTAGTTCTTCACTTTTTAACCAATCTGTATGGTTTGATTGAACTGACGTAAGTGTTTGGAGATCAAATGTGTTGTGAATTGGCACTATATAATTAAAATAAAGTTGTATTCAATGACTTTACAAACAATTCTTGCTCTTACTACATAAGAGAGCTACAAACTGCTTGATCACTCAAAAAAATAAACATCAGGTATTATAAATGCATATCGCACATTCTTTGGCTTTATTGATAAATAGAACCAATGTCTAGAGCTTAGTAAAAGGGAAAAAAATCAAACTTTCATACTCGCTTGGGTGAATCTTTTTCCATTTTTACAGAATATTGCCTACTTAAAAGACAATTGGCAGACCAATAACAGGGATGAGCTAAAAATGCTTTCTTTATTCTATTAGCATCATTGCATTGTGAAAATCTATCGATTATTTTTTTTCTCTTTTAATATTTGATAGTTTACATTATAAACCTTTACTGACTGGGCTTCTTTGGGGGAATGTTAGGTTAAGTGTATGCATGGAAAACCTGCCTGTCAGCAACAGTCATATCACTTTGTCTTTAAATCAGCAGCTATGCTCAGGTTTAGACGCTCTCTTCCTTGTGTCACAGATTTATCTCACGAACCTAATGCTAACTGGACCATGACAGTCCCACAGTAATAACTGGGAATGTGATTAGACAAAATTAGTTAAAGAACCATGTGATAGATGACTAAAAAGTATGGGAGCACCTGTTTTCAGAGATGTAATTTGTCTTATTAATATTCTGGCATTTAGGAAAAATCTGTTTCATATAAATCCTGCCAGCTCTGAATGAGTGCTTTTGTGCTAGAAAACAGATGAAGGCTTTCTGTCAGTGAGTGTGGGCCGTTATTCGGGAATGAATGCTTTACATTCCAGACCCATTTCTTATTGTCTGTTTAGCCAACCCCCATAAACTGTGGAGTAGTCCTCTGAATCCTCAATTATTCAACAACACTGAACAGGGTATAATCCTTCAACTGGAATGAGCTGTAATGTCCCAACTACTTCTGTCACTGATTTCTGTCTTATAGCTTCATAATTTCTTTTGCAAACATAACGGCCCAAGTTAAAGAATATGTCAAAATTATGAGGTTGAAATGCCTGATGCTGGAACAGTTTTTGCCGGTCCAGTAAATTTAGTAAGTTACATAATGCACAGGCAAATGCATGGCATCATCTTGTAGCAGACACGCAGAGCTGCATCATCAGAGAGGGATCTATTCAAGACACGCTCACACTGCAGCCACAGTGCATACTCATGAGGAACAGCCTAATTTACAGTGTGCCAAATGCTTTTCTGAGTTCACCACCAGCAGAGGGCAAAGTTCTGAAACAAAATGGAACACATCACTTTATCAGGATTTTCACTTTAGACTTACTTCAGTGTCGGAGAGAGGTGGAATTCCAACAAGGCAAAAAGTAGCTCCATTCATTGGACTTTCAGCTTCTGCTCCCTGTTTAATAATAATATGTCATAATGATAATACCGTGGATCTACTCTGTAGGGCGCATCTTTTGGGCAACTGTCTTGAGTGCCCAGAGCCTGTGCTCTGCCTTGACTCTCTAGACCATCCCACCATATCCTCTGCAAGGAAATAATGATGTCACTGTAATAAACAACTCCTTCAAAATAAAAGCACATAACTTCCAGAACAAATAATTCAAATTCAAAACTACTTTATTTATCCCAAAGGGAAATCAAATGTTGATTGAACTCACTTTGTTAAGGAGTGATTATAGAGGTTGAAGGCTGTGGGCAAGAGCGGACAGTTTTACAACCAATCTGAAGAAGCCTTTGACTGAAGAGACTGTTTTTCATTGAAAATGTCATGAAGAGGATGTTCAGGATTGTCCATAAATATCTTGATTTTATGCAAAATCCTTCTTTGCATCATCGTCCCCAGAATAGAACCAGCCTTCTTTATCAGGTTGTTGGGCCTTTTTAGGTTCCTGGTTCTGATGCTGCTGTTCCAACAGATGATGGAAGAGGAGATGACACTTATAGAAGACATTCAACATCTTGCTTGAAACCTTGAAGGATATTAGCTTCTGCTCAGTCCTTTCTTGTAGATGGTTTCACAGTTGAGTCTCCAGTCTAGTCTGTTGTCTCGAGGAACACCGAGGTATTTATATTCCTCAACCACCTCCACTTCTTCTCCCACAATGGAAATTTGGTTTGATCTACTCCAAATTCTCCTGAAATCTACATTCATCTCCCTTGTTTTGTAAATGTTCAACATGAGTTGTTTCCACATGATGCCATAAAGCGGTCCAGCAGGTCTCTGTACTCAACTTCTAGTCCATCTCTGATACACCTCACAACTGCAGTGATCTGAGTATTTCTGTAGATGACAGTATTCAGACTTGTACTAGAAGTCTGAATTATACAGAATGAAAAGGAATGTTAAGAGTAGTCCCCTGTGGTGCAACTGTGCCACTGACCACCTGGTTAGATACACAGTCCTTCAGTCTCACAAACTCCGGTCTGTTTGTTAAGTAGTCGTGATCCAGACGATTGTTGAGGCCTCTGTTAGAAAAATGTGAATGTAATCATTTTATTTTTATCAAGTTACAGGCATTTGGTTTGTTTTAACAGTTTGCTTTCAGGAAGGTTCTGTTGTATTTAACCTTAGACGGGGAGAACAAATGGTCTTCCCAGATAAGGAATGACTTGCCTTATCCAGCTGTGCATGAAGCTGGTGACTGATCAACAACCGCAATAAAACCTGCTCCCTTCTTTGTTTTCAAACCCCATGTTTGTTTTCAACCCCCATGTTGTAAATTCCTGAATCCTCCTGACCCCCTCTTTGATGTGTGACAATAAAGGCAAGAGGACAGAATTGGCCCAGCGCAGATGATCTCAGACTGTCAGGGAGTAACAGTTCTCCTTCTGGGTTTATCCTCTGTCCTTTTCTATAGAACAGTCTAAACTTGTGTTGTGTGGTTTTCGTTCTAGGATAAACTGCGTTATTTATAATAACCGTATCAGCCTGGTGCCGTGACGCGGATCCCAACATATCAGCTCGCTGACGAGAGGAGCAACGCGCTGAAACCAAGGAGTCAAGGACCTGTCTAAAGTCCCGGGAGGTAATTTCCTTGCTGGGCCAGCGTCATAGGTTAACTCCTTTCGCCAACGAGGGATTGACGGGATCCGACCGGGAGAAAAACACACCACAGCAAGTAAGTTTTAAACGACCGGTTAAAGTCCGTCGTTCAGGGTTTCGGGTGATTAAAAGTTCCCCGAACAGGTGTGCAAGCGGTTTAAGTCCCTTGTAACGGGTGATTAAAAAATTCCCCGAAAAGTTAAATCGAGGGGTTTGAGTCCCTCGAAGCAATACGACCAGTTTTGAGTCCGTCGCAGAATTAAAGGTAGCTAAAAAAAATTCAAGTTAAAGTCCTGAACGGTAGCTTAAAGAAAAGGAAAAAAAAAAACAGGATTAAGGTCCTGGAAGGTAGATAAACACAACGCAAAAGTAATTAGGATGGGATCAGGACAAAGTAGAAAGGGAAATCCCAGAGGGGATGAAAAGTTTGTGTATCCAAGTAAATTTAAAATGTTATTACAATAAATATTATTATATATTTCTTAATATTAAAAATACTTGGAGAAGTGGAAGGAAAAGTATAAAATAGATAGTGTGCTGAAGGTGAATCAATGGGAAAATGTTGTGTGCCGGCTAAAATAAGCGCTAGGGTATGTATGTGTGTATGTCTATGTGTATGTATGTGTGTAAGTATATAAATATATGTATAAGAGCTCGAAATAGCGCAGTGTTGGTTAATACAGGCGCGAGGTAGAGAGGAGGTTATTACAAAAAATAGAATAAATAGAAATAATGTTATTTTCGTCCGTCCAAAATATAATGAAACAGAGGGAGAAAGCCTCAACCAGCAGGAGGGGGTGGGATTGCCAATGGGACAGCGACTGCAGCGCTGGTCCATTGGTCAGCCGTCCTTCAGCTCCTGTTTGGTTTCTCACAATATTAGGCTTTAAAGAACCCGCCAGAACATTACTTCAGTCACGCAAACTATGGTAGCAACTGTAGAAGACAGACCACCACCGTATAATCCCTTAAACCCCCCCAAGGATATTTCGGATCTGTACCCAGACCTGGATGGACTGAGTAAATCAGATCATCCGTTATTTACAGACCAGTCCAAAGGCTTGTATCCTATGGTGCAGGTCACAAATCCTAATGTAGGAGCTCAGCAGCCTTAAACAATCCAAGTTTTCCGTCCGTGGTCGTTAGAAGAAGCCAGAAAGGCTGTAGAAGGTATAATTTCTCCGCAGTAAGATCCAGAATTATGGATCCAAGACATGGAGGGAATTTATAACTCATATGGTTTAAATGGACATGAGTTCGGACAAGCCTTACAGTCGTCAGTGGGAAAAAACATTGGGAAAAAATAAGGGCGAATTATACAGGCAGAACCCGACAAGGCGGAATATTTGAACATGAAGCGTAAATGGGGAACAGCAGCAGACGCCGCGGGAGCAGTTTTCTGCAGGAGGGCGGATAATTGGAAATTTGGCGTCCATTAAAGTCTAACTCTTGGACTGAAAAAATATCCTGAAAACCGTTGAATAACTTCCAGAACAAGGTAAACTTTGAATATTCATGTATCAAAAGTGTTCAAATTAAGTTTAAATATGAAATATCGCGCATTTTTTACACCGATTATGGTATTCCGCGTTTGAGTGCTGCCTCCGTTTAAGTTCGGCCATTTCCGACGTGTGACGTCAGTTCAAGAACACCGAGAATGCGCGAAGCGAACTTGCATAGAAACACACAAGCGTTTACGTTGTACAACCGGTAAGGCGAACAAGGATATATATGGATGTTTTCCAGTATCTTCTTTCACACACCAAATCTGCTGATCCACGTCTACTTTGAGCCAGCGCTTTTAAAAAAAATCGCCGAACTAATTACAAGATAAAATGCCTTCTAGGTGCGTAGTTGGTGGCTGTAGTGCAGACCGCGGTGAAGTTGGTTTGATATTGGACATTCAAGCTCCGCGGAGTCAAAAAAAACATTTAGTTACACGTCTAACGTAACCACAGTTATGGAATAGGCCTATGTGCGTCACGCCGAGAAACATGCTAAAAGTGAGGTGGTGTGTCTGGAGGGGGGGGGGGGGACACATTTTCTGAGCAGATCCTTCGTGTGATCCAGAAGAAATAATTGCTTTCCAAGCCACCGGACCCCTCGAGGGCGTCGAGGAGGTTTCCGAGGAGGCAGGGGCGGTCCTAGCGACCGAGGGGGCTTTCAGCCCAAATCAGTAAAAACAGATGGGGGATGCTGGAATTGCGGGTCACCCGACCATTGGTCCAGGGAATGTCCCAATCAGACACAAGCACATCATCTGCGGGGACGGGGAAGAGGCCGCAGGGGCGGTTCTTCATATGAAACGTGACTAGGGGCCTAGAGCAAATGGGGATCCAGAGCCTTTAAATCAGTTGATGTGTATGGAGCATGGGAGCTTTTAAATGCATTAAAAGAAAAACCATACATAGTGCTTACAATTAATGGACAGCCAGTTACTCTTTTATGCGATTCAGGAGCCTGTAAAACATGTATAAAAGATAACCTAGGACTAAGAACTTCTAAAATGTCAATTTTTGTAAAATCAGCAAATGGTCAAACATCCCAAGAGTGGATGTCAAAAGCATTAGAAATAAAGGACCCTCAAACAGGAAAAAAGGTTGTATGCTAATGTAGTAATGTCACCAACTTGCCCCATTAATCTGTTGGGATAGGACTTAATGAAAAAATTAGGCATTGCAGTTTTCCCAACTCAGGATGGAATGAAAGCTGTCCGTGTAGAACATGTAATATCGCTACAACAAAATCCTCCTGTGTTTTATGCACTATGCTTACCGTCTCTGCTCCAAATAAAAGAGAAAAGCGAACTCATGCAAAATGCTAGAAGCACATTATCAAACCCACAGGATGAAACTCCGTTAGCTGATCTACAAACCACTGTGAATGTGTGCTTAACCCCAGATGAAAAGTTTGAAAAACAGTTTCTGAAACAGGAAACTACAATTGTGGCTACACAAAATATGTACACAGATGGGAGTTCATTTGCAGCAGTTACTGTTATGCTTTCTACACAGATGCAAAAATTGTATGGCTTACCATGGGCACTTTTTTGTCATTGTTTAAGACCAATGAAGCAGAGAGGAGAGATACAGGCCCGCGTTTAAAAGCTGCAGAAAGACCGTCTGATTTTCAGCCGTGTCCACACAAAACGGGCTGGCTCTACAGCCCTAGCACAGAACTATGGAAAAAGCCTTACAATCCAGTGGACCTCAGAAGCAGAGCAGCAATTCACAGAGCTAAAAGTAAAGCTTATCTCAGCAACTGTCTTAGCTCCAGTTTTGCGACTTCTGTGTTGTTTACAGCCCCGTGGTGATAAGCTCAAACCTGTAGCAGCAGCACTACCCCCATGTCTGCTAGCAGTTTGAGCAACTACCATGGCTGTAGAAAGTTCAGCTGAAGTGGTCTGGTTTCATTCAACCACATTCTTAGACCCCCATGTAGTAGATGTATTACAATTTGGTCTTTCTGATATTTACCTAGAGCAAAAAACAGAGCAAATCATTGATCTAGAAGTGTTGTTAATTAGAGAAACAGCGCCAACTGCAGAAAAACAAATGTGGGTAAACAATTGAGCAACAATGAATCTAGAAGGATTCTATAGTTTGTAACAAAACAGTTCTCCCTAAAAGCTTAGTCCAAGCAGCAGCTGTTTTGAGCCATGGGCAATTGCCATGTCTCAAAAAGGGAGGGATAACTATAATACAGCAACATATGGATTTAATTCATAGGATTTAATTCATACAAAAAAAATATTTTTTTGTAAAGCCTGTATGATTTGTGTTGAAAATTACCCTAAGGGTAATTTTAGATCAGAATAGTGAAGGTTTCCAGAACCAAAGGAACCTTTTGAAGTGGTACATGGATTTTATTGAACTGTGGCCTTTACAAATACTGTCTAGTAATGATTGATGCATTTTCAAAATGGGTTGAAATAGTTCCAGCAAAGCATGCAGATGCATTAACAGTACCTAAAGCAATATGCAAAGTTGTTGTTCCAAACTTTGGCATCCCACAGAAAATTTACAGTGACAATCCTCATTTTCTGAATCAGGTGATTCAGCAAATGGCAAGCAGGTTACAAATGACCTTAAAGACTCACTGTGCTTATCAGTCACAAAGTGTATAGAAGAGAAAAATTATGCAGTTTAAAGAAGTGTCCAATGCGTTCAGATGAAAGTTCTCTTTTTCTGGCCATTTTGAGCGTTTAATTGACCCCACAAATGTGATGCTCCAGAAACTCAATCTGCTCAAAGGAAGGTCAGTTTTGTAGTTTCTGTAACGAGCTAAACTGTTTTCAGATGTGTGAACATGATTGCACAAGGGTTTTCTAATCATCAATTAGCCTTCTGAGCCAATGAGCAAACACATTGTACCATTAGAACACTGGAGTGATAGTTGCTGGAAATGGGCCTCTATACACCTATGTAGATATTGCACCAAAAACCAGACATTTGCAGCTAGAATAGTCATTTACCACATTAGCAATGTATAGAGTGTATTTCTTTAAAGTTAAGACTAGTTTAAAGTTATCTTCATTGAAAAGTACAGTGATTTTCCTTCAAAAATAACGACATTTTAATGTGACCCCAAACTTTTGAACGGTAGTGTATGTGTAAGGTATTAAATTATCAATATTATATCCGGATATCCGTGTCTTGACCATATCTGATGAGAAATCGCATATTTTAGTTTGTTAGCTTATCACAACTACATCATCCATGTAGCTTTATGTTTGACAACTCTTATTTTGAGAAGAAGTGAACAGGATGTTCTGTTGTGGTTTAGGTTATTTTTTCAGTTAGCCAACTTTTCTGTCTAAGGATTTATTTCTGTTTTTGTATTGTTTCGGATTTATGCTTAGTCTGTTTTAAGTTATCTGGTCTTTGTTATTATTTTATGTCAGCTCGTGTTCGTTAGTCTTTGTCTTGCTTTCTATCCTAGGTTTATTCTTTATTAGTCTGTATGTTCCCTTAATTGCTTTCATCTGTTTTGGTTAATTGGTCCCGCCCTGCTCACCTGTTCCGTCCTCCTATTTAAGCCTACCTTAGTTGTTTGTCTGTTGCCAGAACGTCTTTTTCCTCATCTGCAAGCTACTCGGTAAGAGCACTTCACCCTTGTCTGTTTTAGTTTTACCTGCCTGTCAGCCAGTTTTTGCCCGTACAGTTTTCTGCCCGCCTGGTTTTGAGTTTTGATTTTGTCCCAGCTTGCTTCTGTTCCTTGCCTGTAGTCTACCTTTTTGCCTCCTGGATTTTGTTAATAAACCCCTTTTTTAAGCATCAGCTTTGTGTCCGGCTGAATTCTGGGTTCAGTTTAACCAATCATTACATATTTTCCTGTTTATTCCCTGCCAAACAGGAGCGTATACACATCTGAAATTAGAACTTCAATCTCATTTAGGCGTCGCGCAGCGTTATGCTTCGGGTGTTCATTTATTGAAATCTAACCTAAGCATAGGACATGTTATGCTGTTTTGCTGCGCTTTGAAACGCGTCCGGTTGGTTATATCAGTTGGTTGTGCTGTTCTTTTTACATCTCTCTTTGCAGGTAATGAAGCAAACTGATGAAGTTTTGTCAATCTCTCTGTTCTGTCTCCTTTCTTTCGCCTCTTCTTTTTTTCTCTTCTCATTTTCTCTCCTCTTCTACTTTTTCAATGTAGTGTCCACATAACATGAATTATTCCCTACATAAATCATAAATCATAATGAAACTATTTACATATATAAATCAAGCAGAGCACTATGGCGAAAGCGATAATGCTCCACTTATGAGAGTAAAATCTGTCGGGCTCTTTCTGGTACTAAGACAAAAATTCTTATTGCCACATTGCCAGAACGGACACTATAAGAAAAAAAAAGAAACGCATCCGGTGTGTTTCCTCCTCAACACCACTCTCTCCTGAGGGAGAGCTATCCGTCTCTTAACTTACTAGGGCTATTGTTGCTAGCATGTACGGCTGCCTTGCATGAATGCACTTCTAGTTTCGACATTACAGTCAGGCAGTCTTGTAGACAGCTCAGGGGTCCAGTCAGGTAGTGACACGGTGTACTTTAACTCAGAATATCCATTGATCGGCGCAGCTTCGTTGCTAACCAAAGTCGTACTTACACATTTTAAAAGATTTTTGAACACATTGTACCACATAAAATCGGTAGTAAGCACAACTTTAATCATATATAAGGCACACCGGATTATAAGGCACATCATCAATTTTTGAGAAAATTTAAGGATTTTAAGTGCACCTTATTGCCCAACAAAAACGGGAAATTAATATTTATTTAACCAATTATTCATTATTAAATTGTGTTCTTCTGATCAGAAGAGTGAGTAAGTGAATGGCCATTTCTATTTTTTAAGTGTCCAACAGGCACTGTAGCATTAGGAATTGCTGTCTTAAAGCCAAAGAGAGCTCAGCAGATTTTACTTTCAAAAGCAATGCTTTTTCATTAATGCTTTCGCCATAGTGCTCCGCTTGATTTATATATGCAAAAAGCTTTATTAGATCTTATTCTGGGAATAAAAATTAATGAAGCTCCCCCACACCCTGTCCTCCATACCTAAGTCATACCCATATATTCCAACTTTAGAGCAGAACCGCCAGCCCCAGCCCCAATGCCTATCCCCAGTCCAGACCCTGGGCAGGTGACCTGCTCCTCCTCCAGGCCCCAAACTCCAGATAGCAGTCAGAGAACAGGGGTGTGAAGACCCGAGCCTGTGCCTGCCTGTTGTGTTGTTGCATGTTTTTCTCAAGTGCATTTTAGGTAACCGGCGCCAGTACCCCACCCACCCCCCCTTTCCACCCCACACAGAACCCTCAATGTCTAAATGCAAATCGGGGCAGAGGAAGCTACCAGGGTTGAGGCCTACAAAATAAGCCCTTCTCCCAAATGCCTTACCCCACCCCCAATCAATGCCCTACATATATGGCATTATTATTATTTTTGTTTATTGCTGTCTCTGGCTTGTTTTTGAGTTCTGCTATGATCTCGGCACTGATGCCTGGTCTGATTACTCACTCTGCACACCTGCTCAGCTCCACCCCGCCTGCAATCATCTCTCACCGGTTTCACCTGTTTCCACCTCCATATAAACTGTGTTCAGACAGTGCCAGATCATCTTTCTGTGCCTACTGGTGAGTCTAAATCCAGCATTATCTGTTCTGTTTTTGCCTGTTTATTCTGACCCTGTTTGCCTCCGGAAATCTGAGCCACCCTGCCTTCTGATTATTCTGTTTATATATATATTAGGGCTGTCAATCGATTAAAAAAATTAATCTAATTAATTACATACTTTGTAATTAATTAATCTAAATTAATCTCATATAATTTTTGCTGTGAAAGTATTTTAAATATTTAAATTCAAATGATTAAATGAATAATCAGCATTAGATACATTAAAGTTCAAAAACTCTTATTCACATTCCATGCCTTCAGACGTTTTAACATGTGTCGTTGTGGCATATGTGGCACACAGTAATGTAGGGGACACAATGAAAATAAATGAACACTCCCCTCAATATCAACACTTTACAACAGTAAAGTGACGTCCGCGCTACTTCCGGGTTATGCCGGTAGGCAAAAGCAGGACTGTTCTCGCCGAACACCGTGACAAAACGGGTGAATAAAGCCGGGCATACACTGTATGAGTTTTTCAGTCGTGGTACTTATATACATCTCAAACTGTGCAATGGAACCGCGGGGTTTAAAAGTTCACCGCTCACGATATGTGTTCACTGTACGGCGCGACGCTCGGACGCGACCGGAGTGTCGTGCCCCCTCCGGAAAAGGGGGGAGAGTTGGGTAGTACCCGCCACCGCACGGGAGGCACCGGGCGTCAGGGGGAACGGAGGGGAGAGAGGAAAGACGAGACGCCCCGGCGGCCGCGCGGCACAGCAGACCGCCTGGCCCGCAACCCCCCCCCCCCCCCCGCGAGCGGAGGCGTACGGAAACAGACGGCCAGCGCGTCCCGCGGCCCGGAACACTCGCCCTCCCCAACCCCCCCGCGAGCCGACGTCCGGGCCCCGCGGGTCCCGGGCCAGGCGGAGGTCGCTTCGGGGACGCCCGCTCCCCTCCCTCCCCTGGTGGGGACGGAGAGGAGGGGAGGGCGCCCCCTCGTAGCTCTGCTTGAACAGCAGGATGCGGTCACGAAAACCTCACGACGGCCGACTGAATTTCAAACATGTTTGATTTTCAACCGACCGTCCGATTCCTGATCGGGAGGAAGTCGAGAAAAATACGTCGAGAACTCGTTGTTTGCTGTGTTTGCGTCTGCCGCTGTGCTCGCCTTCTGCCTTCCAGTCCGGCGCACAGGCGCGAAAAACCCGGATGAAAACAATAGCAGTGAACTACCCTATACGATTAATTTGCGTTATTTTTTTTAATCCGTTATTTTTAAAAAAAATAATTAATCGAAATTAACGCGTTATTTTGACAGCCCTAATATATATATATTAGTGATGGGTAGATGAGGCGTCATGAAGTGTTTCGACACGTTGCCAAACTGTATTGATACTGTGCCGATACTGTGTCACTGAATACTGACACCTGCTGGACCTTAAAAATCCCTACAGGCAACCTAGTTAACAGAGTTAACTGACAAAGATTTGATGACCTAGTATACACAATAATACAATTTAAGTCATTGTATGTTGCATTGTATTATTTTAGATTTTCATTTGAATTTAAAATATCTTTGATCTTATTAGATACAGTCAATAAATAATGTGAACCTGTATCATAACGTAATAACCTCTAAGTAAACATGTTGTGAATGAGGATGCTTGTGAACTGGCTTTTTTTTTTTTTTTTTCACAAATTTTTATTAAAAAAAATACGTTGTTTCAACGTTTTGATATTGAGTCTGTTACGCTTTTTTGATATCACTTCTCCAGCTGTAGAAACCCCCCACTCACACGGCACAGATGAGGCTGGAGTGCAGAGAAATTGTAATGAAAGGCGGAAGAGGTTTGGATAGATTGTCTTTTGGTTTTTCCAGTATATCATAGGATCCTGGGACCCTCTGCCAAGTATCTGTGCACCTCCTGAATGGCATCAGCTGTGGCACTTTGGGTCTGCCTGCCCACTTCGATGTCAAGATGTTGACATCGAATGTTCCTCCAAGTGCAATGGCCTCATTGCACTTGGAGGAACTGCGGAACACGAGTGATTTAAATTGAGGAGGTGCTTTTGTTTAATTGGAAATGGTCTGTTGAACAAATGCGACATTTAACCTGCAGAAAATAATAGGAACAGTAAAAAAGAGTCACTTTGAAATTAATTTCAATTCAGATAGATCAAGTGGAAACTCTGAGAGGAACAGGATGAAAAAGGAAATTAAAATGGTCCCACACGGCGGAAACCTTTCTTTTGGCTTGAGGAAATTCCATAATTCTTGATGAATTTGATGAATTGCTAAAGATCAAAGATTATTTTGGCAGATGCATCCTGTTGACAGATACCCTTCCTTATAAACAATGTTCCCTAATTTTTCACATGGTTGAGCAAACACACAAACTGAGCGTTCACTTGACCTCTGTGTAAAGAGCTGTATAGCTGTATAACATATTTTTATTTTAGAGTAGAAGTTCTGCCAAGGAAGAACTGTTCCAAATTTATTGCCATTAAATTATTTACATTTTCTGTTGGGAGATTTAGAACCAGGATGTGGTACTTTGCAGCCTCTCTTCTGTCAGTCTGCTCCAAGGCAGCTGTGGCTACTAACATAGCTCACCACTGTCAGGGTGTGAATGTGTGCATGAATGGGGGAATGACTGACCAATGTAAAGCGCTTTGGGGTTGTCAGATGATTTATTTCAATATTGTCAGCCGCACATAATTTTTCTAACACAACAAGGGAATGCTCTCAGTTCTGAACAATTTCATTGTGCTGCTCTTCGTTTTTTTGCCAACGGCAGTTTTTTAATAATGTAGGAGACGCAGAACATCTTTCAGAGGCAACTGTATGTCGCGCTGTCAGAAATGTTACTCAGTTATAGTTTAAAGGTGTTCCATAGTCAGAGACCTAAAAGATTAATAAAATAACTACGCAGAATGAAAGCAATAATTCATTCTGTATCAAATTTTGGCACTTCCAGCTCTAATTTTTCATTCCATATAGCCTACAGTATGTGGTTAATATAAAGTGAGGTTGGCACAAATTAAACACCTACAAGACAATCGGTGTCAACTCATTTTTAGAAGGATTGGTGAACAATGGCAAAAAGATGAACATATCAGTTATTTCAATAACACACACCATCCCATCATTAATTGCATATGTTGAATATAGCCAATTAATGCTTTAGTTGAGTACCGTTAAACATAAGAAAACTTCTAACTTAACCATACCTGGTTAAACTGTACTTCATCATGATTTGCTGCCATGTCCTTTCAATGCTTTTAGTAATCAATGCACCCTCTCACATACTCCCACTTTTGTGTTGAATGAGTGAAGTGTGAGAACACAGCTTTAATTCTCCATCACATAACTTTCATATTGCGCATGCATTGACTTTTTCAACAATTCTCTCTTGCGGTTTTCAGCAGCAACAGCATTGTTTCTTATGGTTTAATATTGTCCATGTGCCTTCTTTATAGATTTCTAATTCCACTCGCAGGACATGCACACTTCCAAGCTTATTTCCTGTCATTGCCATGGTGAATCACGTTATTTGCGTTCCATTAATCAGGCCTTTTTTCATGTGCGTTCTCACGTTCAACTCATGGTTGATCGGACGCTGTGTTTAGTTACCTGACTTATATCATCTGTTCTGAAACCGGAAACGCTGAGTATGAGAGAGTGATGTAGAACTACTCAGAGTAGCAGCTTTCTAGTCAGGGTAGATCAGCCGTTTTTTCTGAAACGAGGCTTAGAACAAAGACGCACAGCGCAACCTGCCCAACCATAAAGGCGTCTGCCCAACCCATCAATCAGTGGTGCGCTCCGAACAGCACCTGGCGCTCACAGAGCGGGGCCGTGGTACACCATTTCACCAGAGTTTTAAAATGGTAAAAAAAAAAAATACTTGCGCAGCATAGCTTTGGTGTGCGCGCTGAATCCAGATACTGTGTTTAAATGCATCTGCGCGCAGCTTAGAGGGAACAGTGCTTATAAACAGAGTTTGGCACATCAGAGTCAGTTCGAAACAGTTCCTATATCGGTTACGAGACTTTCCCATAGCGATACGCGCATTGACACGGGTTTTGCTCTATGAGCTCGACGCATACGCCAAGTGTTGCCGGACCTAATACTAATATATATATATATATATATATATATATATATATATATATATATATATATATATATGCTTCCGAAAAAATTATCAGACAGCATGGGATTAAGTTTCACTGTTATGCTGATGACACTCAGCTATATTTATTCATAAATCCCGATGAAGCCAATCAATTACTTCGACTACAGGCATGTCTTGATGACATCAAAACCTGGATGACTTTAAATTTCCTGCTTTTAAATTCTGACAAGACAGAAGTTGTAGTCTTTGGACCAGAGTCCTCAAAAATAAACTTCTTAATAAATCACTTAATCTGGGTGCCATTAAATTGGCCTCTGGTAATAAAGTAAAAAGTGTTGATGTTATCTTTGACCAAGACATGTCATTTAAATCCCATATTAAACAGGTTTCCAGGGTTTCTTTTTTTACATGCGAAATATTGCCAAAATTAGAAATATTTCGTCCAGGGGTGATGCTGAAAAACTAGTCCATACATTTGTTACTTCAAGGCTGGACTATTGTAAGTCTTTACTATCAGGAAGTCCACAAAATGCAACTCGAAGCTGATCCAAAATGCTGCTGCCAGAGTTTTTAAAACTTAATTAAACTACTAAACAAAATGAGGATAAAAGAAGCTAAGCTAAGGAACTATTTACATGCAAAAACCAAACAAAAGATGAAACAAAAATGGTTGATTATAATCAGAATAATTCAGTGAATCCTGGCTCACTGCAGCTCTAACTTAAAGTACATGGAATGGAGTTAAATTAGCTTAACTAATTTAGAAAAATATTTGGCATGTTTTCAATCCATTCACAATGTGAATCCTGAGTAAATAAAACATTATTTGATGAAATAACATTTTGTTTGAGTTAAAGAACTAAAGTTCACCTTAAAGAACATGGAATGAGCTTAAATTAGCTTCACTAATTCCGAACAACATTTGGTATGTGTTTCAACCCATTCACAATTCAAATCCCGAGTTACACTAAACATTATTTGAGGAAATAAAATTTTGGAGAATAATTTGCTCAGTAAAATCATTTACTTTGGGGACGCTCGATTTTATCAATGCGATTCTACCTCCGGGAGCTAGGGGTCGCTGTGGTGATTGGTCGCTAAAATCGGTTATTCCTAAAGTTAACCAAAACGCCTTTACATCGTCATTAATATTCCACATTAATGCGGGAATCGAACGATGGCGGAGCGAAACGAACAAGCCTTATGCCAGGGATGTCAAAGTCGAATACACCGAGGGCCAAAAAAACTAATTTGTTGCAAGCCGAGGGCCGGACTGGTTCAATGTTTATTAAAACATATTGAAATCATTGCACATAGCCTATTAAACCAAGACCTAACACAGTGTATATTATTTAATAATTAAATTAATAAAGCAACATTTTCATATGGATCTGTCAGTAATTTCAAATTAAACCATTTTTCAACAGGCAAACAGATAAAAACGAACTTCCTTCAAAGAAAAATCGCATGTTCTGTGCATTAAAAGAATAAAGCAATATTTTTATGGCCCTGTCATAAAAAATATAAACTGTTGCGCTCTGGTCCAATAGGTCACGTGATTTGAATTTTGCCGCTCAGCCAATCAGATCGCTGTATTGTCAGCTCTGCGAGTTCATCATGGCTGTGCACGTATGCATCTGTGCAAGAATTGTATGCATCTGTTTCCAGACGAAGAAAGCCCAATAATACCATTTTCTGGTGCCAGTTGGCAGAGATCTTGATGGCAAGGGAAAAGAAATAACCCAGTTCATCCATCCATCCATCCATCCACCCATCCATCCATCCATTAATTTTCTAACATGCTTATCCCCGCTGGGTTCGCGAAGGGTGCCGGCCGGTGCCTGTCTACAGCTGTCAATGGGCGAGAGGCGGGGTACAACCTGGACAGGTCACCAGTCTATCGCAGGGCAGAAATAGCCCAGACTTTTGCCCTGTGATATCACCAAGACCTGCTGAGCTGGGATAGCACGGGCAATAGCTGTCATCGTCCCAAACGAGTTATCCCCGCCAGAATTTGTATCCCCTGCGTCGGGAGCGCATTCAGCTGGAAAAATTAATCCAGTCAACTCCGCCTCATTTCCAACCTATTGGGCGTGGAAATGAAGATGTTTTACTTTTCTTAACGAAATATAGAAATGGTGTCGGTACATTACCGTTCAGTTAGTGTGAAAAAACTGAAAATGTAACACTTGTTAGAGCTATCATAAGGGATTGCTATGTCGGTTAAAACTTGATTGATCACTCAATATAACACGTTATGAGAAAGAAAACGGCTCTGTGGTCATTTCCAGATGTGTCAAGACATATTAGCTTTATGTTATTAGATTGTCGCATGTCTGTCTGCTTAAACCAAAACTCCACCTTCCTGAGTCCACCACAGCTGTCTGCTGGTTCGTCTTTTTTATTTTGTGGTAGCTAGACCCGCATGAATGGATCATATAAAGCAGATTTCATGTGTGATCAAATTAACACTGAATAAAGGTACAGCCAAAATTATCAGATAAGATTTTAATTCAACCTAGAACCATATAGAGATATTAACTATATTAAGAAAACGAGATATGTCGCTTTTAAAAATAGATCCCTGCTATGTGTACCAACTTATGCAAGTGCAAGAAAGTTGCAATTAGTGCGCTCCGCAACTGCTGCGCGCAGGTGTCAGCAGAGGCTGATTGAAGCCAAAATACAAAAAATAGCCTGGATGGAAGGAGAGGGGAGCTGATCCTGCAGGTGACAGAGACAGACACGCTGCCGAGCGAGGGGCAGGCGGGATCCGCACGGCAGACACAGAATAACAGGAGGTGAACAGACGGCCCAGTACCGAGGGCGCCTGTAAATAGCGCTCCGTCTCGATCAGAGAGTATCGGCAGGAAATACTATTCTGACGGAGTCTTGGTGAGGGGATGCTGGAGTTTTAATGATTATTTCTTTTAGCTAGATTGATCTGAAAAGCGGCGTGGCACGCAGAAGAATGGAACAGTGCTGGATCGCCGCAGAATCAGCTTGGATCGGCAAGAGGGTGCGCTGTAGGCGGATCCTCCACCAGAAGCAGCATAATAAGTGGAGCCCAACTTCTGGCATCTAATTGGTGACTTTTAAGGACAATTATTGGAATCATTTGAATTGGAATTATTGGAATAATCTTGAACTCTTAAAAAAGGGAAAGGGAGTGTTTTATCGTGCCACTATTACGGCGGCTTTTGTTGAA